>BLSH010531513.1:2333733-2344473 GCA_018402905.1 Glandirana rugosa
TTATGAGGACTGCGAACCACTCTCGCAAGTCGGTAAAAGAGAAGTCAGACAGGTCTAGGGCCAGGACTCTCTTCTGTTTAGTATTACCGAGGACTAAATGTCGATTCGGAGCTCTACACCTCAAGTGAGTTCTTGTGAGGATTTTGAATGCCGGGTAAGTGTACTGACGGCACACAGTTCCACACAACAATGGACTCACCCTGACGTAACGTAAGATTCCGTCGAGGAAACAAAATGTCATAGCGTGCTTTCACTCATGTGGGGAGTGTAAAAACATTTATAAAATAAGATAGAAAAGTACACTGTTGTGACTTCTTTACTGTGAAACGATGTTACATTTCATCACTCACATGTCGAACATATTGTCACATTTAAACGACAGGGGAGTTTTAGAGTTTTATTGTTGTGTGTCGGTGATTACAGATTTGGCGACCGTTGTTTTCACTCATGTGGGTCCCGAGCTCAAGTCGCAAGGACATGAAAAAGGTGTCGTCCTTGCAACAAGGATAATCGCTGTACACTCACTACTTTACATTGTAGCAAAGTGTCATTTCTTCAGTGTTGTCACATGAAAAGATAGAATAAAATATTTACAAAAATGTGAGGGGTGTACTCACTTTCGTGCGATACTGTAAAACAAAGGAGCTGCCTTAGAATGCAATGCAGTCCCACTCAGGTAACAACACACCTTGACACACGGCAGTCATGTGAATGGGCCGTAAGTTTTAGGAGTGTTCTTGAGTGAACTCCACATCTCGAGGCTTAGCTGTAAATCAGGAGCCATTATGATTTGTCTTCTCTCAGGACCGGGATCTGGACAGACTGAAGAGAAAATGGCTGAACGCTCTCACCAAGCGTCAGGAGTATTTGGACCAGCAGCTGCAGAAACTCGTCAGCAAGCCAGGTGAATGTTTGATCTGTTGTCAGAACAACATAGCCTTGTTTATAATGCATTGTAACACTCGACCTGTGGGGAGGCCATGGCATTCCATTGGTGGGAAATGGTTTTGGACAGAGCAGCCCCGCTTCTCCTCTTCTCAGTCCCCCGCTGGCACTACTGGCTCCTGCCCCCCTCCCGCTGAGTGCCCCCATAGCAAGCTGCTTGCTATGGGGGAACTTGTAGGTGCTCGATGCTAAGCGCTGCTCTGTGTGTCAGTGGACTCAGTCCTACTCATTCCTCTCTGCAGAAGTTTGCTACTATAGATCATAAATTATATGGAGGGCTTAATAACACTTTAACTATAGGAAGACTTGTGCTCTTGTCTGCAGATAAAACGGAAGATGATGCAGATCGAGAAGCACAGCTCTTGGAGATGAGACTTACTCTGACCGAAGAGAGGAACTCCGTCCTCGTCCCTTCAGCCGGAAGTGGGATTCCCGGAGCACCAGCCAATTGGTGAGCACCGGGGTGATCTGTTTCTGGTACTGTCATCCTATACTGCATTTCCCTGTGCAGGCTTGATCGTGTCACCAGTTCTCTGACAGCCTAGTTCAGTGTTTCCCAACCCAGTCCTCAAGGCACACCAACAGGTCATGTCTTCAGGATTTCCATTATTTTGCACAGGTGATTTGATCAGTTTCACTGCCTTAGTAATTACCACAGCGGTTTCATCTGAGAGAAATCCTGAAAACATGACCTGTTGGTGTGCCTTGAGGACTGGGTTGGGAAACACTGGCCTAGTTGACATTTCTTTAACCACTTCAGCCCAGGAGCTATTTTTGACACTTGTTTACAAGTTAAAATCAGTATTTTTTTTTTCTAGAAAATGACTTAGAAAAAAAAAATATATAATGTTTGGGGGTTCTAACACCCTAGAGAATAAAATGGCAGTCGTTGCAATACTTTTTCTCACACTGTATTTGCGCAGCGGTCTTATAAGTGCCATTTAAAAAAAAAAAATCACTTTTTTAAATGAAAAAATAAGACAAGAGTAAAGTTAGCCCAATTTTTTTCTATATTGTGCAAGATAATGTTTTGCCGAGTAAATTGATACCCAACATGTCATGTCATGTCATGTCATGTCAAAATTGCGCCCGCTTGTGGAATGGCGACAAACTTTGGCACTTAAAAATCTCCATTGGCGACGTTTACATTTTTTACAAGTTTCATGTTTAGAGTTACAGAGGAGGTGCTAAAATTATTGCTCTCGCTCTAACGATCGCGGCGATACTTCACATGTGTGATTTGAACACCGTTTTCATATGCAGGCGCGACTTGTGTATGTGCTTTCTTTGCTGCAGGCTATACCCCGATACATCCACGTCTCCCAACCGCCTTTTAAAAAGGGTGATTCGCGTTTAGTGGTTAAACATGACTTTCGTGCAGTACCAGGAGACAGGTTCAATCAGTACCCTGGGCAAGGATGTGGAACTGCGCTCCCATCCCGCCACTCCTAATGCATGCTATGTAGCACCCTATGCCCTTTCTCTACCCCCTTACTCTGACTACCTATCTTTGGCATGGAGAGTGTACTGCAAAAGCATAGGCAATTTCTTCCTTTTTAGCAGTAGAAGAAATTTTCTCACGCGCCATGCATTTTTCATGTCAATTGTGAGCAGATGGGATGAAGTGGGCATGCTGAAGCACAGTGTGACACCAGTAGCTGTCAGAGCAGACATGGGGGTGCAGCCCACTGATTGCTAGCCAGTTAGCCACTTGTCCAAGTCTTACTTGGCGTGAGGGGACACCCCTCACCCCCACTGCTGCGCCCAAGGTGGGTGTCCCTCCTGCCCGCCCCTTGTTTCATGATGTAATTCTCCCGCCTCTCCGCCTCAGCCAATCAGAGGAAGCTTTGTATTCATTCATAGTATACAAAACAGAGCGGCAGCCCTCAGCCTGACTCGATTATTTCTGGGAGTGGGGCGGGAAGTTCTGGTCACACTGATGACACAGCTCTATGTACTGTATGTAGCTGAGGCTACATACAGTTTAACCACTTCCTTACTGGGCACTTAAACCCCCCTCCTGCCCGGACCAATTTTCAGTTTTCAGCGCTGTCACTCTTTGACAATTGCGCGGTCGCGCGCTGTTGTACCCAAACAAACTTGGCGTCCTTTTTTTCCCCACAAATAGAGCTTTCTTTTGGTGGTATTTGGTCGCCTCTGCGGTTTTTTTTGCGCCATAAACAAAAAAGAAGCGACAATTTTGAAAAAAGAACAATATTTTTTACTTTTTGCTATAATAAATATCCAAAAATAAAAAATAACAAAACAAATGTATTCATCGGTTTAGACCGATATATATTCTTCTACGTATTTTTGTTAAAAAAAATTTGAAATCGGCGTATATTGATTGGGTTGCGCAAAAGTTATAGCTTCTGCAAACTATGGACATTGGTTTATGGCGGTTTTATTTATTTTTATATTTTTACTGGTAATGGCGCCGATCTGCGATTTTTATCGGGACTGCCATATTGCGTCGGACGTTTTTGACACTTTTTTGGGACCAATGACATTTATACAGCGATCAGAAATGTAAATATCCACTGATTACTGTACAAATGTCACTGGCAGTGAAGGGGTTAACCTGCAGGGGGCAGTGAAGGGGTTAACTATGTTCCCTGGGTGTGTTCTAACTGTGGGGGGGGGCGGGGTTGGCAGGGGCATGACAGATCTAACTGATCCCAGTGACAGGGATCAGTAGATCTGTCATGCCCCCCCTCCCAGAACGGGGAACCGCCTTGTTTACATCGGCGGTTCCCCATTCCGGCTCTCTGGAAGGAGATTGCGGATCTGCGGTGGACAACGGGTCCGCCCGACCCACGGGCACGCTCCCGCAGCGTGCGACAGCAAGTGCGCGCGCCGCTCGCGCCCGCGGGAGCTCGCCCAGCACAAGCCAAATGGGAGGATGTCTATAGACGTCCTCCCGGCATTTTAGAGCCGCGCTGTAGCCATCTTTCGGCTATGGCGGCGGCGCAAGGAGGTTAAACAGTGCACCCAGCAAGTTTAAATTAACTATTTAAAGGGACATTAAGGCCCCATGCACACTGGACGTTAGCAAAACATCAGTAGCTTTGCAGTGATCTTTTTCAGCTTTTTTTTCAGCGTTCTTGCACTAGCATTTTTTTTTCCCCCTCAATGGATCAAAAACGTCTCTCAGAACCCACTAATCTTGGTTTTTTTTACAGCTCAATAACGCCCCAGCCAAAAACAGTTTGTAACAGCCTATGTGTGCATGAACACATAGGATAAAATGATGGGGAGTTTATTGACTGTAGGAAAAAACGTTTAAAGCTAAAAACAGCAGCTGTAAAAACATCCAAAAATGTCCTGTGTGCATGAGGCCTAAACATGGAGTTTGGCTTTAAGCACAATACAATAAACAGTAAACTGTTTGGTAAAAACTTTACCCCAGCACTTTCAATGCTGCTGACTCCTGCTCTCTCAGTACTGCTTCTGTGAACTTCCAGTCTGCACAGGGAAGCGTTAACAGTGTACAGTGCAGTCTCTGTTAGCTTGGAGAAGAGAGGAGGAGGGAAGTGCCTTGCCATCCTTGGCTGTGGGGCTGTGTGTTTCTATTGATGCACACAGTGTAGGGAGCCACACCTTTACTTCTGCGCGCAAGGGTGTCTCCATAGGATGCTGCAATCATATCACCAGTTTAAACTGGAACATAGGCAAGGAATAAAAGATGAAGAAGCTGCGTCCTCAGTAAGTGATTAAAGAGAAAGTAAACTCCCCTTTTTTGTTTGTACCTACATTTAAGCCTATAAGGCTAAGGCATACCTATAAATATTTTAAATATCTCCTAAACTTGCAGCGTTTAGGAAATATTTACTGTATACTGTGCCAATGACGTCATCGGCACATGCACTCTGAAGGGACAGCCGCCCGTGCCGTTTCTTCAGAGCCGTGTGCCGTGACTGCCGGCTCCCGTGCGCATGCGCGGGAGTGACGTCATCGCAGCTTTGGCCACTCACAGCGCCGGACCCCACAAACCCTCAAGAAACAACGGGGAAGATGTCAGCCGTGTGCGGGCGCAGCTGGAGGGCTTTGTTTTGCAGGGGGGGTTTTTCTTGGTATTTACAACTGCTTTAAATTAGCTGCTTGAAAGTGCTTAAAAACTGACAGTTTATTATCACTTTAAGCTCTCCATATATGCCTCGAATGTCTTTTATTGAGCCACGCTTTCAGAAAAAGTGTGATGCCCTTCAAACAGGAGGCCCAGATTGGAAGGTTCAAGTGAATAAAGTCTAAAAGAGTATCAAAACAGTCTGAGACTCCAGAAATGTTTAATATTAACAATATCAGTTCACAAATCACAGTATAGAACAACAAATGCGTATCTGTGGTTTAATGACCCCCCTCCCTTTCTTCAGGGCTACAAAAGAGAGAAAAACATATACATTCTTATATTATAGCATTAACTAAACCAATATAGGAATGTGTAGTTGCTCAAATCTGCCTTGTAGTCCTGAAGAAGGAAGGAGGTCTATGAGCCCTTTGAAATGCAATGAATGTTCTGTCCTTTCATTTGTGAAGCAATGTTAAAAGTTTTTAGACTCTGACTGTTCGCTTGGTGCTCTCATACCTTTATACTTTATACCCTTACTTTTCTCAGGATTTTCCTGAGAGCATTGCCTGAAGCTGCTCTGCTCTCCAATTGCTGGGCTGTTTTCTGTTCACCTTTTCTACTGGACTAAGGAGCTGCTAGGATGAGAAGCAGTTAGTGGTACTGTACCTTGTCACCTACTTTATGTTCTGCCTCTGGCCCTGGTATAATTCAATAGCAAGATGACAAAATGTATAGGAGTCAGTGGTTCCTTGTCACCCCCTTTAAGCTCAACCTGAAGCTCCAGTATCATTTAATAGCAGGATGGCAAAGTGTATAAGAATCAGTGGTTCCTTATTTCCTTTTTATGTTCCACCTGTTGCCCCTACGCCAATTTAATAGCATAGCAACAAAGTATATAGGAGTCAGTGGTTCCTCATTACCCTCTCTATATTCCACCTCAAGCTCAGTATCATTTAATAGCAGGGTAGCAATGTGTAAGAGTCAGTGGTTCCTTGTCACCCCCATTATGTTTCCCCCGTGGCCCTGGTATCATTTAACAGCATAGCGGCAATGTGTATTGTAGTCAGTGGTTCCTTGTCATCCCCTTTATGTTCAACCTGAAGCTCCAGTATCTTTTAATAGCAGGATGACAAAGTGTATAAGAGTCAGTGGTTCCTTATTACATCCTTTATCTCCAACCTGTGGCCCCTATACAATTTAATAGCATTGCAACAAAGTATATAGGAGACAGTGGTTCCTTATTATCCTCTTTATGTTCCACCTGAAGCCCCAGTACCATTTAAAAGGAGGGTGAAAAAGTGTATAGGGGTCATTGATACCTTATTACCATTTTTATGTTCCACATGAAGCCCCAGTACCATTTGATAGCAGGTTGTCAGCATTTATAGGAGACAGTGGTTCATTGTC
Source organism: Glandirana rugosa (assembly GCA_018402905.1). Lineage (NCBI taxonomy): Eukaryota > Metazoa > Chordata > Amphibia > Anura > Ranidae > Glandirana > Glandirana rugosa. The sequence goes on from BLSH010531513.1 coordinate 2,340,155, forward strand.
ACCTTCTTTATGTTTCACATGTGCCCCTGGTATCATTTAACAGCATGGCGACAAAGTGTACTGGAGTCAGTGGTTCCTTATTTACCTCCTTATGTTCCACCTGAAGCCCCAGTACCATTTAATAGGAGGGTGTCAAAGTGTCAGTGGTTCCTTCGTACCCTCTTTATGTTCCACCTGAAGCCCCATTATCATTTAATAGGGTGACAAAGTATATAGGAGTCAGTAGTTCCTTACTGCCCTCTTTATGTTCCACCGGTGGCCCCCGGTACTGTTAATAGCAAGGCCATAAAGTGTATAGGAATGAGTGGTTCCTTGTCATTCCCTTTTGTCCCATCTGTGGCCCCGTACCATTTGATTTTCAAAAACCAGATTTGAAGAAGCACAATAATGGCATAGAAAACAGCAATGTATACAGAGGTGGTACCATTTAAGAAACATACACTAATGGGGGATGTATGCAGAAAATAGGCAACATGCTGAAGGTTCCATGACAAGCAAGAAATTTAAAGGAACAGATGATGCCAATGAAGAATGCTGCATGGTACCAATTGTAGGCATTTCTTCAAGAGTGGGGAGGCGGAAGTGCCAAATGGTTTATGACAGAGGCACTAAAACAGGGAGGAGGAAGCAGAGAAAAGCAAGAGTTGTGGAGAACAAAATCAAAGGAATAGAGAAAGAAAGAGGGCGGGGATGGTGTTACTTGCCTGGGGTGGGCAGAGAGGCCGGGGAAGAGAGGGGAGGGAGTGGAAGTGGGCTCACATGGGCCAGCTGTCCGAGGACTAGAGGGCTGCTGCAAATAACTGCAGACTAAGTACAAGGTTTGGTCTGTATTCTGGTCAGCGTTAAACTTTCAGAAATTTGGCATGAGGGTCTCCGAGAATGGAAGTGAGCTTCTTGTGGACCATGGTCCCCATTAACCTTTGTTGGACCGTGGCAAAATTTGGTAATGGTTGTTTCCAAGCCCTGGCTAATGTTTGCCGAGCCACCAGGAACACACATTCCACCAGTTTCCTCTGATGTGTGTTGAAGGTTTAAGGTCAGGATCAGAAAAATAACGAAAGTCCATGTGTAAGAATCCAAAACCACCTCGCGGATAAGAGTGCCAGTTCCCTTACCAAACAGAAATGATCTCCAAATGATAAGAGATCAACAGCGCAGAAAAGATCCAGTTGGGGAGGCCACCACTCAGGGTACCACTGACTCTACCGCCTCCACTATCCAAAGTCAACACCTCAAAGTAATAATGGGTAGGGGAAAGAACAAAAGACCATAGAGTAGTATGCTAAAACTGCATATGATTTATAAAAAGTAGATATACTCACAAAAGTTAGAGTAACACAGGCAAAGCACACCACACCAGGGATCAACAGCGGGTGTACTATATCATATGCCACTGGCCTCACCCTACGGGCGTTTTGTCTGGCGCAACGGATGTCTTCAGGGGTACCTTATTACCCTCTTTATGTTCCACCTGAAACCCCAATACCATTTCATAGGATGACAAAGTGTATAGTAGTCAGCGGTACCTTATTACCCTCTTTATGTTCCGCCTGATGCCCTAGTACCATTTCATAGGAGGATGACAAAGTGTATGGGAGCCAATGGTACCTTATTACCCTCTTTATGTTCCTCCTGAAGCCCTAATACCATTTAATAGCAGGGTGGCAAAGTGTATGAGTCAGTGGTACCTTGTCCCCCCATTTATGCTCCACCTGAAGACCCGGTAGCATTTAATAGCAGGGTGACAAAGTGTACAGGAATCAGCGGTACCTTGTCACCCCATTTATATTCCACCTGTGGCCCCTGTACCATTTTAATAGGGTGAATGTGTACCGGAGTTGATGATTCCACCTCACCCCTACATGTTCCACCTGAAGCCCCGGTACCATTTAATAGCAGGGTGACAAAGTGTAAATATAATATAAGCATCAGTCAGCATTTTGTTCATGGCTTTGGCCGCATCAAGACATCAGCTGGCTACCGGAGGGGAGGCTGCAATCTCAATCCTAAAATATTTCACACTTGATCAAAGTAATTCTGACCTTGTCCCGGAGATAAATCACATTTAAGTAGCCGTGCACTTAGGGTGCTCCCGTGTTAATTATCCAGCTTGCTCACTTAAAAGGAAGCGGCGATAAAACAGCAGCCCTCGTTTACGTTTGCCACCAGCATTAAACGCCTGGTTCCTTCCAGCCAGCCGGCAGCTCCGTGCAATTTTCCAGGCATTAAGAAACGGCAAATTAAAACCACAGCGAAACCCCGGCATTAATTATACATGAAAGGACAGAGGAGGTGAGTAATGCTACGCACAATTTAGTAGTAATAAACCAGCCGTTGCTGACATCCCGAATCAATTAGCAGGATATAATAATTACAAGGGGGAATGATGTTGAAGAAGCAATCGTTTTCTTCTGGCCGGGCAGGCCTCGCAGTGTAGACCAGGGAGCGCGGAAAGGCAATTTGTATCCTTTTAAAAAGATTGTTGTTTTTTTTTTTGCGCAAATATGTGAATGAAATTAAATCACATTTTCAACCAAACAGCTGCATACATAAATTATATAAAATATATATGTTTATATACTGTGTGTGTGTGTGTGTATGTGTGTATACAGCATCTCACAAAAGTAAGTACACCCCTCACATTTTTGTAAATATTTTATTCTATCTTTTCATGTGACAACACTGAAGAAATGACACTTTGCTACAATGTAAAGTAGTGAGTGTACAGCTTGTATAACAGTGTAAATTTGCTGTCCCCTCAAAACAACTCAACACACAGCCATTAATGTCTAAACCACTGGCAACAAAAGTGAGTACACCCCTAAGTGAAAATGTCCAAATTGGGTCCAATTAGCCATTTTCCCTCCCCGCTGTCATGTGACTCATTAGTGTTACAAGGTCGCAGGTGTGTTAAATTTGGTGTAATCGCTCTCACTCTCTCTCATACTGGTCACTGGGAGTTCAACATGGCACCTCATGGCAATAACTTGCTGAGGATCTGAAAAAAAGAATTGTTGCTATACATAAAGATTGCCTAGGCTATAAGAAGATTGCCAAGACCCTGAAACTGAGCTGCAGCATGGTAGCCAAGACCATACAGCGGTTTAACAGGACAGATTCTACTCAGAACAGGCCTTGCCGTGGTTGACCAAAGTAGTTGAGTGCACATGCTCAGCATCATATCCAGAGGTTGTCTTTTGGAAATAGATGTATGAGTGGTGCCAGCATTGCTGCAGAAGTTGAAGGGGTGGGGGGGGGGAGTCAGCCTGTCAGTGCTCAGACCATACTCCGCACAATGCATCAAATTGGTCTGCATGGCTCTCGTCCCAGAAGGAAGACTCTTCTAAAGATAATGGACAAGAAAGCCCGCAAACAGTTTGCTGAAGACAAGCAGACTAAGGACATGGATTACTGGAATCATGTCCTGTGGTCTGATGAGACCAAGATAAACTTATTTGGTTTAAATGGTGCCAAGTGTGTGTGGCGGCAACCAGGTGAAGAGTACAAGGACAAGTGTGTCTTGCCTACAGTCAAGCATGGTGGTGGGAGTGTCATGGTCTGGGGCTGCATGAGTGCTGCCGGCACTGGGGAGCTACAGTTCATTGAGGAAACCATGAATGCCAACATGTACTGTGACATACTGAAGCAGAGCATGATCCCCTCTCTTCATAGACTGGACCACAGGGCAGTATTCCCACATAATAATGACCCCAAACACACCTCCAGGATGACCACTGCCTTTCTAAAGAAGCTGAGGGTTACAGGTGATGGACTGGCCAAGCATGTCTCCAGACCTAAACCCTATTGAGCATCTGTGAGGCATCCTCAAATGGAAAGTGGAGGAGCGCAAGGTCTCTAACATCCACCAGCTCTGTGATGTCGTCATGAAGGAGTAGGAGAGATCTCCAGTGACAACCTGTGAAGCTCTGGTGAACTCCAGGCCCAAGAGGGTTAAGGCAGTGCTGGAAAATAATGGTGGTCACACAAAATATTGACACTTTGGGGCCAAATTGTACATTTTCTCATAGGGGTGTACTCACTTTTGTTACCAGCGGTTTAGACATTAATGGCTGTGTGTTGAGTTATTTTGAGGGGACAGCAAATTTACACTGTTATACAAGCTGTACACTCACTACTTTACATTGTAGCAAAGTGTAATTTCTTCAGTGTTGTCACATGAAAAGATAGAATAAAATATTTACAAAAATGTGAGGGGTGTACTCACTTTTGTGAGATACTGTATGTATGTGTGTGTGTGTGTGTGTGTGTGTGTGTGTGTGTGTGTGTGTGTGTGTGTGTGTGTGTGTGTGTGTGTGTGT
>BLSH010531515.1:4183-18102 GCA_018402905.1 Glandirana rugosa
CTGCCGGAGTGGTAAGGATCACACCCGTGGACCGGGCCGAAGTGCCGGCCCGTGCGTGACACGTACGCGTTCAGCGTGACACGTACGCGTTCAGCACGACGCGTAAGGATCACCGGTCCGTTAGAAGACCCTGGACACTGCACAGGGTCTTCTAACGGTCCTTCCTCCCCGGCGGATCCTCCTCTTCTCCTCAACGGATCCGGGTCTCCACCTTCCACCTTCTTCCTGTCCGTCAGGGAGACTTTTGGCCCGTGTGAGGGGGGGGGGGGGGGTTTTACTGTACGGTTTACACCGTACATTCCCCCGCTCCTTACGTATTTCGTCTTCAAGGTAAAAACCCACCTTGAGGCGAAATTATAGGAATGCGCAGCACGACTTGCGCATGCACAGTGCGACTTGCGCATGCACAGTGCGTGCCCGGCCGTGAAGCCGGGCCAGGTGCCCACACTAGGAATGGTGAGGCCGTCGAGAGGAGTGGGGAGACAAGCAAGGCTTCGGGCGCAGCCATCGCTGGACCAGGAGACAGGTAAGTTACTGTTTATTAAAAGTCAGCAGCTACACTTTTTGTGTGGAACTGCGCATTGCGTCTCAATATTTTTGGTGATGTGAACAAACTTCCCTGTGGGAGTTGTATAAATGTCTGCTCATACTGTTCTGCAAGATTAGGCTCTGTTCACACTCCCGCGGCTGCAATTCAATCTAATTTTCAGTGCGATTATTAGGGTCCTTTCACACACACGGACCGTTCATCAGTTCATCAGTTTATCAGTTCATCAGTTCATCAGTTTTTCATCCGTTTTTTCATCCGTTTTTCATCAGTTGTCATCAGTTTTTCATCAGTTTTTTCATCCGTTTTTCATCAGTGGTCATCAGTTTTTCATCAGTTTTTTTTTACATTCACTACCAATGCAAAAACGGATGAAAAACTGACCGTTCGTCAGTTTACATCCGTTTTTCGTCCGATCCGTTTTTTTGACGGATGAAAAATAGGACTTTCATCCGTTCAAAAAAACGGATGCTGACGGAAGCGGATGAAAACTGATGAAAATAGCTGATCATCAGTTGTCATCCGTTTTTCCATAGAGTTGCATTAATGTCCGTTTTTCATCCGTCAACGGATGGATGAAAAACGGACAAACGGTCCGTATGTGTGAAAGGAGCCTTAAGGGTAACTTGGTTGTGGGTTTTTTTTTTTTATTTGGTCTGCATGTTCTATGGGGCAAAAATCTCGTTGGAATTAAACCAAAGCAGTACAGGACCCATTTACAAAACAGCATAGCTTTGTCCTGCATTGATTTTAACTAATCAGAAATTGACTGGTGTAATGGCACTGCGGGAACAGTTAAAGAGGAAGTAAACTCTGCTGTAACTTTTTTTTACCTGCAAAGTAAAGGCATAATGTGCTAGCATGCCGTGCATACTAGCACATTATGTGACACTTACCTGCAAATGAAGCCCTCATCGTCCCCGCTGCAGGGTGCATCCATCTTTGCTGGTCTTCCTTCCGGGTACGCAGTCTCTGGCTCTGTGACTGGCACGCAGAGGGACACGCAGAGTCCTTGTCCTCTGCTCCTGTCCAGTATATCACCGATACCATGCTCCCAGTGTTAGGGCTGCTGTTAGAAATCACGGGGCCCCATACAGCCTACCTGACAGGACCCCTACCGGGCCAAATGTGACTGAGGACATAGATTTATCGTTGCCCGTTCATATCAATGCAACTCAGCATGGCATGATTTTAGAAAAGGATCCTGTACTACACTTTGCCTCACAGATGAATTAATTGGAAGCGCTCTGTACTATGCTTCAGTGATGAATGGGCACAGGAGTGTTTGGTACCGATCGCTCACTGTGTTCATTCAGGAAAGGATGGGGCTAGTAAATGGCATCCACCTGTGTGCCCACAGCAGCTTCTGTTGGGAGAGGAGGGAAGCTGGCAGCGCTGCAGGGGAAAAGGGCGCACAGGGGGGTCCGGACAGCAGATGGAAGGGGCGCATATGCAAGAACCAATCCCCTTACAGTGCAGCTAGAGGGAGCACTGGCGGCCGCTCCATAAGGAGTGCAGGGGCGCCGTCCCCCCATCAATGTATCTGGCCCCCTGATCTACATGCAGGGCACCAGACGTATGGATTCCAATGAAGTGTTTTTTTGAAGCACGTGATTGGAGCCAGAGGCGCTAATAGGCTTCAAAACAGGGTGACATTAGCAAATGAATATTCACTATTCTTCCTCATTCTCTTCCTGTTTTAGGACTCCCTGGCCAATCATGTCTCAGGACACACTTCTATTCGGCTGTGTCATGAACCCATAGTAACATTCTTGTTCTGTCTTTTTCCTTACCTCTTTGGTTGTGTCAGCCTAGAGACCATGCACATCACCACCTGTGGGCTAAGTAATCTCCTCTCAGTGAACTCCACCCCGGTCTCCAATTAAGGAAACACTATATAAGACCATGTGCTGCTAAGCTTCCTTGCCAATCAATGTTGTGTGTGTTTGGCTTCATGTGTGTTGTTCCTGTCGTATGCTCTGTGTCCATTTCTGTTTACCCACCTTTGGCTTGTTCTGATTATCCCTGCCTGCCTGATACCCCGACCTTCGGCTTGTTCTCTGTTTCTCCTGTCTGCTTGATCCTTGGAGTGCTCTCCTGTCTGTCCCTGTCTGCTTGTGGCCCTGACCTTTGGCTAGAACACTGACTATCCTTGCTGCTCCTGCGCTGCTGCTTCCTCTCTTCCACCTGTAGCCAGCCGAGCGTGAGCTAGGGGACCCCAGGGGCAGCAACCTGGATCCAGTTGCAGCCAAATCCATCCTTACCACCAGAGGCTCTGGCGAATACCTAATGGCTCTTAGACTCCGCGCCCTGGGGAAAACGATGCACTAGCTCCCTGTGTTTCAGTGTCAGTGCTCCAGGGGCTTGTCTTCCTGCACCAGCTGGAGCTCATTAGCAGCAGTCAGCTATAGGTTTGCAACCGCTTTGCACTTCAGCAGTGCGATTCGCACCACAGTGGTGCGCATCTGTCACCTGACCCCGGGTGTCCTGACAGTTTGATCGGCCATGGACCCGGCTGATGTGCGCTACCTGCAGATGATCCGCTGCAGGGCATAGTCAAAGGACTGGAGAACCAGGAGTCTAATCAGACTCAGGTGATGCGATTCCTACAGGATTTGGAGTCAGTCACACTCACAGCCGTTAACCTGTTGGAATTACCGGATCCATCCCATTACTCTGGGGACTCTAAGGCCTGCAGAGGGTTTCTCAGCCAGTGCACCATTCATTTTGAGCTCCAGCCTCAAAACTTCCCGTCTGATCGGGCTAAGGTGGTCTACATTATCTCTCTCTTGTCCAGCGAGGCTTTAGCCTGGGCTGCCCCCCTGTGGGAGAAGAATAACCCAGTGGTTTCTAGACTGTCTAGGTTCCTGAAACTCTTTTAGAACATCTTTGAGGAACCGGGTCGTGTCTCTTCAGCAGCTAGCGCTCTTTTACGTCTCCACCAAGAGTCTGCTTCTGTGGGGCTGTATGCTCTTCATTTTCAGATTCTGACTGCTGAGCTGAACTGGAACAATGAGGCCTTAGTTGCAACCTTTTTACAGGGCCTCTCTGATCGAGTAAAGGATGAATTAGAGGGGAGAACCATCCCCGCAAATCTGGACGATGTAATCTCCCTGTGTAATCAGATTGACATTTGTTTTCAGGAGAGGACCCTAGAAAGAAGACGCCAGCATTCCTTGGTCCCTAGTCAGCCTGAAATCCCCTCTCTGTGATCCGTGGAGCATCCTCTGCCAGCTGAGGAGCCCATGTAGCTGGGCCGGACCAGGCTATCCCCCGAGGAGCCTGCTAGGCGCAGAACTTTGGGCCTGTGTCTCTACTGTGGGGGCAAAGGTCATTTTCGTGACACTTGCTCGCTGCGTCTGGGAAAGTCAGGTCTAATATGTCTGGAAGGTGGAGAATTTTATGGACTGGAAACGGCCTCTTCCATGAAGCTTACCCTTTTGCCTCTCTCCACTCCATTGGTGGTCTCGGCGATCGATGGTACGGGTTCTTCCAGGGGGCCCTATCCACTTCCAGATCCTTCCGGTTAAGATGTCAGTAGGAATACTCCACCAGGAGGAGATATCCTTTCTTGTCCTACCTAAGGCCTCAACCCCCATCATATTAGGGTTTCCCTGGTTACAGTTCCATTCTCCACATGTTGACTGGACTTCCGGACAGATATTGGCTTGGGGTTCCTCGTGTTTTTCGTCCTGTCTACTCAAGTTGGCCCTGAAGGAGAGACTTCCTGTTGCCACCACGTCAGTTTCTTCTACCCATCCCACTGCATATAGCGATTTACGTGATGTCTTCTGCAAGAAATCAGCTGAAGTGCTTCCTCCTCACAGGTCCTTTGACTGTGCCATTGAACAATTGGACTTTGTGGGCACACCAAAGGATGGAGATGACAGGAAATAAAATCCATATACTTTATTACAAAAAATTAAAACCATACATACAACAAATAAAAATAAAACAGCACCCTCTTGAACAAAGGTTGAGCACCACCCATAGGACTAAGGAGAAAAAAGAGGTGGGGTCTTAGAAGTCTATATGATATAGCAAATTGCTCTATTTTACTAAAATAGACCCAGGTAATACTACATCTTGGTCTGTTGACACGTTTCGCTTTACAACAAAGCTTCTTCAGGACACAATAGGGTGGGTGCTAATGTTTATGAGAAAAAAAACATATTATTATATGAACTGTAAACAGTATAATACATTGTGTAATCATCAATACTCCCAAAGTATAAATATGGTCACCCAATCTAGTGTAGAACATCGCATATGTCTATCTAACAAAACATGTAAGGACAAAACAAACACACATAAACTACATATAGAAAACCACAGAGGTTTGCTTGCCTGTTCAGCCTGCCTGGTTGAGGAGCTGGCGTACGACAACAACAACAAATGGACACCAAATCACTCTGAGAGTGTGGAAGTCAAAATATGCCAAGGCCGTCAAAATGTGTAGCCTACGTAAATTTTGTGAACCGCCCCATGTAAACTCAGCAACTAAAATCTATCCCATAGAGCAGGGTTTCTCAACCAGGGTTCCGTGGAACCCTAGAGTTCCTCCAGAGGTTGCTAGGGGTTCCTTAAGCAATGGTCAATTTCTACCTCTCAGATAAATTCCCAATGACACCATTGATCTTTTTAGCTATCTGTAAGAGGTAATTCTTCCCAATGACCACAAGTGTAAGGACCATTCTTCCCACTGACCATCACACTAATGTATCAGGAGTTGTAGATTTCAAATTTTTAGCAGGGGTTCCCAGAGACCGGAAAATTATTTCAAGGGTTCCTCAATGTTGAAAAGGTTGAGAAAGGCTGCCATAGAGTGTAGATGCAATAACTTTTACGCAAACCAATCAATATACGCTCTTTGGGGTTTTTTTTTGTTTTTTTTTAACAAAAACGTTGCAGAGTACATATTGGCCTAAACTGATGAAGAAATTATATATATATATATATATTTACGTTTTCTTTATTGGATGTGTTTTATAGCAGAAAGTAAAAAATATATATATATTTTTTCAAAATTGTCAGTCTTTTTTTTTTTTTTTGTTTATAGCGCGAAGAATAAAAACTGCAGAGGTTGTCAAAAACCACCAAAAGAAAACTCTATTTATGGGGAAAAAAAAGACATAGATTTTATTTGGGTACAGCGTCATAACGCAGTGCTGTAACACAAAAAATGGCCTGGTCATGAGGGGGGGGTAAATCTTTCCGGAGCTGAAGTGGTTATTAAAGGGAAACATTTTTCTTGAGCTTTTCATGCACTTTTTATAACTCAAAAGTGCTTGAAAAACAGTGTGTGAAAGCAGCCTTAAGGCCCGTTCACACGATGCGAACTTTGGATGGGAATTTGCATTTGATGGCCTATCGTTCGACTTTTGGATCGTTAGTTTGCTCCTTTCGCCCAGGTGATTTTGATTTTTCAGACGACAAAAGCTGGATGTGTAGACTGTAAAAAATTTTTCGTACGACAACTCAACGTGCGATTTTCGTATCCTTAGTACGTTTTTCGTCCGAAATAAATCGTACGATCACGACTACGCATGCTTAGAAACGATAATACATACAAAATTATTTATCATATTACGTCGCATCTGACACTGGATTTGGTCATACTAAAATTTTCATATTGTTAGCACGCTCTTCACTTTCGACATGAGACAAGTATCCAACAAAAAATGGACGCTCTGTCGTCCTAAATTCGCATGGCGTGTACGGGGCTTTATCCCGAGTTCACAATGACAGCGGGTTAGAAATCGTTCAGCTGAACTCACACAATTTCATACCCGCGTGTCAGTCCGACTTCGGGAGCGATTTTAGAGACATGTGTGCGGGTTCATGCATAGATGTCTATTGAAATTGTCCCCAATGTCGCCAAAAGTAGCGCAGGAACTACTTTTGGGGATCGGTGCTTTGCTGCAAAGTCGACGTCGCACTGATTCGAACTGTGCTATGCCAAATCACATGCCAAATCGGCCCAATGCGATCATGGACTAAGGGCCAGTTCACACCACATGCAGTCCGGTGCGTTTTTTTTCTGCAACAAAAATGCATGGAAAGTAGGTTATAAGCTTTTCAGTGGCATATTTCACACCAGTGATTGCAGTGCCAGTGCGTTCCAGGAAAAAAAGTAGAACATGCTGCATTTTTCCTGCACTGGAACGCTGTAAAACACATCAAAAACGTACCGCAATGCACCAAAAAAACAATGGAACATACATGTTCTTATAGATTAAGAAAAAATAGGGGGGAAAAATGCACTGGACTACATCAAAAATATACCAAAAACGCACTGGAACACATCAAAAATGCAAATGCGGAAAAGCATCTGGAACGCATCCAGACTGCGTTTTTATGGTGTGAACTGGCCTTAAAGCTGGATACTTACTATACAACTTTTGTTGTTTGGTTTCCTTTTGATTTACCTTCAACTATGTAGTGCAAGAGCCTGCCTGATTGCATACAAATTGAATGGGTTTAGGCTTTATCTCATATTATATGGTTTTGGTAAATCTAAAGGAAAAAAATCGAAAAGAAAATTGTATAGTGTATATCCAGCTTTGGATGGACATATGCCCTTATGCACTCTGGCATATGAAAATATGCTGTGTTTTTTTTTTCTGCTAGAAACAATGGCGGCCATTGGAAATTTTTGTGGGGGTCGGCAAACAGTACCACCCCCTCTGACCACCCGGTCGGTCGGGTCTGGAGCACTTACCCCATCTATGGTAGGCAGCATTTCTCCTGGGCTTCACCAGCCGCTTTCCCTACCCCTGCTTTCCACAGGCATTGCGGCGGCTTCTGTTTCCTTCCTCCTCTGTGGCCAATCGTAAAACGGGTCTCAACCCACTTCTGGTTGAGGATCTGTGTTTCAATAGCGAATATTCAGTCACTGTTGTAACACCTGAGTGGGCTCGTAGTGCAATGCTCTGAGCCTCGAGCCCACCCTATTTTGAAGCCTATTAGAGCTTCTGGCTCTAATCAGATGCTTAACCACTTGCCGACTGCGCAATGTAAATACACAGCTGCAAGGTTGACTCATTATTTTGGGAGGACATACTATAACGTCCTCCCAGAATCGCGCTCCCACTCACCCCCTGGGGCACGCACCCGGGAGTATCCGTGACCGCCGGGTCCAGGAGACCTGGCGCATCACGGATCACGGTAAACGGCCGCTGGTAGCGGGCCTTTACCACGTGAACGCTTCATCAGAGCAATCAGATGTAAACAAGCCGGCGGATGTCCGGCTTGTCTCTCCCTCTCCTTACAGATCAGTGCAGTGTGAGAGGAGAGGGGAGAGATCGGATGCAGCAGCGCTGTGGGCAGGATCTGAAGTGCCCACAGCGCCGCTCTGTGCCAGTTCAGTGACACTCACCCCATCCATCCAGCCTTGCTCACCCATCCATCCTCATCCATCCATCCTCATCTGTGTTCAACCATCCATCCTCATCCGTGCTCACCCATCCATCCTCATCCGTGCTCACCTATCCATCCTCATCTATGCTCACCATCCCTTCCATCCTCATCCGTGCTCACCCATCCATCCTCATCCATGCTCACCCATCCATCTTCATCCATGCTCACCCATCCATCCTCATCTGTGCTCACCCATCCATCCTCCTCCATGCTCACCCATCCATCCTCCTCCATGCCCACCCATCCATCTCATCCGTGCTCACCCATCCATCCTCATCCGTGCTCACCCATCCATCCTCATCCGTGCTCACCCATCTATCCTCATCCGTTCTCACCCATCCATCCTCATCCATGCTCACCCATACATCCGTGCTCAACCAACCATCAATGCTCAGCCATACATCCATGCTCAGCCATCCATCCATGCTCAGCCATCCCATCCATGATCACCCATCCATCCTTGCTCAGCCATCCCCATCCATGCTCAGTCATCTCTATCCGTGCTCAGTCATCTCTATCCGTGCTCAGTCACCCCCATCCACGGCTCATGTACCCCCATCCGTGCTCATTTATGCCTCATTCTTGCTCATCCATACCACATCAGTTCTCATCCATGACACATCCATGCCACTACAGTGTCCATCAGTGCCTCACAATAGTGTAATAGGTAGTCAAGTTAGATTTAAAATTTATGTCCCTAGAACACCTGATGGTGCTCCCTGCATGTTGGGCCTCTGTATGTGACCAGACTGTGTAAAAGTGTCACACATGTGGTATCGCCATACTCAGGAGGAGTAGCAGAATATATTTTGGGGTGTCATCTTTGCTATGTACATGCTGTGTGTTAGAAATATTGTATAAATGGACAACTTTTTGTAAAATAAAAAATGTGTTTTCATTTTCTTTCCACATTTTCCAAAAACTTGTGGAAAAAATTACATGTTCAAAAGACTCATTATGCCTCATGGAATACACCTTATGGTGTTTACTTTCCAAAGTGGGGTAATTTTTTGGGCTTTTCCGTTGTCCTGGTGGTCCATAGCATTATTATACGAGCCCAACCACATAATGCCATTATTTTCTTGTTCATAAAAGGGGAAAACTATGCATTTTAAAGCACATTTGAAGGCAAAAATGGGCGTCGTTTAAGCTAAATTCTGGGCGTGTCTTAAAGGGAGTGTGGTCCAAAGGGGTGTGGTTTGAGTCTGAGATGAGCGAGGGTAGGAGGAAGGAAGAAAGAAAGAAAGAAATTGGGAGGGAAGGAAAGAGAAGGAAGGAAGGAAAGAGAGATGGAGAAACAGCAGGCCGAGATCCTACACCACAATAACAATATGTGTATTCCAGAAAGCTTAACAATCAGCAGATGAAGATACTCCAAACACCTGGTGTTAGTGCTTCAATCATCCTGGCACCATGGCTGTTATGGTTTTAGGATGATTGAAGCGCATCATTTCAATTAATGCAGAATCAGCAGCAGCCCCGGGCATGTCACTTGCCACGTCGCCTGCCACCAGATGTCCCCAGCAGAGTCCCTCCTTACATTAGGTGTGTGGGGGGGGCGGGGGAGCAAGAGAGAGATGGAGGAAAGAGCACAGTGGGACTACAACTCCCAGCACATCAGAGAGAGAGAGGAAAGGGGGCAGCAAGAAAGAATCTAAGAATAACAGAACTAGAGGAACTACAAGTACCAACATTTCAGAGAGAGGGGGGGAGACCCCCCCTCTCGCTGAAATACTGATACTTGTAGTTCCTCTGTTATTTATGTTTATTTTTCAGATTATTTCTTGCTGCCCCCTTCCCCCTCTCTCTCTGATGTGCTGGGAGTTGCAGTCCCTCTGTGCTCTCTCTTCCCCCTCTCTCTCTCCCCGGGAGAGGGGGAGAAAAAGCACAGATGGATTAAAACTCCCCGGCGGCCAGCAGACATGGAAAAATGGGCAGGGCAGGGTGAGAGCACGGTTGGACTACACCACTCACTACAGCCACGCTCCCAGAGTCCCAGTCCCTGCCCTGGCTTTCAGAATGATGTCACACCGCGAGCGAAGCTTTCCTCCACGCACCCGCCGCACATGCGCAGTGTCTCTCCCGTCCTTCTGAATGCAGCGGCTCTCTTTAATGGACGTCACACGACCTGCGCTAGTGGGATTGGACCAGAGTGACGTCCATTATAGGCGCCGCCGCGTCACTCTGAAATGGCCGCTCACCCGGGGCTATCAATAGCTTTTGACTGCTCCAAGACCCGGGGCATTTCGGGAGCCCACTCGGGGCTCCAGCCCCCCCTCCCGACGCCCTTGGAGAGGATATATATGAAAGCAAATAGGGCTTTATATATAGAAGAGCAAATTCCTGTTAAAAGTGGTAAAAATGCAGAAATGTACAGGAGGACATGTCAGAGGCTGCGGACATGGTGCAGGAGATGTCATGGGCTGCAGACATGGTGCAGGGGCTGCGAATATGGTGCAGGGGCTGCGGACATGGTGCAGGGGCTGCGGACTTGGTGCAGGAGATGTCATGGGCTGCGGACATGGTGCAGGGGCTGCAGACAGGGTGCAGGGGCTACGAACAGGGTGCAGGGGCTGCGGACTTGGTGCAGGGGCTGCGGACTTGGTGCAGGGGCTGCGGACTTGGTGCAGGGGCTGCGGACATGGTGCAGGAGATGTTATGGACTGCGGACATGGTGCAGGGGGTGCAGACTTGTTGCAGGGGCTGTGAACATGGTGCAGGGGCAACAGGTCACAGGGTAACTGTATTCGAATCAGTTACTACGGAGATAGAACTAAACAGCAGGAAGGTCTCAGACCAAACAGACAGCACTTTACAGGAGGGGAGAAACAGAGAACACGCAGCAGGGGCATTAGGCTCTGGGGGAAAGTGGAGGATCTGTGTGGCTTTGTCACAACCCAGGTCCCTATGACAGCAGCACTGCACAGTGAAAGCAGGAAAGAAGCCCAGGCCAGAATGCCACAGGGTCTAATTTAGCCTGTTTGGGCTGACAGCAACATAGCCTAGCTGGGAGAAGAAAGGTAGGAGCTGGGGACAAGAAGTCCTGGGGGCCCTTTGTGGACCACAGCTCAGGTCCACACAGGCTGCAGCATTACTCAGAAGGAAGTTCTCCGCTCTGCAGCCGCCTGGCGCCATTACGTCACTGTGCCTGCGCCCACCACTTGAAAATAGCCGATCGTGTACGGGCTTTGCCGAGTGGTGCCAGCGCATGCCCAGTTGACATGTCAGTCCGGCCGCAGCCATATTTGCTGCAGGCGCCGCTGCCCTCACAGCGGCCCCATAGCACACGGTTTTGCCAGACTACCAGGAAATCTCCCGGTAGGCCAGTCCGGCCTTGGCCGTCAGTACATCAGGTGTGATCAATTTTCAGTGATTGGCACCATAGCTTGTAGACTCTCTAAGGGCTATTTCACACTGGCTTTCCGTGTGAAGGGTCTGTTTTTGCTCAGCAGGGATCGATCCTCCGTTCCCCGCTGAGCTGACGGATGGCAGCCCCGTCTTCACTCACTGAGCGGAGGTGGAACTATCAGAGCCCCGCTCTCCTCTATGGAGATCGGATGACAACGGTCTGCCTGTCCGTTGTTATCCGATTCGCTCCAATCCGATTCTACAGACGGATGGGAAAATAGGGTTTCCATCCATCTATATTTCACGGACAGTATCGGATCGGAGAGCGGCGGATGTCAGTGCACATGTCTCCGCTGACATCCTCGGCTCCATATGGCTGCATTGAGTGTCCATTCAGGTCCACCTGAACAACTGACAGGCGGACCTGAACGGAATGCCTGTGTGAAAGGGCCCAAACTTTCACACAACCCAAATAATATACACTAATTTGGGTTATTTTTACCAAAGATATGTAGTAGTATAAATTTTGGCTAAAATTTATGAAGAAAAATTACTAATTTGCAAAATTTTATAACCGAAACAAAGAAAAAATGCATTTTTTTTACATTTTCAGTCTTTTTTCATTTATAGCGCACACTATAAGAAAATCGGGTGAAATTTTTTGTCCTATTAAGGATCGTACGATTCCTATCCAAAGTATGAAAAAAAAACGGAGGGACAAACAGCAAAACTTTTTTTGTCCATCAAAACACTACCGATTTTCGTTCAATATATACACAAGTCGCACAATAAAAAACGGATACGAAAGATCCCCTCTATATAGATAGTCACACGTAGATTACATCACAGCGTGATTCATGTCACAAGATTCGTACAACATTAAGCCCTACTAAATAAAATCGGATACGACCATTGAGCGCTGATGAGAAAAATGGGATGATTTTTCGGTCGTTTTTCGCACAGTGTGTACGGCCTTAGGGCTGGATTCACATCTGTCCGATGCGAATTCCAGCACCGATGCCTGTGAGAAGGACAGGAGCTGTTCAGCCTCTCCTGTTTGATCTCACATCGCATGACAGGCACACCGCTGACAGGGGAGGGAGTTGCAGTGAGGAGGGGGAAAGATCCCCGTTCAGTGCGGAACACATCTCTGAATCAGCTGCGTTCCCATTGAACAAAATGGGTCTGGAATTCGCACCGCACTGCACAGAAAAGCACACATTTGCGAATGCACCACACATATGTGAACTGGACACATTGAAAACAATGTGCTTTCAAGTGTCCTGTGAATTGGATGCGGTGTAAGCCGCATTCAATTGGCATAGGTGTGAACCCAGTCTGAGTAATTGTCATTTAAAATGTGAGAGCACTGAAAGCTGAAAATTGGTCTGGTTAGGAAGGATGGGCTCGGGCGTGTTCACAATTACACGTGCCCGAGCCCACCAGGAAGTGAACCCTGCGCTGCGCTAATCACAGGCAGGGAGACATTCCCCGATCGCTGCAGCCTCGCATCGGGGAAATGTATCCCTGCCTGTGATTAGCGCAGTAAAGGGTTCACTTCCTGGCGGGCTCGGGCACGTGTACTTGCAAACATGCCCATCCTTACTGGTTAGGAAGGGGGTTAGTGCCCAGTGGTAAATAAAAACTCCCCCGCTTCTGTATATCATGTGCCCCGCTTCCTGAAAGGGGCCGGACTCATGAATAGGGGGCGGCTGTGGAAAGAGGGGGTGGCACACGGGCGCCCCTAATGGACGGGCCGCCACTATTTACATGTGTTTTACGAGCGTACATATGCGAGTACTGCGTTTAGAGAAGTGTAAACTGGCTACAATGTCTAACTTATTCTAGCCATTAGAATAAATCACCTGCATATGCCCATGTTTATGCACACATGGGCGTAAAATGATGCTGAATAACGCCTTCTGAATACAGGTTTGGGTTTTTTTTTTCCGTTTTTATGCTCCTGAAAGCTGCTCTAAAATCCGCTTGCAATGACACAATGGGGTTGATTTACTAAAGGCAAATCCACTTTGCTCCACAAGTGCACATGGAAGTGCAGTCGCTGTAGATCCGAGGTGGACATGCAAGGAAAATAAAAAACAGCATTTTTGCTTGTACATGATTGGATGATAAAATCAGCAGCGCTTCCCCTCATTTCAGATCTTCCCCCTCAGATCTACAGCGACTGCACTTCCAAGTGCACTTGTGGAGCAAAGTGGATTTGCCTTTAGTAAATAAACCCCAGTGTGCATATTAGATAACCTAGAGCTGCTTTCAGGGGCATTAAAAAAAAAAACCTCAGACGCCTATAACAGCAGCATGTTTTTCCTGCCCGTGTGCATGAGGCTATATATTGGTGGCAGTAGAAGGCGGAGATGGGAGCGGCTGTGAGCAGTCATTAATCAGAGGTCCAAGACACACCCAGGAAAGAATCACCATTACTTAGCAGCACCTCCATCAGTTCCCTCTACAAAGAGAACTATAGTAAGTACTGTGTGTATGGATTTGGTGTGTAATCATTTTATAGGCCTTTAACAAAGGAATGTCCATAGTATTTAAAATGCTTTACCAAAGCTTGTTGCACGTTCCACCCATTCAAAATTCA
>BLSH010531515.1:53504-75074 GCA_018402905.1 Glandirana rugosa
ACGTACAGCTATACGTATGTCAGGACGAGTGGTAATAACCGTGGGGAAGTACAAAACGTATTGACTCACTTACAGAAGTCTTTATTTACCTTTACATGGTTTAAATATAGTCGTCCTAGAAAATTAACCTCCAGGTTTCATTAAATTGTTTCTGTTAACAATAAAGTTGTATCTATAACATTAATATTTCTTTTTTGTCTTTTGGTCGTACACGTGATTATAACCGTGGGGAGGAATTATAAACCAACGTGTGGGAAACCGTCGCTACTGTCGGAGGTTTGCAAAGAATATAGGTAGCTATTCGAAGAACGTGAAGAGCCCACCGTAAAACAGGGTAAAGATCCTGCTGATATAAATTTGGTACATTTCCATTTATTTCTGAAGACATTCACTCAGTTATGCAAAACATGAAGGGGTGCCAATAATGGTGAGCAGGACTGTATGCATATCGACATGCATTGTGTCCCATGTTGCCTTGTGGTAGTAAACGTTTCAGTTGATTTTTAAAGTGGTTATAAACCCTCAGATATACCCAGCGAAGTGACTGGCCTCAGGTAATACACAGATGAAAACAATCCTACATAAGTTGTACTGGTTTATCTGCAGTCTTCTCTTCTCTACAGCCATTCAAAGTCCAGCATTTCTAAAGCTTGTCTGAGCTGTCAGAAAAAGTGTGGGGAGCTAAAGTTGTTACACTGCACAGCTCAGTAAGGAGCTCTGAGAGCTGATTGGAGGGAAGGGACACACCCCCCCCCCCCCTTCACACAGCACACAGATACAGAGCTGACACTGTCAATCAGCTGGAGCTCCCTCTGTCACCTTTCTTTTTCATGTCATTTAAAAATTGTCAGCAGTGATTAATAAAAGAACGAGGCAGCAGACAGAAATGACACTCGGTGCTCTTCATTCACCTACTAACACCCACTGCAAAGTATTCACATGGTAATGTCTGCTGACTTGCGTTTTTGATATGTTTCCATTAATTGGAGTGGACAGGGCAGCTATCAGAAATGTTGGGGCCCCTTGCACAGCTTTAGACCTGGGCCCCCCTGCCTGACCACCAACATTCCACTGGCCAACCCACCACATCCGCCCACTGGCCAGGGATGTACACGTGTCGCAGCTGCAGTAGGAATTATACACCCTGTCACTTACCAGGTGTAGCCTGCCAAGCATGACTCATTCAAGTGAACTGAAGTGTACAATGCATGCTAGTGTGGGATCCAAGGGGTTAAAAAAAAGTGCACAGGCAGCACAGCCTCAACCCAAGCTTTGCAAGAAGACCTCGTACCGAACCATAGGTTCTGAAGGTCCCAAACTTGGACCAATTGTGGTCCAGGGGGCCCTTTCCATGTGACCCACGTTTGGTCTTTTTATTGCCTATGGTTCATGAGAATGGTATCCCCCAAACCAGGTGCCCCCCTCCCATAGACTCCAATGTTAATTCTGGAATTCACCCGATAATTGCCAGTAAATGACTGGTCAATTTGGGGACCCAGTACGGCCAAACCATAGGTGCTGTAGGTCCCCAACTTGAACCAGTTGTAGTCCAGGGGGCCCTCTCCATGTGACCCAAGTTTGGTATTTCTATCTCCTCTGTTTCGGGAGAACGGTGTCCCCAAACTGGATGCCCCCCTCCCATAGACTCCAATGTTAATTCCAAAATTCACCCGTCAATTGCCAGTCAATGACTGGTCACTTTGAGGATCCTGTACGGCCGAACCATAGGTGCTGGAGGTCCCAAACTTGGGCCAGTTGTTGCCCAGGGGGCCCTCTCTCTGTGACCCACGTATTTTTATCGGCTATGGTTCGGGTGAACGGTGTCACCAAACCGGGCGCCCCCTCCCATAGACTCCAATGTTCAAGACTGCTAGTCTTTTTGTAAGGGCCCCTTGAGGCACTGGTGCCCATTACAACAGTACTGCTTGTACCGACTCTGAGAGTTTAATATGGATTGGGCAAAATCAGAGGTATGTTTCCAGCCCTACCCTTCCGATCTACTTCCACCTTCATTGGCTGCACTTTAGGGCCTGGCTAGGGTTGCACAGCCCTGGCCAAAAGTTTTGAGAATGGCCTAAATATTAACTTTCACAAAGACTGCTGGCTCAGTGTTTTTAGATCTTTTTGTCAGATGTTACTAGATGGAATACTGAAGTATAATTACAAGCATTTCATAAGTGCCAAAGTTGTTTATTGACAATGACATTATGTTTATGCAAAAAGTCAAAATTTGCAGTGTTAACCCTTTTTCAAGACCTCTGCAATCCTGACTGATGGCAGCCCATTCTTGCATAATCAGTGCTTGAAGTTTGTCAGAATTTTTTTTTTTTTTTTTTAGGACCGCACCACGGAGAGAGCGCAGCTCCACCTCTTGCAGGAAACACTGCCGTGTCAACGCCCCTTTTAAAAGCGGCCGCTTCCACCATGCCGTCAGTCTTAGTGTTTTCTCCGTCATGGTGGAAGCGCTGCTGGGAAACTAAGGGAGAGCTGCGTTCTCCTAGGTGAAGGAGGGTAGTCTCTCTGAGATGGGTACCGCGGGCCAGCCCAGCACCTGCTTGATCGAGTAGGGGGTGCTCCGGTGTCCTCTCCTTCTCTGGCTCATGGAAGTGATGGCCAGCTGGAGGTCCCTGCACCTGGAGTCCGGGGCCGTGGTTGCTGTGTGCATACCGAGCAGGGGCTCGGTATGTCGGACTGGATCCCTGAGCAGCGTGTGGCGCCACTTCCGTGGGCGGGGCTTCTGGCGTGGGCGTATCGGCAAGTAGTTCCGGCCGCTGGAATGCAGGAGGAAGGGGTGGATCCACTGGCTGGGGCTTCCTTCCGGCTTCCAAGCGTGGAGACCCTGGAAGGAGAGTTTTAAAGAGCCATGGTGGGACTCAGCGGCGCTGCGATGGAGGTCCAGGTCGTGGAGATGGCGGATGCAGGCGTCTCTAACCCCAGCCAGGCCCAGGTAAGAGAGGTTCAGTGGTAGCCTCTTATCTTATGGTGGGCTGTGTGGTATTGTTTGGTAGTCACTCAAATCCTGCAGCTGTCTGTTGGAGGTTACAACAGCACAGCAAGGGTAAGGCTCTGGAGTGGGCTTTTTTTTTTTTTTCTTTTCACGGGTTCTCATGCTCTCTCTTTTGGCTGGTGGTGGGAGTATCCCTTGTAGGTCCAGATTCTAAAAGGGCCTTATAAGATTATTACTTTTTGTCTTGTAGGGCAAAGCCAAGACCAAATCAGAGAAGGCTCCCGGGAGGAAGTGTCCCTCTTGTAAAAACCCCTTAAGGGACTCATGGCCCAAGGTCCTTTTGTAGGTCCTGTATTGCAGAGCTGGCAGATACACTGGGGTCAGTACGCTCCCTAATCTTAAAAAAAAAAAGGGGTCTGTACAGAGCCGGAGCCCACTATCCGAACCTCCGTCTTCTGGTCAAGATGAGGAAGATTCAGAGGAGGAAAGAAGTAGCATTCCTCTTTCTGTAGGAGACTCAGAGGAGGAAGAAGTTGAGGAAGAGGGCAAATCCTCTCACTACAAACTCTCTGGAGGAAGTAGAAGAGTTACTCAAAGCTATTTACTCCATGCTACAGATTCAGGAGGAGAAAACACACTTATCGGTGCATGATAAAATGTATCGTGGGTTGGGGGGCACAAAGCACAGAGTATTTCCGGTGCATAAAGTCCTAACGGATACCATTAAAGAATGGAATGATTCGGAAAGGGGTTAGTTTTTCTCAAGATCTCTTGAGACGTTTTCCATTTGATGAGGAAGAGTCCTGTGTATGGAATAAAAGGCCAAAAATTGACGTGGCTTTTTCCAAGTCTCTAGAAAAACTGACTTAGCTTTTGAGGACATGGGGGTCCTCAAAGAGGCTATGGACAAGAGAGCGGATTCCCTCCTCAAAAAAGCCTGGGATTCTTCTTTTGTCCAATCTAAAACCAGCCATGGCCGCCATGGTAGTGGCGAGAAATTTAGAATGTTGGATCGAGAAGCTACAATTGCATGTGGTGGCAGGCACCTCCAGGAAGGATCTGCTGGAGTCCTTTCCTACGCTCCTTAAAGCTGTTAAGTATATGGCAGATGCCTCTGCCGAGTCCATCAGGATGACAGCAAGATCCTCTGCCCTTATTAATTCGGCAAGGAGAGCCTTGTGGCTTAAGACTTGGTCAGGTGATTCTGCATCAAAAGTTAAACTGCGGAATACCGTTTTACAGGGGACTTGCTCTTCGGCCAAGAATTGGAATCCGTCCTAGACTGTATGGCGGAGAAGAAGAAAGCCTTTCCACAAAAGAAGGTGGTTGCGGCGAAAAATAATTTTTATTGTTTTCAACAGTCCAATAAGGGAAAGGGAACAGAAGAAAACGGGGTTCCTCCGAAAGGGAGAGGCAGAGGAGGGGTGCTCTTCAGAGCCCCGGAGCAAAGCTCCAAAAAACGACAATCGCCTCCCAGTAGGAGGAAGGCTGCAGGCCTTCCTTCAAACCTGGAGGGAATCGGGGACAAGCCCATTTGTGATGAGAGTAATCGAAGGGCTACGATCTGGAATTCTCTCGAGTCCCCCCACAAAGGCTGTATATGACAAAATTGCAAAAGGATCAGGAAAAAGCTCTGGCTATGATGTCCCTTCTAGGGGAACTGCGACAACAGGGTGTGATAATCCAGGTCCCAGAAGAGCAGATGGGGGAGGGATTTTACTCCCATGTCTTCCTGGTCAAAAAAAAACCATCAGGAAGTTTTCGATTAATCTTGAATCTCAAGATATTGAATAGGTCCATCAAATACAAGCGGTTCAGGATGGATACCATCTTTTCAGTCTGAATTCTGCTTACTCGCAAGTGTTTTATGGTGTCGATCGACCTAAGTGATGCGTACCTGCGTTTCCCTATAGCAGATTCCTCCCAGAAATTTCTCAGGCTAGCGGCAGACATCGGGGGAGTGATAAGCCACCTGTAGTTCAGAGCTCTGCCCTTCGGTCTCTCTTCCTCCCCCAGACTATTCACCAAAGTGTTAACAGAAGCCCTGGAGCCTCTAAGCATGAGGGGAATTTCGATAGTACCGTATCTCGATGATCTGCTACTATTTGCAGAATCAGAAGAAAAAGTCTCAACCAATTTGCAGATGACCTTGGTGCACCTGAACAAGCTCGGTTGGCTTGTAAATCACCAGAAGTTGAACCTAATACCCACACAGCGGATACGTTTCCTGGGGTACAAGATAGAGTCGAGGTGTCAGAGAATTTTTCTCCCGGAAGAGAAGTTGGTAAAGATTCATCGGGTCTTGAAGATGATTCAATCCAACTTGCAAATATGGGTAAGGGAGGCAATGTCAGTGTTGGGGCTGTTTACAGCAATAATCCCGGCAGTTCAGTGGGCCAGGTTTCATGCTCGGCGGGTTCAATGGGACATACTAAAGAATTGGTTCCATCAGCAGCCCCTAGAGAAAAAAATGAGGCTAAGCACAAGAGCAAAGAGATCTCTGTGGTGGTGGGGAGACCGAAAGAATCTCACAGGGGCTGCCTTGGTGCTTCTCTCCAATGCATCATCTAACAACGGATGCGAGTGCCTGGTGATGGGGAGCCCATATGGGGGAGTTAACAGCCCAGGGTGAGTGGTCAAGAGCAGACAGCAGAAAGTCCTCCAATTGGAGGGAATTGAAGGCAGTTAATCTGAGCCTTCTGACTTTCCAGCAATCCCTAAAGAACCTACATGTCTTGGTGCTGTCGGACAACAGGACAGCAGTCTTATACCTTACAAAGCAGGGAGGGACAAGAAGCAGCTCGCTCATGGATGTAGCTTTCCGGATACTCTCCTGGGCAGAAGCAAATCTGGCCTCATTGTCTGCGGTCCACTTAAAAGGGACACACAACCTGTTGGCGGACCTTCTCAGCAGGAGAAGAGTAAGTCAGAATGGGTACTGAATCAGGAATTGTTTGGGATGATTGCAGAGGAGTGGGGTCAACCAGAGGTGGATTTATTTGCAAATCAAGACAACTCGAAGGCTCAAATTCTTTTCTCTAAGGAGGGAAGACAGGGCAGTGGGGCTAGATGCGTTAGCCCACACATGGAATTACCCTTTGTCTTACGCCTTTCCCCCGTTGCAATTAATCCCACGGGTCGTGGAAAAATTCAGAAGGGAAGAAACAGACCTAACCTTGATTGCACCCTTCTGGCCCAGCCTCCTAAATCTGGCAGTGAAACCTCAGTGGAGGCTACTAATCAGGAAGGACCTCCTGAGTCAAGAGGACTTGTATCACCCAGACCCGGCTCGGCTCAAACTCGCAGCTTGGTTTCTGAAGAGGACCTTCTGAAGCAAAAGGGCATGTCAAAGAAACTGATCGACACTCTTTTGACAAGCCGGAAAAAAGTCACTAGGTCCATATACTTTAAAGTCTGGAAGTGCTACAACACCTGGTGTTCCAGCAAAAACTTGATTTAAAATATTTGATTTCTGTTTTAGAATTTCTCCGGGAAGGCATGGAGAAAGGTCTGGTGGCAAGTATGCTCAAAACACAGGTAGCTGCCCTATCAGTGTTCCTAAAGAAAACCCTATCTAAGGAGCCTCTCATAATTTGTTTTTTCAAAGCTATGGCCAGGGTTTGGCCGGTAGCAGTTAGTTTTCCCAAGCTGGGACTTATCCTTAGTTTTGCAAGGTCTTACCAAGAGTCCGTTTGAACCTCTAGAACAAGCAACAGTGAACGGTCTTAAATTAAAAAGCATACTCTTAGTCAGAGGCGTAACTAGAACCTTCAGGGCCCCGGTGCAAGAAATTATGAAGGGCCCCCCGACCCCTGGCCAGGGCCCTTCCCTTTTCCCACTGATCCTGCGGCCCTTTACTCCTATTGTGGGTCCCTTTATTACGGTACTGCAGTGGGGCCCTTTCACAAGTTCTGCAGCAGGCCCCAGGGGGACCAAGGAAGCACACAGGGGCCCTGGGAACAGCAGAAGGCAAGTAAACTGGATAGAGGAAAATGGGGGAGATTGGGTCCTCTAAATGCCACCCCCGCCATCCCTCCTATTCAGGTGTACAAGGGAGGCACATGGGCCCCCTGGACCATGGGGCCCGGTTGCAATTGCAACCCCTGCAACCCCTATCGTTACGCCCCTGCTCTTAGTAGCAGTGACCATGGCTCATAGGATTAGGGAGTTTCAAGCCTTATCTACAACAGAGCCTTTTTTTCAGATGTTTTGAAAATAGAATTGTCTTAAGGACGGATCCTGGATTCCTCCCTAAAGTAGCTTTGGCTTTCCATCGTACTTAGGAAATCGTACTTCCAACTTTCTGTTCAAAACCATCAGGACCGGGCGAGGAAGTCTCACACCCTAGATGTCAGGAGATGCCTCCTAAGATATCTAGAGGTGACGAAGGACCTGAGAAAGTCGTCATCCTTGTTTGTCCTGTTTTCAGGAACTCCTAAGGGGGAGAGGGCATCAAAAGGCACCCTAGCCAGGTGGCTGAAGCAAGCAATAAGAGAAGCTTATCTGGCTAATGGCAGTGAACCGCCTGTGGGAATGTTACCACACTCCACAAGGGCAGTGGCAGCTTTGTGGGCTGAGAAGGCGGGGGCCTCGTCGGAACAAATCTGTAAGGCAGCCACTTGGTCCAGTTTTTCTACCTTCATTAGGCACTCGTTTACCACAAGTTGCAGGGTGTGTGCCATGCAACTGAGGTCTGACACTTCAGCAAGCCTCATTCCTTTCACCATGTTTGCGTCGCTATCATGAAGCGCGCACACACATCACTCAGTCTTTGTTTATTCTCCAGTCTTCCAGCACGCCTAGAAACCTTTCTCTAATGTACTCCCGACAGTGTGGAATCCTTGCATCACCTTTTGCGTTCAATACCAATTGCAGTTTTGTCCATCTACTGTCAATGAAGTGGCAGACACCTTAGTAACTGTTGGTCCTGACCAGCAGTCAATCGTGAATGAGTGAGTTGCAGCATAGCCTTTACTTTCTCAACTACCTTGTGTGTTAGTGAATCTTTCCCAGCATTTCGGTTCGCTAATACTTTTCACTCTTTAGTGGCTATCTTGGCTCAGCTATGGACATCAACCGCTGAAATTCAGAGTCAGATACCATTGCAAATGGATGGTCATCTGTAACCATCACCTCTGATTTTGCTTTGTCCAGCTGTTGGGAACTTCCATCCGAATTTTAACCACCTAGATTTTTTCTGAAACCTATCTTTTATTTGGTGGAATTTCACTTTGTGATTCCGTTTGTTTTCTCTCTGCTTGATTATATAATTCTGCATGATGAACTCTTAGATCAGGCCCAATGATTTGACGTATTTTTGGTTTGCAGTTGTTGCTCACATTGTTTGTGCGTGTGTTGCACACTGCTGCTTTTCCTGGAGACGGTTCAGACGAGAAATAGTTCCAAACCACACTTTTTCTCTCTGCATCCATCTGCATTGAAATTTGAAAGTTAAAAATGGATGGCACCTTGCTGTGGGTGGGTTTGCTGGCTGGCCCCAGTGGCCTGGCACCTTACGGTGGATGGCTGGCTGGCGTGTCCATCTGAGTGCCGAGGGGAGGGAGGCCTTTTAGGCCCAGTGCATGGAGGCGTAATGATGTGTGAAGCGCACCCCTGTGCACTGGGTCTGCAGGCTTCTGGGCCCCTAAAAGATGCCTGCGGAGACCAATATTGATAATATCTGTCTATTTTGCGACAGCAATTATTTTTATTTTTGGAAAATGCTGATATCGGACTGCAATCTGCTGTACTGATAATTTGGTTGATCCCTAGTACAGTTCTTACTTTTCACAGCGGTATTGCATAAATCCTGACATGTTTCGCAGTGAGATTAGGCTTCCTCAGGCGATGCTGTCGGCTTGGCATACAATGCCTTCCCGAGATTCTTAGAGTGGCTATAATGGCTGAACACTTATAGTGAACAACAAGGAATGGCAGGCATCCACAGAAGGCAAATGAGGACCAGATAAGTCAGAATTATGAACACATGAACAGAGGGACACTGATTCACAGGCACAAAGCACTCCTGTATAGAGCTGGTATCTTGGATTGTCAGTGTGTCCTCGTGGCACCAGTTCTTTTACTATTGGCATGAAACAGGACTGATGGTAGCACTCAGGTTTTTTTCCGGATGCCCCAAAGAATAAGAAAGGGGATTCAGTGAAAATTACTTTACCCCAGTCCTCAGCAGTCCAATCCCTGTACCTTTTGCAAGATATGTCTGTCCCTGATTTTTTTTCCTGGAGAGAAGTGGCTACTTTGCTGCCCTTGACACCAGACCATTCTTAAAGTTTCCTCACTGTGTGCCGATGTGCTAACACCTGCCTGCTGCCATTCCTGAGCAAGCTCTGCAGTGGTGGGGCCCCCATCCCGCTGCTTAATCAATTGTAGGAGACGGTCCTGATGCTTGCTGGACTTTCTTGGGCGGCCTGAAGCTTTCACAAATGGTATTTCTTTTGAAACTAAGTTCATTTCTCTTTCGTTCATTGACAGACACAGCCTCTTAATCTTGACGTGGGGAATGCACCTTTTACTGGGAGTAGACTAGGCAAAACATAGTTCAGACAAAAAGCAAGCTAACCCCTCCCAGGGGGCAGTCCTCACTCTGCATAACCCCCCTCCGCCCTGCTAGTGCTTCAGTTTTATCTGCCTAGTGCAAGGAGTAGCACCTAGGCTCCCTGCTGGGATCTGCGGTTCCCCATTTTTTTTTTTCTCAAGCTATCTGATGAAGAATCCAATCAAGAAGCTGGCTGGGTGACATGCTGGAGATCTTTAGGTCCAGGTAGTCTCCCCAGCGCGGCTGCCGGATGCGAGCCGTCCCTTAGCTGCTTGCGGGGTCGGCTGCATCCCGTGCGGGGCGGTGGGCGGGTTAAACATCCCGGCTGCGGCTCGCGTCGGTGTCGCATCGCGGACAGCTCCCTCCCCACCTGTAGGGGCGGCAGGCCTGTCTCGGGTGCTGTGCCCGTCTGGAAGCGTCCACCCCACCCCCTCCCCCATCCTCTGAGGAGGATTCGGAGTCGGAAGGGGGTTATGTGATCTCAGGGACCCCTGTGGATCTGTCGGATGGGGAATTGGACCCTTCTGATAGTGAGGAGGAGCAGGGGGCCACCGTAGCGTGGGAAAAGGCGTTGGTGGGCTCCCTGCTGGCTGCCGTCCGCGAGAGGCTGCGTTTGGGCCAGGCCGGGACGTCGCAAGAGGGGGCTTATGCCTTTTGGGTCCCATAGGCCGGCTCGGACTCCTGAGGTTTTTCCCTTGTCATATTTTGACCAGTTCGTCTACAAGGAATGGCAGCGTCCTCAGAATTCGTTCACATTACCCAAACGCTTTTCTGTGTGCTATCGTTTTGAGGCTAGCTTGTTGCAGAAGTGGGTGTCCCCCGTGGTAGACCCGCCGGTGGCCTTCTGAACAAGGCTACTACGATCCCGATGGGGGGGCTCTCCATCTTTTTTAAAAATCCAGCCGACACACGGACAGAGGAGGTGTCCAAGGCTATGTTCCTGGTGGCGGGGGGCGGCCATGCGGCCGGTTCTGACGACATCGATGGTGGCGCAGACACTAACAGAGTGGGCGACAGGGCTGCACAAGGATTTGGGGGACCTCGTGGTCCCTTCAGAGTCGGTGCAGCTGGCTGACCAGTTGGCGCAGGGTTTCAGGTACCTCTGCGATGCGGCCTTGGAAGTAGCGCCCATGCTGTCAGAACTCGCAGTTTTTGCAATCATCATTAGACGGCTGCTGTGGCTAAGGTGCTGGTCGGGCGACCATGCGTCGAAAAAAGGCCTCACGGACCTGACGTTTTCAGGGCGGTCGGCTGTTTGGGACTTCCCTGGATGAGATCATCAAGGATTTCACTGGGGGGGGGGGGGGGAAGAGTACCTTTCTTCCAGAACCCAAGCTGCAGGAGCAACGCCGAAAGCGTGGTCCCTCTTTTTCTACTCAGAAGCTGTGTGTGTTTGTGTGTTGTGTGTTTTTTTTTCTTTTCCTCTGTGTGAAGGCTGACCCAACACCCCCCCGACAGGTGGGGAGTAGTTCGGTGTTCTCCTCCCCTCTCGTCCCCTCTCCTCCCCTCCGAGCCCAGCAAGGGCAGAGACTGACGGTGGTCAGACCGGGCGATGCAAACGAGAACCACGGGGACAGGGTGGAAGCCCCATGGCTTTTCCTGTACTCGTTCCGGAGGACTGGCGACATCTCCGGCGGGGCGGGACTTCCAGCAGGGCAATGCAGCTTCCGGTTCCGGCTGATGGAACACAGGGGGAGGTGGGAGGACCTTCGGCCGCCACATTTTCAGCCCCGCAACGGCGGGAAATTCGGATTTCAGGACCAAATAAAAAGAGCTGATGGACGCCCGCTGTGCACTCTGCAAAATGGAATCAGAAGCTTCAGCGCCAGTGGCAGGAGCCACAAGTACCGGCCAGGCCCAGGTAAGAAGCCAGAGGTTTCAGAATACCATGGGAAAGATGTTTGTTTCCTCCCTAAGGGGGAGGGGGAGCCTGCACCACTACCCTCAGAGGTTGGTTTGGTGGTCTTGTGGTAGAACGGTGAAACTATGGGGTTTGTGTGTGTCACTGTTCTTTTAATTGATGTAGGTCTGCTAGAGTGATAGACCAGATCATATTGTCTTGATGCTTGCGTTTGGTATTGGTGTCTTTCAGGTGAAATGTTAAGAAAAATTAAAGCAGATCTCCTCTTCTCCCAAAAAGAAATGTGCATCATGTAAAGCCACACTTAGGGAGTCTTGGACCAAACCATGGTGCAAGGCTTGTATATTGGAATTAGCGAGAGAGGAGACATAAAGTACTGACAGAGACTGTCGAGAGAGTGGAAAGACCCAGAAAGGGCCCCCTTTTTCTCTAGGTCTCTGAAAAGGGGATGCCACACACATCTGAAATAAGAGACCCAAGTTGGATGCGGCATTTTCCCAAGTTTCACGTAACACTGACCTAGCTTTTGAAGACATGGGGGTCCTAAAAGACCCCATGGATAAGAGGGCAGATGCATTGCTAAAGAGAGCCTGGGATTCGACGCTTAATAATCTCAAACCGGCAATGGCATCAACTGTAGTAGCCAGAAACCTGGATCACTGGCTAGAGCAGCTGGAAGTTAACATCAAAGCAGGTACTTCCCGCAAGGATTTGTTGGACACTCTATCAGCATTGAACAAAGCAGTAGGTTATTTGACGGATGCCTCAACGGAATTCATAAGGATGACCGCTAGGTCCTCTGCTTTAGTTAATACAACAAGGAGAGCTTTGTGGGTAAAGACTTGGACAGGCGATTCAGGGTCCAAGACTAAGCTTTGTGGTCTTCTCTTTGAGGGGGATTTAGTCTTCGGTCCAGGCCTAGATGCTGTTTTAGACAGAAACGCGGACAGGAAAAAAGCATTTCCAAAGAAGCAGAAGATTGAGCTCCGGACCAAGAAAAGGTTTCGGCCTTTTCAACAGTCCAGGGACCCCAAGGAATCAGGAAGGAAACCTTGGAGGCCTCAAAGAGGAGGGGGCAGGACTGGGGTGCTTTTTCGCCCCACCATTCCCCCCCCCCCCCCCGGCCAGCCAGAAAAGAAACAGTGACGATCACCCAGTGTGGGAGGGCGACTACAAGCCTTTCTCCCACAGTGGCAGATGGAGACAACCAGTGCATTTATTCTTAAGATCATCGAAAGAGGATACGCACTGGATTTCTCGGAACCCCCCACCATCCAGATTCTGTGTGACTCAAACCCCCAAGGATCACGAAAAATCGCTAGCATTGAAGACTTTGATCAAGGATTTTCTGCAACAGCAAGTAATTATACCAGTACATCGAATAGAGGAAGGTCGGGGTGGTTGTTCACACATTTTTGTGGTGAAAAAACCATCGGGGAAATTCCGCTTAATAATAAACCTAAAGATTCTAAACAGGGCCATCAGATACAAGAAATTCCGGATGGATATGATTTATTTGGTCAGAAAGCTGCTCCCAGTGGGCTGTTTTTTGGCCTCAATAGATCTCTGGGATGCATATCTACATGTCTCCATGGCAGCTGCATCCCAGAATTACCTGAGGTTTGCGGTCAGCATAAAGGGGGTAGTGTCGCACTTCCAATTCAGAGCTCTCCCCTTCGGTCTGTCTTCGTCACCGAGGATATTTATGAAGATTATGGCGGAGGCTCTGGCTCCTCCCAGGCTAAAAGGGGCATCGATGGTACCATACTTGGATGATCTCCTTTTTATTTGCCAGATCCCGGGAGACCCTTGCCAGAGACCTTGTGACAACACAGTCCCACCTACAGAGGCTGGGGTGTCTCCTGAACAAGGACAAGTCAAGCTTGACACCTTCTCAAGAAATTATTATATTTCTGGGATAGTCCATCAGGTCAGTGACAGGAAAAAAAATTCTCCCAGAAGAGAAAGTACAGAAGATCACAGAATCAGTGAAAAAGGTGCAGACAAATGTAGCCATTACAGTCCGCTCGGCAATGTCTACACTGGGGCTGCTCACAGCATCCATCCCAGCGGTGCAATGGGCGCGCCTGCACTCAAGGGATCTACAGCAAACAATTCTGCAGGGATGGACATATGGGGAGTCCTTAGAAAAGCTTATAAGGATCCCCTCTTCGGTGAAAAGGAAGCTATGGTGGTGGAGAGTTCAGACAAACAAAGGATTGGCTTGGGCATTTCCAGCACAAAAGGTCCTGACAGATGCGAGCTCCTGGGGTTGGGGAGCGCATCTCGGACAATGTAGCCCAGGGTTCTTGGACCAAGGAGGAAGCAAGAAGATCCTCCAATTGGAGAGAGCTGAGGGCCGTCTCTATGGGCCTCTGGACCTTTGGGGAAGCGATCATAGATCGACCCATCCAGATTTTATCAGACAATGCCACCACAGTGGCTTATATCAGGAGACTGGGAGGCACTCAAAGCAAAAAACTTCTAAATATCTAGCCCAAGAGATTCTGTATTGGGCAGAAGCCAATCTAGCTTCCATTACAGTAATACATCTGAAGGGCACTTTGAATCACTTGGCAGATTTTCTGAGCAGAGAAAGGGTGCGAGAATCAGAATGGAGCTTAAACAAAGTGGTCTTCCAAATGATAGCACACAGATGGGGTGTATCCCAGGTAGATTTATTTGCGTCACAAAGAAACGCAAAAGTGCATACATTCTTCTCCTTGAACAGGTGGCATCAAGCGGCAGGGTTAGATGCGCTAGCCCAGAACTGGTCTTTCTGTTTGTGCTATGCATTTCCCCCGGTACAGATGATCCCATTAGTACTCAAGAAATTGCAGGAAGAAGAGACAATTTTGATACTAGTGGCTCCATACTGGCCTAAGAGGGTCTGGTTCTCACTACTAAGGAAGTTGGCAGCAGAACTGCATTGGCTACTACCAGTACGGCAGGATTTGCTAAACTAAGGACCACTTCTGCATCCCAATGTGGCCCAGCTCAGGCTAGCAGCTTAGTTACTGAGGAGCAGATACTGAAGAAAAAGGGGTTATCGGATAGATTTCCACTTTGCTAGACAGCAGAAAGAAAGTGACGAAAGCAATCTATTTTAAAATATGGAAGTGTTTTAACTCCTGGTGCAGTGAAAGGAACTGTGACCCACAGGAGAAAATTTCCGTTTTAGAATTTTTGCAGAATGGCTTGGAAAAGGGTCTAGCAAGCAGTACCCTAAAGGTGCAAGTAGCGGCCCTGACAGTATTTTTAGAGAGACGTCTATTTCTGGATCCTCTTTTTGTAAGATTTTTCAAAGTACTGGCTAAGATGAGACCAGTGCCAATAATAGTATTCCCTGAGTGGGATTTATCGGTAGCTCTACAGGGACTCACTAGAAGCCCCTTTTGAGCCACCGACGGAAACCACACTTAAATTGTGGTCACTTAAATTAACGCTATTAATAGGGGTCACCTCAGCAAGGAGGGTCAGCGAATTGCAGGCCCTATCGATTTAGGGAACCATTCTTGACAATTTTTCAGGATCGAGTTGTCCTTAGGACAGACCCAGGTTTCTTGCCAAAGGTGTCTTCACTTTCACAGGGCTCAGGAAATAATTTTACCAACCTTTTGTCCCTTTCCGAATAGCTCTAAAGAGAGGCCGTTTCATAGCCTCGCTGTAAGGAGGCGTTTACTAAAATATTTGGAGATAACCAAAGATTTCAGTAAATTAGATTCCTTTATTTTCGGGACATCGAAAGGGTTATGGAGCCTCCAAAAACACCATTGGGAGGTGGCTCAGGATGGCTGTTAGCGAGGCATACAGAGCCTTGGAGATGAATCCCCCTAAGTGGATAGTAGATCATTCTACACGAGCAGGGGCAACCTCCTGGGCAGAGTGAGCTTGGGCCTCGCCAGGGCGGATATGTAAAGCGGCCACATGGACGAGTTTTTCCACCTTCACTCGTCATTATAGGATGGACCTGCACTCAGCGACAGAGCAATTGTTTGGCAGGAAGGTCCTGCAAGCGGTGGTCCCACCCTAGAGTAAGTACTCTTATCTCCCAGGTGCTGTCCTGAAAGACGAAGGGAGAAAACCTTACTTACCGGTAATGGTATTTCTGTGAGTCTTTCAGGACAGCGCCGATGACCCTCCCTTGGGCTGTTTAATAAATGTTAAATAACATGAATTCAATATGTTCGCTTATATCTTTCAGCAAGGCTGGAGGTCCT
Organism: Glandirana rugosa; assembly: GCA_018402905.1. Taxonomy (NCBI): domain Eukaryota; kingdom Metazoa; phylum Chordata; class Amphibia; order Anura; family Ranidae; genus Glandirana; species Glandirana rugosa. Next base: position 69,089 of record BLSH010531515.1, read on the forward strand.
CAAACAACTGAGGCCGTGGTGGAAGTGGGCGGACTTTAAAGGTCCAACTGCAGTGTTTCCTAGGAAGTGGGCGGAGCTGCGCTCTCTCCAGGTGCTGTCCTGAAAGACTCAGAAATACCGTTACCAGTAAGTCTAAGGTTTTCGTGCGCCCGGCGCAGCGGGCGCTCTGTCGGTCCGGCGAGGCTGCCGCAGGGAGCCAGAAGCGTCCCTGGGAGGAGAATCCCGTCTCCACATGATGGGTTGCCCCCGCCCGACGCTGGGGTGGGGGGTCGGCTTCTGGGGTTCGCAGACCGGTGGACTGCCCGCATCTCGGATCTTTGGGTGCGAGAGGTGGTGTCATCCGGATACAAGATAGTTCTGTACCCTGCCCCTCGGACAGGTTCTGACCCCTCAAATCTGAGACTCCCTCCGGGGTGTCGGCAAGCTCTGTTTGGGGCTGTCCAGGCTCTGTTGGAGCAGGGGGTGATTGTCCCGGTCCCTCCCGCGGAACGGTTCCGCGGGTTTTATTCCAACCTCTTTGTGGTTCCAAAGAAGGATGGAGTCGGGCCAGTTCCGGACCTGAAGGCGCTCAATCACTTTGTAAAGGCGCGCAAATTCAGGATGGAGTCAGTCCTTTCTGTCATGGCAGCGCTGTGCCAGGGGGATTTCCTGGTTTCTCTGGACATCAGGGACGCGTACCTCCACGTTCCCATTTGTGTTCGGCATCAGCGTTTTCCTGCGTTTTGCGGTGGGGGACCACCACTACCAGTTTGTGGCTTTCACCTTCAGCCTAGCCTCCGCTCCACGATTATTCACCAAGCTGTTGGCTCTGGTGCTGGCTCTACTGAAGCAGAGGGGCATTGTGGTGGCAGCATATTTAGACTATCTGCTCCTGCAGGCGGAGTCGGCCTCTGCCCTGGAGGACAACATCTCGATCGCCACGCTGGTCCCATCGCACCGCCTTGAATATCTTGGCCTGATACTGGACAAAGAGCAGGCAAGGGTGTTCTAGCCTCCGGCCAAGTTGCTGACGCTGCAAACTGTGGTATGGGCTCTGCTGTCACGACGGTGGTCTTCCTTGTGTTTATGCATGCGCGTGTTGGGGCTCATGGTGTCGGCCTTTGAGGTGGATCTGTATTCCCAGAGTCACACCTGGCTCCTGCAGCGGGCGATTTCTGCTGCAGTGGGACAAGTCTCCATTGTCTCTGGATCAGGTGATCAGGTTGGATCATCAGACCAGGGGGGCTCTTGCCTGGTGGCTGCGGGCCCCGGTGTTGAGTCTGGGAAAGTCGTTCCTTCCCCTGTAATGGTCAATTGTCACGACCGACGCCAGCCTGGCGGGCTGGGGAGGAGTCCTGGGGCAGTTGTCTGCCCAGGGCCGATGGCCCTCGGAGTCCCGCCTTCCGATCAATGTGCTGGAACTGCGGGCGATCAGGCTCTGCCTCTCCCATTGGTCAGAGAGGTTGCACGGTCGACTGGTTCGGTTGCAGTCGGACAACGCCACGGCAGTGGCGTATGTAAACCATCAGGGCGGCACAAAGAGCGTGGCAGCAGCCATGGAAGCGGCCCACATCTTGGTGGGTAGAGCTTAATGTGCCAGCCATCTCCACTGTTTACATTCTGGGCGTAGAGAATTGGCAGGCGGACTTTCTCAGTCGCCAGACTCTGGATCAGGGAGAGTGGTCCCTGCATCCGGAAGTGTTCTGTTAGATCTGCCAGAGGTGGGGCACGCCAGACGTGGACCTGCTGGCGTTCCGGTTCAATCGCAAGTTGCGAACCTTCGTGTGCAGAGCAAGGGATCTGTTGGACGCCCTTGTGGCTCCGTGATCTCGTTACCGTCTCATTTATGCCTTCCCTCTCAAGCTTCTTCCGTGCCTGTTGCGCAGGATAGTAGTGGAAGGGATTCCGGCTATCCTGGTGGCTCCGGTGTCCTTGGTACGCCGACGTGGTACGGATGTTCCCTGGCAGCTTCCGCTACACCAAGATCTGCTGTCGCAGGGGCCCATTCTGCACCCTGCTTTACACTCGCTGGCTTTGACGGCCTGGCTATTGAATCCCAGGTATTGAGGGATAGGGGGGTCTCTGAGTCAGTGATCCCCACCATGCTTAAGGCAGGCAAGTCCACATCACGCAAGATCTGTCACCGCACCTGGAAGGCTTATATAGCCTGATGCGAGGCTGGGGGGTGGAACCCCCATTCCTTTTCAGTGGCTCGTGTACTGGCATTTCTGCAGCAAGGCCTGGATCAAAAACTGGCGTTGAGTACCCTCAAGGGGCAGATTTCTGCCCTAGCGATTCTTTTTCAGCGTCCGTTAGCAACGCACTCTTTTTTGATTTGTACAGGGGGTATGTCATGTGGTTCCTCAGGTACGGTCGCCCCTGGCGCCGTGGGCTCTGAACCTGGTACTTTCAGTGCTACAGAAGCCGCCATACGAAAAGATCAGAGACATTTCTTTGCTGTTGCTCTTGCAAAAAGTTGCCGCCTTGGTGGCCATCACATCTGCCAGGCGGGTGTCTGAGTTGGCGGCTTTGTCTTGTAGGTCTCCTTACTTGGTCCTGCATAAGGACAAGGCGGTGCTGCGCCCATCTCCATTTCTACTGAAGGTGGTTTCCTCTTTTCACATTAATGAGGACATTGTCCTTCCTCCTTTTTGTGTCCGCGAATGTCACATCCTAGGGAGGTTGCTTTGCACTCCCTGGATGTAGTTAGGGCTCTGCGGGTGTATTTGTCAATCACTGCCTCCTTCCAGATGTCGGACGCGTTGTTTGTGGTGGCGGATGGCCCATGCAAAGGGCTGGCGGCCTCGTCGGCCACTATGTCGCGTTGGATCGGACAGACTGTGACCCCCGCGTATGAGGTTTGGGGTCAAAAACCCCCTTTTCCGGTCACTGCTCATTCCACCAGGGCGATTAGTACTTCCTGGGCTTTCCGACACCAAGTGTCTGTGTCTCAGGTGTGCAAAGCTGCCACTTGGACCTCTGTGCACACCTTTGCTAAGTTTTACAAAGTTGATGTGTCAGCATCTGCCGATGCTGCTTTTGGCCGCAAAGTTTTGCAGGCAGTGGTGTAGGTGAGTCTGGCGCCTCCCGGAGAGTTTCCATTGGGTACAGTTATTGTGTTACCCACCCTCCTTTGTTTGACACTGCTTTGGGACGTCCCCACATGTCAAGATTAAGAGGCGGCGTCCGTCAATGAACGAAAGAGAAAATAGGATTTTTTGACTTACCGTAAACACCTTTTCTCTGAGTTCATTGACGGACGCAGCATTCATCCCTCTTTTCTTGAGTTTGTACTGCTTGTTACGAACTGATGCACTAGCAGGGCGGAGGGGGTTATGCAGAGTGAGGAGTGAGGACAGCCCCCTGGGAGGGGCTAGCTTGCTTTTTGTCTGTACTATGTTCTGCCTTGTCTACTCCTAGTAAAATTTGCATACCCCACATGTCAAGATTAACCACTTCAGCCCCGGAAGGATTTCACACTTTAGGACCAGAGCCCTTTTTGCGATTCGGCACTGCGTCGCTTTAACTGACAATTGCGCGGTTGTGCGACGTTGTACCAAAACAAAATTTGCGCCCTTTTTTCCCCACAAATAGCGCTTTCTTTTGGTGGTATCTGATCGCCGCTATAAACAAAAGAAGAGTGACAATTTTGCAAAAAAAACACACATTTCCTACTTTTTGCTAAAATACAAATCCAAAAAAAAATATAAAATTTTTTTTCAACGGTTTTGGCCGATTTTATATTCTTCCTCATATTTGTGATTAAAAAAATTGCAATCGGCGTTTGATTGGTTTGCACAAAAGTTGCCGCGTTTTACGGATAATAAGAATTCATTTTTGGGGTATTTAAAATTTTTTTTTTTACAAGTAATGGTGGTGAGCTGCGGTTTTTAGCGGTACTGCGATATTGGGGCGGACATGTCGAACCATTTTGACACTTTTTTGGACCATTGACATTTATACAGCGATCAGTACTATAAAAATGCACTGATTACTGTGTAAATGCCATTGGCAGTGAAGGGGTTAACCTGCAGGGGGCGCTCTAAGGGTTAACTGTGTTCCCTGGGCGTGTTCTTACTGTGTGTGGGCTGCCCTAGCAGGGGAAGGGGAGCAATCACAGCTTCCATATAGAGTAAGGCTGTGATCACAGCCCTTCCCCCTCTCACAGAAGTAAGTGCTTACTTACATGGACCTCCGTTCTTTCACTCCAGGGGGAGCATCGCGGGTAGCCGGCGGAGATCGAGTCCGCCGCACCCGCTCCCTGGTCCCCCCCCCCCCCAGACAGTGAGCGCGCCTCCGGCGGCGCACGCGCTCACAGTGCACGATCTTGCAGCCGCCGTCGTGTGACGGTGTTTTGCGATCTCGAACCACCTTGTCGCCGTCAACCTGCGGTTGTTGGTCGGCAAGTGGTTAAGAGGCTGCGTCAGTCAATGAACTCAGAGAAAAGGATTTTACGGTAAGTCAAAAAAATCCTGTTTTTCATGGCAAAGAGGGAATTTGCAATAAATTGCAATTCATCTGATGATTCTTCATACCATTCTGGAGTATATGCAAATTGGCATCATTAAAAACTGAGGCAGCGGACATGAAAATGTAATTGTAGCACCCTTCTAGGTGGATGCTAGTGTGTGTATATAGTCTTTAGCTTTTCTGCATAACGGAGAAGCAGACAGGAAAATTTAATAGAGAGCTGTGATTGAGATCTGCTCTGATACTGCTAATGCTATCCTAAGCCTCGTACACACGGTGCGACGGTCGTACGACCAAGCGGCCCAAACCGTATGTTGGCTGATGTAACTTGCATACTGACATGCACTAAGCGATCGTACATCCAAGCCGAACATAGTGACGTGTTACAAGTGTATAAAGAGGAAGATCAGGTGCATGTAATTTTGTGAATTAGGAACGTAGGTTTACACGAATGGATACTTCCAAGCGTTCCTGACTTCTGAGCATGCGTGTTTTGCACAGTACAACTTGTTGGACCAACTTCTCTGTACACACGATACAATGATCGTATGACCGCTTGTTGGTACAACCAAAGTTTTCTAGTTTGCTCATCCAACTTCTGTTGCACGACTGTCGTATGTCGGCTGTTCTAATCGCACATACAAAGGGGCGGATGATCGTGGATCATGGAGCCCTGTGGATGTGGTGTATTTGGATTTTGCAAAAGCATTTGATACTTTTCCCCATAAACGCGTAATTTACAAGCTGACTTCTGCAGGAATGGACGATAAGGTTTGTGCTTGGGTAAAAAACTTGTTACAGGGACGTTTTCAAAGGGTGATGATGAAGAACGTGTATTCAGACTGGTCTGGAGTGGCGAATGGGGTACCCCAAGGTTCTGTCTTGGGAACAAGTTCTATTCAACTTATTAATGATATCACATCAGGATATATACACTGTGTGCAGAATTATTAGGCAAATGAGTATTTTGACCACATCATCCTCTTTATGCATGTTGTCTTACTCCAAGCTGTATAGGCTCGAAAGCCTACTACCAATTAAGCATATTAGGTGATGTGCATCTCAGTAATGAGAAGGTGTGTGGTTTAATGACATCAACACCCTATATCAGGTGTGCATAATTATTAGGCAACTTCCTTTCCTTTGCCAAAATGGGTCAAAAGAAGGACTTGACAGGCTCCGAAAAGTCAAAAATAGTGAGATATCTTGCAGAGGGATGCAGCACTCTTAAAATTGCCAAGCTTCTGAAGCGTGATCATCGAACAATCAAGCGTTTCATTCAAAATAGCCAACAGGGTCGCAAGAAGCGTGTGGAAAAACCAAGGCGCAAAATAACTGCCCGTGAACTGAGAAAAGTCAAGCGTATAGCTGCCAAGATGCCACTTGCCACCAGTTTTGCCATATTTCAGAGCTGCAACATCACTGGAGTGCCCAAAAGCACAAGGTGTGCAATACTCAGAGACATAGCCAAGGTAAGAAAGGCTGAAAAACGACCACCACTGAACAAGACACACATGCTGAAACGTCAAGACTGGGC
>BLSH010531515.1:128327-138622 GCA_018402905.1 Glandirana rugosa
ACTGGTGAGAGGGACTAGGTCTCAGACCACTGACTCTTTCAGGCGGACGGTTAAAGGATACGGGGATTACATTTGCCGCCTCTAGTGACCGTGCACTTCGAGACGGGTGGAGTCTTACACCCGGCGAAGCCGTCGACGACGGTTCGAGAAACAAGGCGGGACAACCAAATGTATACGGTGGCGGTACCGCAACGGGCTGACGTGGGCTTGACCAGCTGGCACGTTGGAGGGGCTGGTTACCCTTTCCGTCTCGGACTAGCGGGCGTCAAGATCGTGTAACTAGCCTTCCGCCCTGAGAAGGCTACTGGTAGCCGGGACCCGTCTGTTCCGGCGTTGAGTGTGGGGAAGTCGTTCCTTCCCCTGGAGTGGTCGATTGTCACGACGGACACCAGCCTAGCGGGCTGGGAAGGAGTCCTGGGGCGGTTGTCTGCCCAGGGCCGATGGTCATCGGAAGAGTCCCGCCTTCCGATCAATGTGCTAGAACTGCGGGCGATCAGGCTCTGCCTTTCCCATTGGTCGGGGAGGTTGCACGGTCGACCAGTTCGGGTGCAGTCGGGCAACGCCATGGCGGTGGCATATGTAAACCAACAGGGCGGAACAAAGAGCTTGGCAGCAGCTGCCGAAGCGGCCCACATTCTGAGGTGGGCAGAGCTTCACGTGCCAGTGATCTCCGCCGTTTACATTAGGGGCATAGGAAATTGGCAGGCGGACTTTCTCAGTCACCAGACTCTGGATCAGGGAGAGTGGTCACTGCATCCAGAAGTGCTCCGTCAGATTTGCCAAAGGTGGGGCACGCAAGACATGGACCTGCTAGCATCCCGGTTCAATGGCAAGGTGCAGACATTTTGTGTGCAGCGCAAGGGATCCGTTGGTGGACGGCGTGGACGCCCTTGTGGCTCCATGGTCAACGTACTGGCTCGTTTCGCATTTTCTCCTCTCAAGCTTCTTCCGCGCCTGTTGCACAGGATAGAAGTGGAGGGGATTCCGGCTATCCTGGTGGCTCCGGATTGGCCTCGGCGTCCTTGGTACGCCGACGTGGTGCGGATGGTAACGGATGTTCCCTGGCGGCTCCCGCTACGCGAAGATCTGCTGTCGCAGGGGCCCATCCTGCTTTACACTCGCTGGCTTTGACGGCCTGGCTATTGAGTCCCAGGTATTGAGGGATGGGGGGGGGTCTCGGAGTCAGTGATCCCCACCATGCTTAAGGCACGCAAGTCCACGTCGCACAAGATTTATCACTGCACCTGGAAGGCTTATATTGCTTGGTGTGAGGCGGAACCCCATTCCTTTTCAGTGGCTCGTGGGCTGGCCTTTCTTCAGCAAGGCCTGGATCAAAAACTGCAGTTGAGTACCCTCAAGGGGCAGATTTCTGCCCTAGCGATTCTCTTCCAGCGTCCACTCTTTGCTTCGTACGTTTGTACAGGGGGTGCGTCATGTGGCCCCTCAGGTGCGTTCGCCCCTGGCGCCGTGGGATCTGAACCTGGTACTTTCAGTACTGCAGAAGCCTCCATATGAAAAGATCAGAGACATTTCTTTGCAGTTTCTCTCGCAAAAGGTGGCCGCCTTGGTGGCCATCACATCTGCCAGGTGGGTGTCTTTGTCTTGTAGGTCTCCCTACTTGGTCTTGCATAAGGACAAGGCGGTGCTGCACCCATCTCCTTCGTTTCTACCGAAGGTGTTTTCCTCTTTTCACATTAATGAGGACATTGTCCTTCCTTCTTTGTGTCCGCGCCCGTCACATCCTGGGGAGATTGCTTTGCACTCCTCCTTGGATGTAGTTAGGGCTCTGCGGATGTATTTGACGGCCACGGCCTCCTTTCGGAGGTCAGACGCGCTGTTTGTGGTGGCGGATGGACTGCGCAAAGGACTGGCGGCCTCGTCGGCCACTATCTCTTGTTGGATCAGACAGACGGTGACCCGTGCGTAAGAGGTTCGGGGTCAAGAACCCCCTTTTCTGGTCACAGCTCATTCCACCAGGGCGATTAGTACTTCCTGGGCTTTCCGACATCAGGCGTCGGTGTCTCAGGTGTGCAAGGCTGCCACTTGGACCTCTGTGCACACCTTTGCTAAGTTTTACAAAGTTGATGTGTCAGCATCTGTGGATGCTGCTTTTGGCCGCAGATTTGCAGGCGGCTGTGTAGGCGCGTCTGGCACCTCCCGGAGAGTTTTCCGTTTGGTACAGCTGTCGTTGTTACCCACCCCTCTTTGGTTGACACTGCTTTGGGACGTCCCCACATGTCAAGATTAAGAGGCTGCGTAAACAACCTTTATATACACACTGAACTTATCATGGATTTGGTTGATATATTGATTTGGGTTTTTGATTATTTATGGTTTTACTTTTCACTACTTTGTTTAGAGCGACTGTTTAATTTTATGGTTTTGCACTGTTTAGGGAAGATCACCTAGAACCCAGTTGCTGCTTTTTTGGTTATACATATTCTCACATTTAGCACACACTAATTTACTTTAACTACGAACTGAAGTGCTAGCAGGGCGGAGGGGGTTATGCAGAGTGAGGACTGCCCCCTGCGAGGGGCTAGCTTTGCTTTTATCTGAACTATGTTCTGCCTAGTCTACTCCTGGTAATAGGTGCATACCCCACATGTCAAGATTAAGAGGCTGCATCCGTCAATGAACTCAGAGAAAAGGATTTTACGGGAAGTCAAAAAATCCTATTAGAGACACTAGGAGTGGGATTGAGGAATGACCTAATATGTGATCACTGTATGGTTGTAGACTTTTCTCCCCTGAATGTTGTGTTCAGTGATTAATGCTTTTGCCTGTAGGTACTACCGGCAGCCCTATCCAGCTGGTCACCAACCACATCAAACTGGTCTCCCGGCCAAAATGGGTCTTGTTTCAATACCACATTGACTACAATCCTCCCATGGAGTCACGACGCTTGAGAACCGCTTTGCTATATCAGCATGAAGAAACCATCGGGAAAGTACGTACCTTCGATGGTACCATGATGTTTTTACCAAAAAGACTCAATAAGGTATAGAATGAGATACTTCTAATTGTGATTTTTAACTAAAATTGCATTAACATTTAGACATTTACTTTGATGTTTGTGTACTTCTGATTTGAAGGTTACAGAAGTGTTCAGCCAAACCCGGAATGGAGAGAACGTGAGGATCACCATTACTCTGACAAATGAGTTGCCGCCAACTTCACCCTCTTGCTTTCAGTTTTACAACATCATCTTCAGGAGGTCTGATCATTTTAAATCACGAGTACAGATTTTGAGCTTTTCCTCTTTCCTTGCTGTTGTGAGCTTGTAAAAGTGCTTAACTGTGGTGATGGTGTAAGGCCTCTTTCACACTTGTGCAACTTGTCCTGCGACTTAAGTCATACCCCATGATTTCCAATGAGTACCATTCATATCTGTGCGACTTCAAAGTAGTCCCTGCACGACTTTGGTCCGACTTGAGATCCATAGACCGCAAAATCACGTGACTTTCAGGTCGCACAAGTGTGAAAGGGGGCCTTAAGGTTGGAGCATCCCCTGAAATTACTGCATGCACAATGTGAAATGTATTGTCGTCTGTTTCTCAGTAAAAGTCTTACTACTTCCTTCTTTTTTTTTTTTTTTTTTTTAATTCATGTTTGCAGACTACTTAAGATTATGAACATGAAGCAGATTGGACGCAACTACTACAACCCCAATGATGCTACAGAAGTCAGAGCACATCGGTATAAAAATACAGTCTAGATTCTTTTCTATAGAGTCGTATATCTTAGTGGTGCACCGGAAGGAAAATTTGGTGCCAAAACCAAAGATGACATGTATCTCTATTTTTTTTTTTTTTTTATATATACCTGTAGTGTAATATGGGAAAATAATTTAATTTATTATATCACATAGGGGACACAAAGTCCCCCTATGATTTCTTTTCTTTCTTTTCTTTTTTTTTTCTCCCTTTTTTTTCTCCCTTTTTCTCCCTCCTGTGCTAAACTGACCTGAAAACTGGGCACAACAGTGGTGTATCTGGAGTTTGCAAAAGCATTTCATACAATCCCCCACAAACGCTTAATCTACAAGCTTAGGTCTGTAGGCATGGATCATAAGGTAGGTACCTGGATAGAAGACTGGCTATGTCATGTCCTAAGGGTTGTGATAAATAACGTGTACTCAGAATGGTCTAGAGTAGTTGGTGGGGTACCCCAAGGCTCTGCCCTGGGGCCAATTCTGTTTAATTTATTTATAAATAATATAGAGGGTGGGATAAATAGCTTGATCTCAAGGTTTGCTGACGACACAAAAATATGCAGGGAAATAACACAGCAGGATATAGAAACTTTACAGAAGGATCTGAATAAATTATTGGAATGGGCTACTGCATGGCAAATGCCGTTTAACATTGGTAAATGTAGGGTAATGCATTTGGGGGGGTAAAAATATAAATGCAAGTTACTCATTAGTGGGAGAACCCCTAGGGGCTTCCAGGATGGAGAAGGATCTAGGGAGCCTAGTAGAAGACAAACTGGGAAATGACATGCATTAAATAGGGAATTTACTCCAGAGATAAAACCATTATTCTGCCACTTTATAAAAATCTGGTTGGGCCACATCTGTAGTATTCCATGCAGTTCTGGTCACCAATCCTCAAAGGATGTGCTGGAGAGAGTCCAGAGAAGGGCAACTAAATGAATATGGGGACTGGAGGACATCCATTATGAGGAATCACTACAAGCGCTAAATGTATTCTCTCCGGAGAAGAGGCGCTTGAGAGGAGATTTGATGGCGATATACAAATCTCTCCCTGGAGATCCCAGCATTATGAAACTTTTCAGTCCCAGGGAGTGTAAGAGGACACGGGGCCACCCGATGACGCTGGAGGGGGAAGCGGTTTAACCTTAAGCTGCGTAATGGGTTTTTTCACTGTCATGTGTATCAATTATAAAGGACTTTAAGCAAATAAGGAGGCTGGTGCCTTGGGATTCGGCTAAAACGTTGTTTTATTGCATGTTAACATTTAAAAAAGCCAACGTGTTTCGGCTGTCAGGGCCATGACAGAATCATGGCTCATGAGCCATGATTAACCACTTAAGGACCAAGCCTCTTTTTGGAGTCCAGTGTTGACAAGTTAAAACCAGGGCTTTTTTGCTATAAAATTACTTAGAACCCCCAATTATTATATTTTTATATATATCTGTTCACTTCCCGCTCGGCCTATTGACAAATGATGGCTGGGTGGGGGGTTCATTATCCTGACTGAACGTCTGTTGACGTCCTCAGGGTAATCCGCGCCCCCGGGGGGTATCGCGGCGATCGGTGGTGCCATGGGTCAGTCTGACCCACCACATTACCGACCAAGGTAAAAGGCTTCCATCGGAAGCATTTTACCATGTGATCAGCCCCCCAGCATGGTGCAATCTCCCTGGCAGCGGCTGCTCTGGGCACAGCGGCAGTGTGGGCAGCAGGAGTGTTGAAGACAGTGGCTGACAGCAGCGGCAAGCAGCTCCTCTCTGGTCGGGTGGAGAGTTCCCCCGGGGTGCCCCCTGTGACAAGCCTTGCACAGCTGTGGGGTGGGGGGGCAGTGGTCTACTGGCAATAGGCCTCCTTCTTTTTTTTTTTTTTTTTTTTTTTCTGGGGCGGCCAGGGTGGATGTAAGTATGGCAGCCAATGCGGGTGCTTCCCCACCGGACCTCTCGGTGCCTGCAGCCAGCATTTCAGGGGCCCCTACCCCTTTAGACGGCATGTCCACAGTTCTGGAGACGTTCGTCTCCCGAGTAGAGTCGCTGTTGAACCGCAGGGACGCCCAAACGCATCCCTTGTCCCCCCCCCCCCCTTCTTCTGGGGAGGACTCGGACCCCGGGGGGCTCCTCCGTTGCGGGGGACCCCCCTTGAGCTGTCGGACGGCGCGATCCCAGACGGTCCTGATAGCGGGGGGAAAAGTCTGAGGCGTCCGCTGCTGTGCACGAAAAGGCTCTTGTAGTTGCTCTGATCACCTCAGTGCATGAGACCCTGCAACTGGAAGAAGCAGCGGGACCCTCTCGGAGGGTGCCCATCCCCTTCGGGTCACATAGGCCGGGCCCTGCGGCCAAGGTTTTTCCGTATTTGTTTTTCTCTGGATGAGTTGGTGTATAGGGACTGGGCTTGGCCCCAGAGCTCCCTCCCCATTCCAAAGCGTTTCGCTGTGCGTTATCCCTTTGAGGATAGATTATTGAAGAAGTGGGATCACCTCCCGTGGTTGATTTACCCCCCCCCGTGTCCCGCCTGAGTAAGGCAACCCTACCATCCCGGTGGAAGGCACGCTGTCCTTTTAAGGACCCGGCTGACAGGAAGGCTGAAGCTTGCGTCAGATCCCGATTTTGTTCTAATGGGGTCTGCCATGTGGCCCATTGTGGCCTCTGCGCAGGTGTCGCGAACGCTCACTGAGTGAGCGAGTCAGCGAGTTGTGCAAGACGCAGGCGTCTCCTGAGTGTGTGGATCTTGCAGGTCGCATGATCCACGGGCTCAGTATCTGTGCCATGCAGCCCCGGACGCGGCCCCCCTGATAGCCAAGGTGCCTGCGGTCTCGGTGGAGGCCCTGGCGGACTTGCCTTTCTGGGGGGGTGGCACTTCGGTGACCCCTTGGATAAGATGAACAAAGATCTCACGGGAGGGAAGGGCTCCTTTCTCCCAGAGTCGCCGACAGGGTCCCTCCTTTCCGGCCCATGGGCGGCCTTTTCGTCCCTTCCGTTCCTCAGGCGAGGGCTCACAGTCCACCAAGCGGGTGGACAGAAGCGTTCCTGGCCACGTAAGCGACTCAAGCCAGAGGTCAAGGTCTCCTCCGCTTGAAGGGTTGCCCCCGCCCGGTAGACAGGTAGTCCTCTCGCATCTCGGACCGCCGGGTGCTCGAGGTGGTCTCCTCGGGGTACAGCATAGAATTCCGTTCTCGCCCCCCAGACAGGTTCTTTGCCTCCAACCTGCAGCTGCCTGCGGGCAGGCTGCGGGCCCTGTTCGGGGCTGTGCAGGACCTGCTGGGTCAAGGGGTGATTGTTCCCGTTCCACGGGCGGAACGTTCCCAAGGGTTTTATTCTAGCCTTTTCGTGGTTCCAAAGGACAGGGTTCGTCCCATCCTGGACTTGGGGGACCTCAACAAGTTTGTAGGGGTCCGCCGGTTTCGGATGGAGTTGGTCCACTCAGTAGTGGCGGCCCTGCACCAGTCAAGGATGCGTACCTGCATGTTCCCATCTGCGCCCAGCACCAGCCCTTCCTGCGCTTTGCGGTTGGGGAGGATCACTACCAGTTCGTGGCAGCGCCTCGGGTTTTCATCAAACTGCTGGCCCCGGTTCCGGCTCTGCTGAGGCAGAGGGGCATTGCGGTGGTGGCGTATCTGGACGACCAGCTCCTGCGAGCGAATTCGGCTCCAGCGCTCAGGGACAATGTGACAATTACCCTGCACACTCTGCAGGAGTTCGGATGGGTGATCAATCTCCCGAAGTAGGTTCTGATTCCGTCTCACTGTCTGGAATATCTGGGGCTGATCCTGGATGCAGCCCAGGCGAAGGTTTTCCTTCCGCCAACTAAGCAGCGGACTCTTCAGTTGGTGGCTTGGTCCCTGCTGTCCCAGAAATGGGCCTCACTCTGGTTTTGCATGTGGTTCCTGGGCCTAATGGTGGCCTACTTCAAGGTGGTCCCTTATGCGCAGTGCAACACCCGGGTTCTGCAACGGGAGATTCTCTTGAGATGGGACAGGTGGGCAGGATGGACCACCAAATACGGGCCTCGCTGCTCTGGTGGCTGTAGTCCCCGGCTCTTCGGTAGGGGAAGTCCTTCCTCCCCCTTCACTGGTCAGTGATCACGACGGACGCCCGCCTGACAGGCTGGGGTGGAGTCCTGGGGCTGCTCTCAGCCCGAGGGTGGCAATCTCCGGAGAAGTCTCGTCCTCCCGATCAAAGTCCTGGAATTGCGGGCGATTTGGTGCTGCCTTTCTCATTGGAGTCGAGGCTACACTGGTGCTGTGTCCGGATTCGGTCGGACAATGCCACGGCTGTAGCGTACGTGAACCAACAGGGCAGGACGAGAAGCTCAGCTGCGGCCTCGAAGGTAGCTCCCATCCTGTGGTGGGCAGAAGGCCACGTTTCCGGCAATCTCTGCCGTCCACATACAGGGTGTAGAAAATTGGCAGGCGGACTATCTTAGTCGTCAGTGCCTGGACCAGGGATAGTGGTCCCTGCACGCAGATGTGTTTTACTAGATTGTCTGAGATGGGGCGTCCCGGACATGGACTTACTAGCGTCCCATCTCAATCGGAAGGTGTGGACCTTCGTGAGCAGGACAAGGGACCCCCTAGCGGTCGCGGCAGATGCTCTTGTAGCCCTGTGGGCTCGGTATCAGCTCATCTATGCCTTTCCTCCTCTGAAACTGCTTCCACGCCTTCTGCGCAGAATAGAACGGAGGGTTTATCGACCATTCTGGTAGCTCCAGATTGGCCACGGCGTCCTTGGTATGCAGACGTACGGATGGTGGTGGACGTTCCCTGGCGGCTCCCGCTTCGCGAGGATCTTCTGTCCCAGGGACCCATCCTGCTTTACCCTCTCTGGCTTTAACGGCCTGGCTATTGAATCCCAAGTGTTGAGGGATCGAGGGGTCTCGGACTCTGTGATTCTTACCATGTTGAAGGCTTGTAGGCCACTTCACATATGATTTTTCCACCGCACCCGGAAGGCTTGCATCGCCTGGTGCGAAGCCTGGGGGTGGAACCCTCGTTCCTTCTCGGTGTCTCGGGTTCTGGCCTTCGACCAGAAACTGGCGTTGAGCACTATCAAGGGTCAGGTTTCTACTCGGGCGATCTTTTTTTCAGCGTCTTTTGGTGACACGTTCATTGATTCGTGTTTTCATGAAGGGGGTTCGGCATGTCGCCCCCCCCCCCAGGTATGGTCACCTTTGGCGCCACGGGACCTCGATTTGGTCCTCTTGGTGCTTCAAAAGCCGCCTTTTGTAAATATCAGGGAAATCTTTCTGCAGTTGCTTTTCCAGAAAGTGGCTTTCCTGATGGCCATCACATCTGCCCGGCTGGTGTCTGAGTTGGCGGCTCTGTCTTGTAGGTCTCCTTATCTGGTCCTACATAAGGATAAGGAGGTCTTGCGCCCATCACCTTCTTTTTTGCCAAAGGTGGTGTCATCTTTCCACATCAATGAGGACATTGTCCTTCCTTTGCTTTGCCTGTGCCCGTCTCACCCTAAGGAGGTTGCTGTGCATGCCCTGAATGTTGTTCGGATCCTGCGGGTGTATCTGGCATCCACGGCCTCCTTTCGGAGGTCAGACACTTTGTCGTGGTGGATGGCCCACGCAAAGGTTTGGCGGCCTCATCGGCCACTATCTCACGTTGGATTAGACAGACTTGTGCCCCCAGCCTATGCTGTTTGGGGTCTGGAGCCTCCCTTTCCGGTCACGGCTCACTCTACCAGGGCGATTAGCACTTCCTGGGCTTTTCGACATCAGGCATTTGTGTCTCAAGTGTGCAAGGCGGATACTTGGACCTCTGCCCACCTTCTCAAAGTTTTACAAGTTGATGTTTTAGCATCCTCGGATGCTGCGTTTGGCCGCAAAGTTTTGCAGGCGGCCGTGGAGACACGTGTGGTTCCTCACCGAGGGTTCAGTTGGGTGTAGTTCTGTTACCCACCCCTCATTTTTGGCACTGCTTTTGGACGTCCCACTTAGTTCTAAGAGTCGCTGTGCCTGTCGAACGAAAGGGAAAACAGGATTTTTTTGACTTGCCGTAAAATCCCTTTCTCTGAGTTCGTCGACAGGCACAGCACCCACCCCTCTGATGTTGCACTGCTTGTTACGAACTTGGCTAGCAGAGCTGGGTGTGGGGTTATCTGCCAGTGGGGACTGCCCCTTGGGAGGGGCTGTGTCTGTTACTGTTCTTTTTTGCTGTTAGAACTGCCTGTTCTGCTTAGAAAACTCCTGAAGAGGGCAGTATAACCCACTTAGTCCAAAGAGTCGCTGTGCCTGTCGACGAACTCAGGGATTTTACGGTTAGTCAAAAAAATCCAGTTTTTCCTCTGCTCAGGCTGACAGTGCTGAACATTTATCAGTGCAGCCCCCCCTCAGGATCGCCACACTGGACCACCAGGGAGGTGCCGCCTATGAGTGCCCATCAGTGCCACCTATCAGTGCCTGTCAGTGTTGCTTATCAGTGCTGCATATATGTGCAACCTTATCAGTGCCAATCTGTACTTTCCTCATCAGTGTAGCCACATCAGTGCCTGGCAGTGAAGGATAAAATGTACTTATACAAAGTTTTGTGACAGAAACAAAGAAAAACTTTTGGTCTTTTATTTGTAGCGCAAAA
>BLSH010531515.1:147892-164845 GCA_018402905.1 Glandirana rugosa
TGATCCCCTCTCCCCCCCCAGGGGTGCGGAGGTGGGCTGGGCGCTTGTTGGCGGTTTTGGGCCGGCCGGTGGAGGGTCTCTGTTCTAGGGCAGGTTTCCATTGGGTGTTTTTGCCCCCCTCATGCACCCCGTGCTTAGAAACCGCATTTTGCGGCGGATCGCCGCCATTTTGCCGTAGCCGCGGCCATTTTCTTGTGGAGTTTGGCCTCTAGTGACGATCGGCGGCCATTTTGCCGTAGTTGCGGCCTGTACATCAGGCTCTTGGCCTCGTGTGACCGCTCGGCAACCATTTTGGATGTGCCTAGGGAAGGAAAAAACGTGCGTTTGTAGCCGATGCTTCCTCCTTTCACCCTGGAATGGCGTGGATGGCACAGGCGGCGCAGGCTCTCTGACTGGCAGTCACTAGCACTCCTACTGGGATGCAGCGCTTTGAGAGGCAACAAACAGAGTGTATAGCTGGGCTCTCCCTGGGGTGCTGATTGCGGTGGGTGCAGTCCTCCTGCGTTTTTTCTCCCCTGGTTGGTCTGTGGGGCAGCGGTGGGGCTGCATTGTGGGGATGTCAGGTCCCTTTCTGTTGTCAGTGTACAGGGGCGCAATGGCGGCTGAACCTGCGGGTCCCTCCAAGGAGGAGCCAGCGGAAGCGCAACCTGCGATTGGGACTTTGGTGTCCCTGGACCAGTTGAGGTTGGTATTTGGGGAATTTTTTTCCCCGGGAGGGGCCGAGCCGTGCTGCGGGGGCCCCTAAGAAGCGTCCACCCCCTCCATCGGGGGAAGAGTCTGAGCCGGAAGTGCCCTCGGTGGTCACGGGGACCCCAGTGCAACTCCGAGGATGAGCTGGGGCTCTCGGACGGCGAGGAAGACCAGGGGGCCTCGGTTGCGTGCGAGAAGGCGCTGGTGGCCGCACTTTTCGCTGATATTCATGCGTCTTTGCGACTGGACCAAGCAGGGGAGTCGCAGGAGACTGCATACGATTGCGGGTCTGCTAGGCCACCCAGGTCTCCTAGGGCTTACCCTTATGATCAATTTTTTGACCATTTGGTCTATAGGGAATGGCAGCGTCCGCAGAATTCTTTCGCCCTGCCCAAACGCTTGGCTATACGCTACCCCTTTTGAGGATAGCTTTGTGAGGAAGTGGGCATCCCCCGCAGTGGACCCTCCGGTGGCTCGCCTGAATAAGGCAACAACCATTCCCTTGGAGGGGTCCCCCTCCTTTAAGGATCCGGCCGATAGGCGGACGGAGGCTGTGTCTAATGGCTCGTACACACGGGACAACGATCGTGCGCACGACCGTGTTGAATCGTACGTTGACGGTCGTATGTAGCCCACTGACATGCACACGACGGTCGTACATACAACTTGCGGCCGGCCGAACGTGATGACGCGAACAAGCGTATAATGAGGAAGTAGCGTCACCTTTTGGGCTCCTTTCTAATTTCATGTTAGTTGAAAGTGGACTTGGCGCATGCGTGTTTAGCACAATACAACTTTGTTGAACACAGCTGCTCTACACACGACTCAACGGTCGTATGCGAGCTTGTTGACACGACCAAGTTTTCTAGTCTGCACATACAACTCCCACGAACGACCGTCGTATGTTCAACTGTTGAAAGCACGGCCACAGACGATCGATTCTGCATGCAACGGTCGTGAGTACGACGTGTTGAACACGATCGTCGTCCCGTGTGTACGAGGCTTTAGGCACTTTTCTTGCTGGCGGGATCAGCCATGAGACCGGTTGTGGCGTCAGCTATGGCAGCGCGATCTCTTACAGAGTGTGCGACTGAGTTGCAAAATTACTTGAACGGCGGAAGGCCGCTTGAGGCGTCACAGCGAGCAGACCATCTGATGAAGGGTCTTCGGTACCTGTGTGACGCAGCTCTGGACCTGCTTCCCATGTTGTCCAAAATGTCTGTTTTCGCAGTCATGATCAGGCGGGTGCTGTAGTTATGCTCTTGGTCGGGTGACCATGCGTCTAAGAAGGGTCTCGCAGATCTCCCTTTTCAGGGCGGTCGGCTCTTTGGGGCGCAGTTGGATGAAATCATTAAGGATTTCACTAGGGGGGGAAGAGTACTTTCCTCCCGGAGCCCAGGCGGCGGGAGTTCCGCTGTAAGCAGGGTGCTGCTCCTTTGGGTCAGAAGAGGTTTTTTTCGTGTGCCCGGCGCAGCGGGCAAGGGTTCGAGGCCCAGTAAGGCTACCTCGGGGCCCGGGAAAGGACCCTGGCAGTGCAAGAGCAAAAAGAGGATAAGTCCTCCTCTGCATGATGGGCTGCCCCCACCCGACTCGCGGGTGGGGGGCCTACTTCTGGGGTTCGCAGACAGGTGGACTGCCCGCATTTCCAACCGGTGGGTGCAGAAAGTGGTGTCCTCCGGGTACAGAATAGAGTTCAGCACTCTACCCCCAGATAGGTTCTTCCCATCGAACTTGAGACTCCCTCAGGGGCGTCGGGAGGCCCTCCTAAGGGCTGTTCAGGCACTCTCCGACCAGGGGGTGATCGTGCCAGTACCTCCGTTGGAAAGGTTCCACAGTTTCTATTCAAACCTATTTGTGGTCCCCAAAAAGGGGGGGTCAGGCCAGTTCTGGACCTAAAGGTGCTAAATCACTTTGAAAGCGCGAAAATTCAGAATGCAATCTGTCTGTTCGGTCGTGGCCGCCCTGCACCAAGGGGACTTCATGGCGTCTCTGGATATCAGGGACGCGTACCTCCACGTTCCCATTTTCCTCCGGCACCAGCGCTTCCTGCGCTTTGTGGTGGGAGATCTTCATTACCAATTCGTGGCACTTCCGTTCGGTCTGGCCTCGGCTCCTCGGGTGTTCACCAAGCTGGTGGCTCCGGTGCTGGCGCTGTTGAGGCAGAGGGGCATCGCGGTGGTAGCTTACCACGACGACATACTCCTGAGAGCGGAGTCTGCCTCAGCTCTGGAGGAGAACGTGGCTATCACCATGGCCTCATTGAAGGACTTCGTCTGGCTGATCAACCTGCACAAGTCGTCGTTGACCCTGTCCTGTTGACTGGAGTATTTGGGTCTGATTCTGGACATGGGGCAGGTGAAGCTATTCTTACCTCCGGCCAAGTTACTGACTCTGCAAGCAGCGGTGCATACCCTGCTGTCACGCCAGTGGTCCTCGTTACGTTTCTGTATGCGGGTGTTGGGGCTCATGGTCTCGGCCTTTGAGGTGATACCTTACTCCCAGAGTCGCACTCGGCTCCTTCAGCGAGCGATTCTGTCACGGTGGGACAAGTTTCCGCTGTCCCTGGACCGGCTGGTCAGATTGGATCATCAGACCAAGGGATTGTTTGCTTGGTGGCTTCGGGCCCCGGCCCTGAAGTTGGAAGTCTTTTCTTCCCCTGACTTGGTCGATAGTCACGACGGACGCCAGCCTATCGGGCTGGGGAGGGGTCCTGGGGCAATTATCTGCCCAGGGCCGTTGGTTGGCGCAGGAATCTCGCCTTCCGATCAATGTACTGAAGTTGAGGGCGATCAGGCATTGCCTCTCCCACTGGACGGTAAGGCTGCGCGGCCTCCCGGTTCGGGTTCAGTCGGACAACGCCACGGCTGTGGCGTACGTGAACCATCAGGGCGGAACTAGGAGCTTGGCAGCGGCTGCTGAAGCGGCTCTCATTTTGAGGTGGGTGGAACTGCACGTGCCGGCAATCTCCGCCATTTACATTCCGGGCATAAAAAATTGGCAGGCAGACTTTCTGTCGCCAGGCACTGGATCAGGGGGAATGGTCCCTACATCCATAGGTGTTCCGCCAGATTTGCCACAAGTGGGGCATGCCAGATGTGGACCTCATGGCGTCCAGGTTCAATCACAAGGTGCGGACCTTTGTGTGCAGGACAAGGGACCCGTTGGCAGCCGCCACGGACGCGTTGGTAGCGCCGTGGGGTCGGTATCGGCTCCTGTACACCTTCCCTCCCATCACGCTTCTACTACGCAGGATAGAAGCTGAGGGGATTCCGACAATCCTGGTGGCTCCGGATCGGCCTTGGCGTCCTTTCTACGCCGACTTGGTGCAAATGGTGGCAGATATCCCCTGGCGTCTTTCGCTGCGGGGAGATGATCTGTCACAGGGACCCATTCTGCACCCTGCTTTATCCTCGCTGGCTTTGACGGCTTGGCTATTGAGTCCCAGGTGTTGAGGGATAGGGGTGTCGCTGACTCTGTGATCCCGACCATGCTTAAAGAGCGCAAGTGTACTTCGCAAGATTTATCATCACACCTAGAAGGCCTATATTGCTTGGTGCGAGGCGGGGGGTTGGAACCCACGCTCTTACGTGATGTCCTGACTTTGGCGATTTCGGCTTTGGCGATTCTTTTCCAGCGGCCTTTGGTGTTGCATTCCTTGATTCGTATGTTTGTACAGGGTGTTCGCCATGTGGCTCCTCAGAGACGGTCGCCCTTGGCGCCGTGGGATTTGAATTTGGTGCTTTCTGTTTTGCAGAAACCGCCATATGAGAAGATCAGGGTTATTCCCTTACAATTGCTGTCAAGGCGGCCTTGCGTCCGTCGCCTTCGTTTCTACCGAAGGTTGTTTCTCCTTTTCACATGAATGAAGATATTGTTCGTTCTTCCTTCCTTATGTCTGCACCCGTCGCATCCCAAAGAATTTAAGTTACTTTCCTTAGATGTCGTGAGGGCTTTGCGGGTGTACTTGGAGACTACAGCTTCTTTTCGGAAGTCTGATGCGTTTTGTACTGACGGATGGTCCGCGTAAGAGTTTGGCGGCCTCGTCGGCTACGGTTTCCCGTTGGATCACTCAGACCATGACCCATGCGTATACTGTTCAGGGCAAAGTTCCCCCTTTTCCAGTCACGGCTCATTCCACCAGGGCAGTTAGCTCTTCCTGGGCTTTCAGACACCAGGCTTTGGTGTCTCAGGTGTGCAAGGCGGCTACTTGGGCCTCGGTGCACACGTTTACAAAGTTGATTTCTCTTCCGTTCACTGACAGACGCAGCCTTCTTATGACACATGGGGTTATGCTCATCTTACTAGGAGTAGACTAGGCAAAACAAACAAAAGCATAGGTTGGCCCCTCCCAGGGGGCCATCCTCACCTAGCATATAACCCCCCCGCCCTGTACAGCACATCGGTTTTTATTTGCCTAGTGCAAGGAGTAGACCTGGTTCCCTATGGGATCGGCGGTCTCCTGAAGATTCATCTGATGAAGACTGCTATCAAGAAGCTGGCTGGTGGTATAGAGGATATCTTGAATCCAAATCTTTCCCCAGTCCGGCCGACACTATGCCCCCCTTAAGGGGGGCCCACCGCATAGCGCCCGTTCCGTGCGGGTGGCCAGTGGCTAAAACCCACTAGAGCCCAGTGACTGGTATGCCTGTCCAGTGGCCTGGCCAGCAGCATGACTCCCCTTGGGGAGGTAGGTCTGCTCCGGTGGCTACCGCTGCGCCCCTCGGATTGGTGAGTGGACCCCTCTTCCGCCTTTAGGGACATGAAGAGTGGGCACCTGGGCAGTTTTGGTGGTGGCCGGCCGGTGGGGGTCCATTAGAGGCCCCCCCCCCCGCGGGCACATTTGCACTAACTGTTCGAGCTGCACCGACCGTCCGGAGCACTGTGTTAGGCGGGTCGCCGCCATTAGAGTGTGGAGCACCGCTCGTTTGTGGCTGACCGCGCGTGTGTAATGGCAGCGTCCATTGTTTGCTCTCTGGCTGCCTCCAATGGTCGTCGGGGAGAAGTGCAGTCCTCGGGCAGGAAGTGCTTAAAAACGGAAGTGGCTTCCAGTTTGCGCTTGTACAGCGTGGCTGACACAGAGTAACAAGCTCCGGGCATGCAGCAGTTTGTGGGCATTGCTCTTCCGGTCGGAGTGCTGAGGCATCAAACAGCAAGTATAGCTGGCGCTTCCTGGGTGCTGGTAGCGGTGGGTGCAATCCTCCCGGGTCTCCCAGGTTGATTGGTGGGATAGAGGTGGTGGTTACACAGTGGGGGTCCCGGAAGGCTGAGATGTCAGAGGCCGGCAACACTATGGCAGGGGTACCTGCGGATCTCCAGTCCACCCCAGGATCATTAGTGTCCTTGGAGCAGCTGAGGGCGGTGTTTGGGGAGTTCTTCCCCCGGGCAGGGGTGCCCGTTCCGACGGGCCCCCAGAAGCGCCCATCCCCCCCTGTTTCCTCAGGGGAGGATTCGGATCTAGAGAGAGCCTCTGTGGTCACACCTGTGGGTCTTTCAGAGGGTGAGCCGCCCTCAGAGGGCGAAGAGGATCAGGAAGCTCCTTTTTCGCGGGATAAAGCGATAGTGGAAGCACTGATCACTGATATTCGCGACTCTATGCGGCTTGACCAGGCAGGGGAGTCGCATGAGTCCGCATATGTTTGTGGACCACTAAAACCACCTAGGTCTCCTAGGGCTTACCCTTATGATCAGGTGTTTGAACAGGCAGTGTTCAAGGAATGGCGTAGGCCACAAAGTTCCTTGGTTTTGCCTAAAAGCTTTGCTGTTAGCTACCCCTTTGAGGAGAGCTTTACTAAGAGGTGCGCTTCCCCAGTGGTGGACCCTGCCGTGGCTCGTGTAAATAAGCCTACCACCATCCCCTTGGGTCTCCATCCTTTAAGGAGGTGGTCGATCGCTGCACAGAGGCAGTGTCTAAAGCACTGTTCTTGTTGGCTGGGTCGGCCATGCGGCCGACGCTAGCGACTGCAATGGCAGCACAGTCTCTTCGTGAGCACGCTTCCGCACTCCACACTAGTTTGTCTAGTGAATGTGCACAGGCTGAAGTACACCGGGCACAACATTTGGAAGAAGGTCTCCGCTACATATGCCATGCTGCTTTGGATCTTCCCATATTGTCAAAAATGCCTGTTTTTTTCAATTGTTATCAGGCGGGTGCTATGGCTCCGCTCTTGGTCGGGCGACCAGGCTTCAAAGAAAGCGCTTGCAGACCTGCCTTTTCAGGGAGAACGTCTGTTTGGCCCACAGTTGGATAAAATCATTAAGGATTTCACGAGAGGGAAGAGTACTTTCCTTCCAGAGCCGAAGCGACGAGATTGTCGTCGTAGGCAGGGCCCGGTCTCTTCAGGTCAGAAGAAGTTTTTTCGGGCACCCGGCCCAGCAGGCAAGGCCGGGAAGGCGTTCACAGGGCACAGCAAGAGGCCCTGGCAGCATAAGTCCGAAAAAGCGGAGGACAAGTCTGCCTCCGCATGATGGGTTGCCCCCACCCGCCTCACGGGTGGGGGGGTGGTTGCTGGGGTTGGCAGACAGGTGGGCTGCCCGCATCACCGACTGGTGGGTCAGCTCTCTGCCCCCAGAAAGGTTCTTCCCCCTCAAACTTGAGGCTCCCGCAGGAGCGCCGGGGGGGCGCCTCTAGGCGCCGTTCGGGCACTCGCCAAACAGAAGTCATCATTAACTCTGGCTTGCCGGCTGGAGTACCTGGGCCTGATTCTGGACACGGTACAGGCAGGGGTGTTTCTAACACCGAGCAAGCTCCTAACACTTTAGGCAGCAGTGCGAACCCTGTTATCACGCCAGTGGTTCTCCTTACGGTTCTGTATACGGGTGTTGGGGCTCAGGGTGTCGACTTTCAAAGCGGTACCTTACGCCCAGAGTCACACTCAGCTACTGCAGAGGGCAATTTTGTCGCTGTAGGACAAATCTCCCCTATCCCTAGACAGGCTCATCAGGTCGGATCATCAGTTCATTCCGGCTCCAGCCCTAAGGGGTGGAAAGTTTTCCTCCCCTCAATTGGTCGATAGGAACGACGGATGCCAGCCTATCGGGCTGGGGAGGGGTCCTGGGTCAGTTCTCTGCCCAGGGTTATTGGTCAGTGCAGGAAGCCTGCCTTCCGATAAATGTACTGGAACTGAGAGCGAGCAGGCTTTGCCTGTCCCGATGGGCAGAAAGGCTGCAAGGCCTCCCTGTTCAGGTGCAGTCGGACAGTGCCACGGCTGTGGCGTATGTAAACCATCAGGGCGGAACAAGAAGCGCAGCAGCAGCCGCGGAGGCGGCTCTGATCCGTCGGGGGGCAGAACCTCACATGCCAGCTCTCTCGGCAAGCTACATCCCAGGTGTGGGAAATTGGCTGGCGGACTTTCTCAGTCGCCGGACTCTGGATCAAGGGAGATAGTTCCTACATCCAGAAATGTTCCCGCCAGATTTTACGCAAGTAAGGCACACCAGAGGTGGTCCTTATGGCCTCCAGATGCAATCACAAGGTACAGGCCTTTTGTGTGCAGAACAAGAGATCCGTTGGCGGGTGCCTCGCACGCACCGGTAACGCTTGGGGTCAGTATCGGCTACTGTACATTTGTCCTCCTCTAAAGGTTCTACCGCGTGTTGTACGCAGGATAGAAGCAGGAGGAATCCTGACAATCCTGGTAGCCCCGGACTGACCTCGGCGTCCTGGGTACGCCGACGTAGTGCGGATGGTGGCAGATGTGCCGTAGCGTCTTCCACTTCGCGAAGACCTACTGTCTCAGGGGCCCATCTTGCACCCTGCTTTACCCTCGCTGGCTTTGACGGCTTGGCTATTGAGTCCCAGGTATTGAGGGATAGGGATGTCTCTTACGTGCTTTAATCATAGTAGGGATTACGGAGTCAGAGTACTTCTTGCAAGATTTATCATAGGGCCTGGAAGGCCTATATTGCCTGGTGCGAGGCAGGGGGTTGGAACCCCCGCTCTTATAGTGTGTCCAGAGTACTGTCATTTTTGCAGCAGGGACTGGACAAGAACCTGGCCTTGAGTACGCTTAAGGGGCAGATTTTGGCCCTGGAGGTTCTTTTTCAACGGCCCTTGGCGTCTCATTCATTGATCCGTACATTTGTACAGGGGGTACGTCATGTGGCGCCTTGGATACGGTCGCCGTTGGCACCGTGGGATTTGAATCTGGTGCTTTCTGTGTTACAGAAGCCACCATATGAAAGCATTAGGGACATTCCCTTACAGTTGTTGTCGCAGAAGGTGGCCTTTCTGGTGGCTATCACATCCGCCAGGCGGGTGTCTGAGTTGGCAGCATTATCCTGCAAGTCACCTTACTTGATCCTTTATAAGGACAAGGCAGTTTGCGGCCTTCCCCCTTTGTTTCTTCCGAAGGTGGTTTCTTCCTTTCATTTAAATGAGGATATTGTTCTTCCCTCATTGTGCCCGCATCCGTCGCATCCCAAAGAAGTTGAACTGCATTCTTTGGATGTGGTGAGGGCTTTGCGGGTGTATTTGAGTTCTACAGCTTCCTTTCGGAAACCTGATTCTTTATTTTTGCTGACGGAAGGGTCGCGCAAAGGCATGGCGGCCTCGTCCGCTACCGTATCTCGTTGGATACGGAAAACCGTGACTCATGCATATGAGATTCGGGGCAAGGTTCCCCCATTTCCGGTCACGGCTCATTCCACCAGGGCAGTTAGTACTTCCTGGGCGTTTAGACACCAAGTCTCGGTGTCACAGGTGTGCAAGGCAGCTACTTGGGCCTCAGTGCACGCGTTTACTAAGTTTTACAAGATTGATGTTTCAGCATCCTCGGATGCTGCTTTAGGCCGCAAAGTATTACAAGCGGCAGTATAGGCGCGGTTAGCGCTGCCTGAGAGGGCGTTTTTCTGTTGGGTACAGTTGTTATAGTTTTGCCCACCCCTCTTGATTGGCACAGCTTTGGGACGTCCCCATGTGTCATAAGAAGGCTGCGTCTGTCAGTGAACGGAAGAGAAAAAGGGATTTTTTGTATAACTTACCGTAAGATGCTTTTCTCTGAGTTCACTGACAGACGCAGCACCCACCCCTCTGCGTTGGTTTTGTACAGCTTGTTACGAACTGATGTGCTGTACAGGGCGGGGGGGTTCTATGCTAGGTGAGGACGGCCCCCTGGGAGGGGCCAACCTATGCTTTTTTTTGTTTTGCCTAGTCTACTCTTAGTAGGATGAGCATAACCCCATGTGTCATAAGAAGGCTGCGTCTGTCAGTGAACTCAGAGAAAAGGATTTTACGGTAAGTTATACAAAAAATACCTTTATTTCAGCATCTGCGGATGCTGCCTTTGGCCGCAAAGTTTTGCAGGTGGCGGTGTAGGCGCGACTGGTGCCTCTTGAGAGGTCTCTGTTGTGTACAGTTGTTGTTGTTTACCCACCCCTCTTACCTGACACAGCTTTGGGACATCCCACTTGTCAAAAGAAGGGCTGCGTCTGTCAGTGAACGTAAGAGAAAAAGGGATTTTATTAAAACTTACCGTAAAATGCTTTTCTCTGCGTTCAATGACAGACGCAGCACCCACACCTCTGTGTTGCGTTTGTACGGCTTGTTACGAACTAATATGCTATGCACAGCAGTGGGGTTATATGAGAGAGAGGACGGCCCCCTGGGAGGGGTCAGCTTGCTTTCTTTCCATTTTGCCTAAGTCCACTCCTGGTAGGATGTGCATCTAACCCACTTGTCAAAAGAAGGGCTGCGTCTGTCAGTTAACTCAGAGAAAAGGATTTTACGGTAAGTTTTAATAAAATCCCTTTTTTTAAGATGGAGTGTTCCTTTTTTGGTTTCTCTTAGGCCTCAGGGTGTGAATTATTAGTTCAGCTCACACTCCACTGTAAAATCTGGATGTCAGTTTGCTCACTCCAAATACAACCCCTGCTCATTATTTGCCTTTACCGCCATCTGGGTACAGAACCTTCTATCCTGGGGCTACAAGATGGCGTTCCAGTCCCCCCCCCCCCTTCTTTCATGCTGTCAAACTTTCCCTCCTCACCTCAAAGGATCTTCATGTTGCTTCTTAGCATCTCCTCTCAGAGGCGGTTATTACAATTCCAGGAACTTGGATGTCAGGGGTTTTATTCCTATTTTAGAGTGTGCCGGGTCAGTCATCGATTACCTTTAGCCAGTGGACCTTCTGACCTCTGTGGACATCAAAGATACCTACTTACACATTCCCATCTTGCCCCTGCGTCAACACTACTTGCCCTTTTTGCTGTGGGCGCACATTACTAGTTTGTGGCCCTCTTTGACTTTTCCTCAGCGTCTTTTTGTTTTCACCAAGGTGTTTGCTCCTCAAGGTGTCTGTCATGGCGTCTCCATTGAGCAGATTCTGCAAAGGTTTAGATCAGTGATCTCCGAACTACGGCGTGCCAGCTGTTGAACTACACTACCCATGAAGCATTGTAAAACTGACATTCACAGACATGACTAGGCATGATGGGAATTGTAGTTCCTGAACAACTGGAGGACCATAATTTGGAGACACCTGGTTTAGATGGATCCTAAATCTCCAGAAGTTTGCGTTTGAACTGGCTCACCACTTAGAGTATCTGGGCCTGTTTTTCTGGTAATGGCCCGAACTGGACTTTTACTCCTTCCGGATGAGCTCTCGGCCCTCTGCTCCCAGTTCAGGCCCTGAGGGGTCCAGGAGAGACCCAACCATTTGCCTTTGCATAAGGGTCTTTTGGCCTGATGGTGGTCTCCTTCAAGGCAGTACCACACACCCCCAAGTGGTGTGGAAATGTCTTGCATCAACCATCAAGGAAGCAAAAGGTGTTGCCCTGTTCAAAGGAAAGCAAGCCTTATTCTAACCTGGGTGGAACTACACATTCTGACCATGTCT
This sequence comes from Glandirana rugosa, assembly GCA_018402905.1. Classification (NCBI taxonomy): domain Eukaryota; kingdom Metazoa; phylum Chordata; class Amphibia; order Anura; family Ranidae; genus Glandirana; species Glandirana rugosa. The sequence continues at coordinate 159,415 of BLSH010531515.1, forward strand.
GGGGTGCACAGTGGGCAAACAGGCTTTCTCAGACTTCAGCGATTTTGGTTCCAGGGGCATGGTCTCTTCACCCAGATCTCAAAAGGGAAAAAAAAGATCAGCGCTAGTTGAAATTTGTAGCTGCTGGCAATTGAGGGAAAAAAACACCCTCTAGTGAAATAATAAAACAAAAATTGTAGTGCTAGTGAACGAACAATAACCAGTGCAGAAAAATTCCTCTTTGAGGTGTTAAATAATAAGTTTGTGTGACCTATATGATGGTCCATATAATAATGGGTGCTAAAGTCCTTCTTGGATGGGAATATGGAAGAAATGGGTACTCGCCAGACAATGAAAACAACTTGCATATAAATCACACTGGTGAATCCCAAGTAGATCTTCTGAGGGAGCCCACTGCTGCTGAGTGCTTAGATCTCATGTCCTCCATAAAGTGAAATAAAGAAAACTCATGGTGTAGTATGACAAAAAAATGAATGAAAGTTGAGTGGTGCTACTTGCGTAAAGTCACACAGCCACAATTGCCGATAACATTTGAGTTTTTTCCTGTGATTTGTACATCATGTAATATGGTTTTAGATGAACATTTTAATAAACGGTACTGGACTATGATGCCCGGTTTCATTTGTATGGTACCATGCTGTGGTTGGAGCAACCGAATGTCCTCTAAATATCTATCGATGAGATCCTGAGAATTGGCGGAGATTGGTGACAGTGCTGTGATTTGTCCGTGTACTCCTTGCATGGTCATTTGGGGTGTCATTGTATTTTGTCTGGTGAGTTTGCACTGCATGTTGGAGTGCTGAATGCATTTTGTTGGCTTTTCACCACCACGGGTGTCCCTTCCCTGCTTGCCTCAAGCATGCATTCATTCATTCATCTATTTGTCATACTACACCATGAGTTTTTCTTTTGTAATTCTCTTTATGGAGGAAATGAGATCTAACCACTCATCAGCAGCAGTGGGCTCCCTCAGAAGAACTACGTGGGCATCTCCAGTGTGATTTACATGCGAGTTGTTTTTGTGTCTGACTGGCCATGTCTACCATATTTACATCTAAGGTCTTTAGCACCCATTATTATATGGACTATCATATTGTCACAGAAACGTATGATTGATTTTTTTTCACTTCAATGAGGACTTTTTCTGCACTTTATGTTGAATAGTTGTTTCAGGTGTTTACTAGCGCTGCAATTTTTGTTTTATTATTTCTTCACCCAGAGGTGTTTTTAAGACCTCAGTTGCAAGTGAGGGATACCAGGTATGGATCTTCTAGTGTCCAAGTTTAACAGAAAAATGGACAGGTCTGTTAGGACCACAGGCGACTCAGGTCTTTGCAGTGGATGCCCTGATGACTCCATAGGATCAGTTCAACTTGCCCCACTGAAGCTTCTTAATCATGGGCTTCAGGGAGGGAGGGCATTCAGTGATCCTCATTGCACTGAGCTGTCTAAGGAGAATGTGGTATTCTAACCTCATAGAGCTCCTGGCAAGGCTCTCCATGGGCCCCACCAAGTCAGCCAGATTTTCTGCTCGAGGTTCCATCATCCTTGACCACTGGCTTTGATGGGCATTGCTGTTTTAAGTCCCAAGACCTGAGGTACATCCCTTGCTCTCCACTGTCTGGATGTGGTACGTGACAATAGTCCTTACGCCTAGTCATTTGAGGGTACCTGTAGGGGACATCCTGCCCCTGGTTTCACCATTGCCAGGTAGGTTTGATAAGTTATCACACAAGCCTACAGCCTAAAGCATGGGTAGGCAACCTTCGGCCCTCCAGCTGTTGTGGAACTGCATTTCCCATGAGGCATTGCAAAACTGGCAGTTACAATTACTCCCAGAGGCATGATGGGGCTTGTAGTTCTGCAACAGCTGTAGGGCCGCAGGTTGCCTACCCATGGCCTAAAGGATAAGATTCCTCCCTGTACTGTTCAGGCACAATTTACGTGATCAGTGCTTCATAGGCTTTTCAGCATCAGCCACCTGTTTCCCAGATTTACATGACTGCCACCTGGACCTCTGTTGACAGGCTTAAAGGATAAGTGCACCTTTTTAAAAAAATATTTTTTTTGTTTGTAGGAACCTGTAAACGTATATGCTTGCTTGTAACGTATATGGGCAAACGGCGAAGGCTGTCGGGACTTGTAGGTTTCAATTCACAGAACACTGTGAATGAGTAATGCAGGCAGGCAGAGCCCTGCATGGTCACTTAAAGGCTACGTTCACACTGCACTGCAGTTTTAGTGAGTTTTACTGGCGTTGCAGCGCCGCTTCTCAGTCGGGAGCACATCGCTTTTAACCCCACACAAGGGGTTAAAACTGGGTTAAAAGTTCCAGCACTCCGCGCTTCCGAGGCGGTGTGCAGCCACTTCGGAAGCGCTTGCCATTCATTTCAATGGCAGGGGCGGTGGAGGAGCGGTGTATACACCGCTCACCTCACCACCCCAAAGATGCGGCTTGCAGGACTTTATGTAACGTCCTGCAAGCGCAACGCCCCGGTGTGAAATTACTCAGGCTTTTGGATTGGGGGGATTTTTGAAGTGCTTAACAGGCGCTATTTTTAGCTGAATAGCGCCTGTAAAGCACCTCAGTGTGAAAGTAGCTTAAATTTTGACAGCTAGCAGGCAGAGAAGGGGGCCGGTCCTCTCATAACATGTTACACCCTGAATATAGTTGTAGCATGTAACCAGTTATGAAAGGTGACCTTATCCGTGTGTGTGTGTGTGTGTGTGTGTGGTGTGTGTGTGTGTGTGTGTGTGTGTGTGTGTGTGTGTGTGTGTGTGTGTGTGTGTGTGTGTGTGTGTGTGTTTGTGTGTTTGTGTGTTTTTCCCAAGGTTGATGTTCAGGGCCCCCCTGGTGCAGTTTCAGTCGTAAAATGGATTCGGGCTGCTCTGAGATTTTGAGCTTGGTGTTTAGTGCTCGTTACAGTGTTAGTCACCCCTCAGTTGCATTGCTTTGGACATCTCACTCCACTATCTAAGATTAAGATCCTGTGTCCTAAAATATACGATTAGGAAAACAGGATTTTGACTTACATGTAAAATTATTTCTCTTGGAGTACTTGGAATATTGATAAGGTTGAGAACCTGTGCCCCCTAGTGTAAACGTAATAAAGGGCGGCACAGTGGTGTAGTGGATAGCACTTTCGCCTAGCAGCAAAAGGATCACTGGTTCAAATCCCGACCACGACACTACCTGCCTGGAGTTTGCATGTTCTCCCTGTGCCTGCGTGGGTTTCCTCCGGGTACTCCGGTTTCCTCCCACACTCCAAAGACATGCTAGTAGGTTAATTGAATCTTGTCTAAATTGGCCTCAGTATGTATGAATGTGAGTTAGGGTCCTTAGATTGTAAGCTCCTTGAGGGTAGGGACTGATGTGCATGTACAATGTATATGTAAAGCGCTGCGTAAACTGACGGCGCTTTATAAGTATCTGAAATAAAATAATAAAATAAATAATAAAGGCACTAGCAGCACGCACCACAAACTGATCAATTTGTGACAAAGATTAAGCATACAAAATGCAGCGCTAGTAAATAGAACAAGTGCGAAATTAAGTACCAAATAACAAAGTGATGCTAATATTGATATCAAGAATACTGACTATTAAAAGTCTATTGAATATGTGGTTCCATAAAAATAATCAATAAGTGGATGTAAGTAAATGGTGAATAGCCAACAAAAAATTGTGATGAATAAAAATCCAATCAGGAACTCCAAATACAAGATCTATAAAGTAGCCTGCTTACCAGATGCTGGTAAGAAACCAGCAGAAAATCTGTGAATTCAGTTCAGAGGGCGATCTCAGTGTCCCCAATGGAGGCTCTCCAGTATTCGAAATATCCCTGCAGAGTGCTGGAATAATCTTGAGCTTTCCCTTCAACTTTGATTCACATGCTGAATGACTTGGTGGATATAAAGAGAAGGAAAAACCCCCATAGTGTGATAACGTTTAAACGCTTTTATTTAAAAAAACGTTAAAAACACTTACAAAAGGTAGCAGCAAATGAGCTCATCTGATTGCAATAATTCCAGTGACATGAGGGGAACCAAAAACCCAACGGGGCTAGAACCTTGTATTATGTACGATGGTGGTCAATCCTGATCAATAATTTGGTGTCACTAAATTAACACCTCGTATTTATTTTTACAAGTTTTTAAGGCCCATCCAAATAATATTTTCACTCGAATAATTACAATTTTTTATATATCTAGCTATAAACTCATTTGTTTCCCTCTCTGATCATTTTTTGATGCCTTTGTTGCTATCAAGGTTTCATAGATTTAAATTATCTTCACTTTGTTTTTTTGTTTGTTTTTTATTCAACAATTTCAATATTTTTATTTTTTTATGTTTATTCATATTTTTTATTTCTATTTTTTATCCATCCAAATTAATTTTTAGGACACTAATTCACATTGTGGTTTTTGGTGCTTTATTGCATTGTTTCCGTTTCATGCTGAAATAAAAGTTGAAGGGCAAGCTCAAGATTATTCCAGCACTCTGCGGGGATGTTCCGAATACCGGAGAGCCTCCATTGGGGACACTGAGATCGCCCTCTGAACTGAATTCACAGATTTTCTGCTGGTTTCTTACCAGCATCTGGTAAGCCGGCTACTTTATAGATCTTGTATTTGGAGTTCCAGATTGGATTTTTATTCATCACATTTTTTGTTGGCCATTCATTTATTTACATTCACTTATTATTGATTGTTATGGACCCACATATTGAATAGAATTTTAATAGTCAGTATTCTTGATATTAATAGTAGCATCACTTTATTTGGTACTTAATTTCGCACTTGTTCTATTTACTAGCGCTGCATTTTGTATGCTTAATACTTATATTGATCCCTCCCCTCTGTATTTAATTTATGCCTTATTGCGTTTTGCTAAATTGAGGCTTGCTGAGAGTGGGAGAGGTTACGCTAGGGCTTCTTTTGCCAGTATCCAATCACCTGAAGGTAGCGGCATAACCCAGTCCTCAAACACCAAGCTCCTGTGTAATGTATGAGCTCCAAGAAAAAGATTTTACAGCTTGGTCCAAAAAGCTTGCTTATTTTTTCCTTTCCCTCTGCATTTAGACACACCTTTTTTGAACGTGTTTCTTGTAAACCTCTGTGCTACAATGACTTTTTGCAGGTACAACAATAGGACCTACCGCATAGATGAGATTAACTGGAATATGTCTCCAACATCTACATTTAAGAAGTCAGATGGAAGTGACATCTCCTATATGGATTACTACAAAAACGTAAGTTCTGCATACCAAGCCCACTCTTTTAAAGAGGTAAACTCTGACAAAAAAAAAAACTTTGGAAGACAAAGACATAATGAGCTAGTATGCATTGTATACTAGCTCATTATGAAATACCTTAGAACGAAGCTGTTGCAGCGGCGCCCACGCACCGATGAGACGGCTGACCTTTTCCC
>BLSH010531515.1:164855-178111 GCA_018402905.1 Glandirana rugosa
GTGGCTTCACCTCCCGACAACGGGTACTCCTTGCGACGCTGAGTCCGGTTCTGGGCCAGTATACGCTGGAGTGCTCTTCAAATTGAGCGTCCCGGTGACACACAGCGTTCCATTATTCTTTACCATAGGGTTATATGGCCACCTTCAGGAGTAGGAATAGGCAGAAAAAAAGACTTGGCTATGCCTATGGGCAGTGCTAAGTGATACACACCCCCTCTCTGCTATAGTCTTTCAGTTTTTTTGCTGCCTAGTCAGGAGTAAGGACATAATTCCCTGCTGGGATCTCTAGTTCTGGCTATTTATTTTTTTTGTTTTCTTTTTTCTGGTGAGATCTACAATCAACTGCCATGCTGGGTGAAGGACTGGTCATTAAGGCCCAGAGGGTCTCCTCAGTCTGGCCAGCGAGCACGTGCAGACCGCAGCTACGCGCTAGGTCGGCTGCGAAATAGCCCCACTGGGAGGGGGCTGGCCCTGCGAGTTAAACTTCTCGTGAGGTCGCATATGACCGGGTCTTGGCCTGAGTCGCAGCGTTCCTCATGGGCAACAGCCCTCCACTTCGGTGGCGAGGAGGATCCGTCATGGCGTTTTACCCGCATGCTTCGCCGGATTAATGAGTAAAGGGGGCCCCCACCTCTCCTTCCCTGGATGGGGTGTGGGCCCGCGGGTACTCCCTGGGGTGGTTGGTCCCTCTGGGGGTTCTCCTCCATCCACCCCCCTTTCCCTTCTGGCCTAGGTGCCTTGGTTGGACTTGCTGTCCCCTCTCTTGGGGTTCTTACTGGGGGGGTGGGGGCTACCTCTTAGGCCCACCTGCTGATGGTGGGTCTGGGAGGCTGGTGACCGGATGGCTGCAATCGGGTGGCCTTCCCGAAATATAGGCTGCGACTTGCGCCTTTCCCAAAATTTAGGGCGCTGCTTTTGTGGCCTTCACATACTTTAGGCCGTGGCTTGTGGCCTACCGACTGGAGACTGGGGGGGATGGTCCTGAGCGGGCGACGGGGGCCGCCGCTGTCTATTTCGGGCGTCCGCCCGTCATTCCCGATGCGCCACCCGTGGGCAGGCACTAGTAGAATTTAGGCCACGACCTACTGGGCGTGTTTTTTGTGGCCTACTGGGCCTCGCGGCCGCTTCCTCCCCTGTGGGGGGCCTCAGCGGGGTCCCCTAGGAGGATGGTGCCCCCGTGAGGGGCTTTGGTATTGCCCCCTGTGAAGGGCACTGGTAGCCCCCTGTGAGGGGCCTCGGTGTCCTAGTGCGGGGCATTTGGCCTGCGTCCACTGTGGGGGGGGAGGGCGCGCCTCGGGGGTGCCCCTGTGGGGTGCCTCTGTCAGTGTCTCCCAGGAGGGGCCTCGTTTGGCGCCCCCTGTACAGAACCTTCGTAGGCACTATCTGGGAGGCAGTACCCCCTGTGAGGGGCCTTAGCCAATGCCCCCTGTGTGGGGCCGTGGTGGTGCCCCATGTGTGGGGCCTCGGTGGTGTCCCCTGTGTGGGGCCTCGGTGGTGTCCCCCGTGTGGTGGTGCCCCCCATGTGGGGCCTCGGTGGTGCCCCCCGTGTGGTGGTACCCCCTGTGTGGGGGGCCTCGTGGGTGCTCCCTGTATGGGGCCTCGTGGGTGCTCCCTGTATGGGGCCTCGTGGGTGCTCCCTGTATGGGGCCTCGTGGGTGCTCCCTGTATGGGGCCTTGGCCGGGGCCCACTGTGTGGGGGCCTTTGTGGTACCCCTGTGAGGGACCTCGGTAGTTTGGCTCCAGTTGATCTGTGTTGAGCTCCTGTTACCTGGTTGGCTCTTGTTGGCTTTGGGATTTTTTCGTTACCCCACCCCTCATGTTTGGCACTGCGTTGGGACGTTCCTATGGTAAAGAATAATGGAAAGCTGTGTGTCAATGAACGAAAGAGAAAATAGGATTTTTTGACTTAACGTAAAATCCATTTCTGAGTTCATTGACACACACAGCATCCACCCCTCTTTGTAGTTTTTATACTTCTGATACTGGGGGTAAGCGTACGTTTCTTCCTGAACCCAAGCGGCGTGACCAGCGCCGTAAACGGGCCCCAGCCCTCTGGGCAGAAACGTTTTTTTTTTGTGCGCCCGGTCAGGCGGGCAGGAACGCCCGGCAAGTCTGCCTCGGGCTCTGGTAAGCGTCCCTGGCAACGCAAGCCCGAAAAGACGGAGGATAAGTGGGAGGTGGTGTCTTCCGGGTACAAGATGGAGTTCAGCACCCGGCCCCCGGACAGGTTCTTCCCGTCCAATTTAAGGCTCCCTCCGGAGCGTTGGCTAGCCCTGCTAGGGGCTGTGCGGTCGATGTCCGAACAAGGGGTGATTGTGCCAGTCCCTCCGGTGGAGAGATTCCGCGGCTTCTATTCAAACCTCTTTGTGGTACCAAAGGGAAGGCGGGGGCAGACTGGTTCTGGACTTAAAAGCGCTCAATCACTTTGTGCAGACGCGCAAATTCAGGATGGAATCAGTCCGTTCGGTCGTGGCCGCCCTACACCAAGGGCATTAGCTGGTGTCAAGGATGCATATCTGCACATTCCCATCTGTCGGGCATCAGCGCTTCCTGCGCTTTGCTGTAGGGGACTTTCATTACCAGTTTGTGGCCCTCCCCTTCGGCCTGGCCTCGGCTCCGCGGGTGTTCACCAAGTTGCTGGCCCCGGTGCTCGCTCTGCTGCGACAGAGGGGCATTGCTGTGGTAGCCTACCTGGACGATCATCTTCTGCGCGCGGAGTCGGCTCAGGCTCTGGAGGACAATGTAACTGTCACCCTGACCTCACTGAGGGACTTCGGTTGGCTGATCAACCTACAGAAGTCGACTTTGACCCCGTCCTGTCGCCTCGAATATCTGGGTCTGACATTGGACACTGTGCAGGCCACCGGGCCACTCTACCTCCGGACAGGTTGCTGGCACTGCAAGTAGCAGTGCGGTCCCTGCTGTCACAACGGTGGTCCTCCTTACGTTTTTGCATGCGGGTGTTGGGGCGCATGGTCTCATCTTTCGAGGCGATACCGTGCGCCCAGAGTCACACCCGGCTCCTGCAGCGAGCGATACTACTGCAGTGGGACAGGTCCCCTTCGTCTCTGGATCGTCTGATCCGGTTGGATGATCTGACCAGGGGGTCGTTGACTTGGTGGTCAGATCATCCAAAGTAGTTTCTTCCCCTACAATGGTCGATAGTCACAACGGATGCCAGCCTCTCGGGCTGGGGAGGAGTCCTGGGGAACCTGTCGGCTCAGGGCCGTTGGTCGACGCAGGAGTCTCGACTTCCGATCAATGTGTTGGAGCTGAGGGCGATCAAGCTCTGTCTCTTCCGCTGGTCGGCGAGGCTGCGTGGCCTCCCGGTTCGGGTTCAGTCGGACAAAGCCATGGCTGTGGCGTACGTGAACCATCAAGGCGGTACAAGCAGCTCGGCAGCAGAGGCAGCCCACATCCTAAAGTAGGCAGAGGTTCACGTGCCGGCAATCTCCGCCATCTACATTCTGGGCGTAGAAAATTGGAAGGCGGACTTCCTAAGTCGCCAAAAGCTGGACCAGGGAGAGTGGTCCCTACATCCAGAGGTCTTTCGCCAGATTTGCGAAAGGTGGGGCACGTCAGATGTAGATCTCCTGGCGTCCAGATTCAATCACAAGGTGAAGACCTTTGTGAGCAGGTCAAGGGACCCGTTGGCGGCAGCCACAGATGCTCTGGTGGTCCCGGTACAGACTTCTGTACACCTTTCCTCCTCTCAAGCTTCTACCGCGGTTGCTGCGCAGTATAGAAGTGGAGGGAATCCCGACAATCCTGGTGACTCCGGATTGGCCTCGGTGCCCTTGGTACGCCGATGGGGTGCGGATGATAACAGACGTTCCCTGGCGACTCCCGCTTCGCGAAGATTTACTGTCGCAGGGCCCCATCTTGCACCCTGCTTTACCCTCGCTGGCTTGGACGGCATGGCTATTGAGTCCTAGGTGTTGAGAGACAGGGGGGGTCTCTGAGTCAGTGATCCCCACTATGCTTAAGGCGCGCAAGTGTACTTCGCGCAAGATCTATCATCGCACCTGGAAGGCCTATATTGCCGGGTGCGAGTCGGGGGGTTGGAACCGCCGTTCCTTTGCAGTTGCTCGGGTGTTGGCTTTTCTTCAACAAGGCCTGGACCAAAAGTTGGCTTTGAGCACCCTCAAGGGCCAGATCTCCGCTCTGGTATTCTGTTTCAGTGTCCCTTGGCGACGCATTCTTTGATTTGTACATTTGTACAGGGTGTACGTCATGTGGCTCCTCAGGTACGGTCGCCCCTGGTGCCGTGGGATCTAAACTTGGTACTTTCTGTACTGCAGAAACCGCCTTATGAGAAGATCAGGGATCCCTTACAATTGCTGTCTCAGAAGGTTGCCTTCTTGGTGGCTATCACGTCCGCTAGGCGGGTGTCTGAATTGGCAGCCTTGTCGCGTAGGTCTTCTTATTTGGTCCTACATAAGGATAAGGCGGTGCTGCGCCCGTCTCCTTCATTCCTTCCGAAGGTAGTATCCTCTTTTCACATTGAGGACAGTGTCCTCCCTTCCTTGTGTCTGCATCCGTCTCACCCTAAGGAGATTGCTTTGCATTCATTGGATGTGGTGAGAGCATTGCGGGTGTATTTGGCAGCTACGGCTCCTTTTAGGAAGTCGGATGCACTGTTTGTTCGTCGGCTATTGTTTCACGTTGGATCAGACAGACCGTCCGTGACCCATGCATATACTGTTCGGGGACAAGTACCCCTTTTCCGATCACGGCCCATGCCACCAGGGCGATTAGCACTTCCTGGGCGTTTAGACACCAAGCATCGGTGTCTCAGGTGTGCAAGGCAGCTACTTGGGCCTCGGTGCACACTTTTTTGTTAAGTTTTACAAAGTTGATGTGTCAGCATCCGCGGATGCTGTTTTGGCCGCAAAGTTTTACAGGTGGTGGTGTAGGCGCGGCTGGCGCCTCCCAAAATCTTTCTGTGGATACAGTTATTGTTTGCCCACCCCTCTTGTTTGACACAGCTTTGGGACGTCCCCACGTGTCATGAATAGAGGCTGCGTCTGTCAATGAACGTATTGTAAATAGGATTTTATTAAGAACATACCGTTAAATCCTTTTCTCTGAGTTCATTGACAGACGCAGCACCCACCCCTCGGTGTTGTTTGTATGGCTTGTTACGAACTTATATGCTATGCAGGGCTGAGGGGTTATGTGCTGAGTAAGGACGGCCCCCTGGGAGGGGCCAGCTTTGCTTTCTGAACTTTCGTTCTGCCTAGTCTACTCCTAGTAAAAGGTACATAACCCCACGTGTCACGAATAGAGGCTGCGTCTGTCAATGAGCTCAGAGAAAAGGATTTTATGGTAAGTTCTTAATAAAATCCTATTTTTTTTCTGCCTAGTGCAAGGAATAGGACCTGGCTCCCTGCTGGGATCTGCGGTTCCCCCTTTGTTTTCTTTTTTTTCTTTTTTTCAAGACTTCTGATGAAGACTGCAATCAAGCAGCCAGCTGGGTGACAGGCTGGATATCCTAGATCCAGGAAGTCTCGCCGACCCTTGGCTGCACGCGGCCCCGTTCCGTGCGGGGGCGGCTGGCGGGTTAAACGTCCCGCCAGCACACCTAGGAACGGGTCAGAGGGCTTGCGTCATGGGTGTCGCACGGCCGGCAGCTCCCCCCGAAATGGGGTGGCAGGTCTGTCTCGGGTGGCAACCCACTACACCCGTCCTAGGTGGGCCTCGCTTCTCCTACCCCCTCTTCACAGGCTGTCTGTGTATGCTTTCCCCTGGGTGTGCGGCAGCCGGTGCCATTTTAGTGGTCCGGCCACCATTTTCCTGTGGCTGGCAGTGTGCTGTAGCCGCAGCCGCCATTTTGCGGTGGCCGGCCGCATTCTTCGGCCTCTAGTGCACACGGCGGCCATGTTTGCATGGTCCGCCGTGTGCTGGAATCTGTAAGGCTGGCTGCGGGGGCGGTCCCTTGGCCTCTTGGCACCGTTTCCTCTGTCGGAGCTCTTGCTATACGTGGAGCACACGGAACAGCAGCAGGGTGACTCGTAGCAGCAGCACCTCCCAGGGTTGGTAGAGCGCGGTGGGGAGTCCTCCTGGGTGCCTCTGGGACTCTGTGTGACGACAACTGGTGGGGGGCGTCTGGTCTGTCTTCCCAAGAAGGGTTGTAAGGCCTTGCAGGTGTCTCCGGGGAATGGAGCAATGGAAGCTGAAGCGGGTGCATCCACTTCAGAGGTCTCCGGTGGGGCTCCGGGCGCGCTGGGACCTGTGGTCCCGCTGGATAAGTTAACTGCAATCCTGGAGAAATTTTTCTCCTGGGTGGAGCTGATCCATGGCCGTGGGGTGGCGAGAAAACTGCCACCCCCTCCCTCGTCTTTTGGGGAGGACTCGAAGGAGGAGGGGAGCTCCGCGATGACGGGGACCCCCCTGGAGCTGTCGGAGGGCGAGCTCGGGGACTTTTCCGATGAGGAGGAGCCCTCGGAGGCCACAGTAGCGCGTGAGACGCTAAGACTGGCCCGGCTGGGGCAGCGCAGGAGGTGGTGTACGCTTTTGGGTCACACAAGCCGGCCCGGGCCCCTAAGGTGTTCCCTTATTTGCCTTCTTTTGATCAGCTTGTCTATAAGGAATGGCAATGCCCTCAGAGTTCTTTCTCCATGCCCAAACGCTTTTCTGTGCGTTATCCATTTGAGTACCCTGCTACAGAAGTGGACATCCCCTGCGGTGGACCAGCTGGTGGCCCGCCTGAACAAGGCAACCACTATTCCAATGGAGGGCTCTCTGTCCTTTAAGGACCCGGCCGATAGGCAGACTGAGGCGGTGTCCAAGGCGATGTTCCTGGTGGCGGGGTCGACCGGCACTGGTGGCACAGTCGCTCACAGAGTGGGGGACCATTTTGCACCAGGATTTGGGGGGCCTCCAGGTCCCTCCTGAATCTGTGCAGCTGGCAGACCAGCTGGTGCAGGGCATTGGGTTTGGGTGATGCGGCCCTGGACACGAGCCCCCATGCTGTCGAAGCTGTCCATTTTCGCAGTCATTATTAGATGGCTGCTTTGGCTCAGATGCTGGTTGGGTGACCAGGCGTCAAAGAAGGGTCTTAAGGACCTGCCTTTCCAGGGCGGTCGGCTGTTTGGGGCTTCTCTGGATGAGATCATTTAAGGATTTCACAGGGAGGGGGGAGAGTATTTTCCTCCCGGAGCCCAGACGGGATAAGGAGCCCCGACGTAAGCGGGGCCCCTCTTTCTCTACTCCGAAGAGGTTTTTTCGTGTGCCCCGCGCAGCGGGCAAGGGCTTTCAGCCCAGCAAGCTGCCACGGGGGGCCAGAAGCATCCCTGGCAGTGAAAGCCCAAGAAATCGGAGAAGTCCTCCTCTGCATGATGGGTCGCCCCTGCCCATTGCTCGGGTGGGGGGATGGCTCCTGGGGTTCGCGGACCGGTGGACCTCTGGGTGCGCGAGGTGGTTTCGTCCAGGTACAAAATAGAGTTCCTTACCCAGTCCCCGGACAGGTTCTTCGCCCCCAATCTGAGGCTTCCCCCCCCAGGGCGACGGCAGGCCCTCTTAGGGGCAGTGCAAGTCCTGCTCAGTCAGGGGGTGATTGTTCCAGTTCCCTCTGCAGAACGTTTCCGCGGGTTTTACTCAAACCTCTTTGTGGTTCCAAAGAAGGATGGGGTCAGGCCTGTCCTGGACCTGAAGGTGCTCAATCTTTGTGAGGGCACGGAAGTTCAGAATGGAGTCTTTCCGTTCTGTGGTGGCGGCGCTTCGCCAGGGGGACTTCCTGGCTTCCTTGGACATCAAGGATGCGCATTTGCACGTTCCCATATGTGCTCGTCACCAGCGCTTTCTGCGCTTTGCAGTGGGGGATCTCCACTACCAGTTTGTGGCCCTCCCGTTTGGTATGTCCTCCGCTCCCTCTTCACCAAGCTCTTGGCTCCAGTGTTGGCCCTGCTGCGGCAGAGGGGCATAGCGGTGGTGGCATATCTCGACCTTCTCCTGTGGGCGGAGTTGGCTTCGATTCTGAGGGACAACGTGGCCATCACCCTCGGCTCCCTGCGGGACTTCGGCTGGGTGATCAATCTCCAGAAGTCGGCGCTGACTGTCGCGCCGGCTGGAATATCTGGGCCTGATTTTGGACACAGAGCAGACGAGGGTGTTTCTGCCTCCGGCCAAGTTGCTGCCGCTCCAAGTAGCTGTGCGGGCCCTGCTGTTGCAACGGAGTCACACCCGGTCCCTGCAGCGGGCGATTCTGCTTCGGTGGGACAAGTCTCCTTCGTCCCTGGATCAGGTGATCAGGTTGGATTGCCAGACCCGGTTTTCCCTCGCCTGGTGCCTCCGGGCCCCGGCATTGGGGCTGGGGAAGTCGTTCCTCCCCTTGGAATGGCCGGTGGTAATGACGGACACCAGCTTAACCGGCTGGGGAGGGATCCTGGGGCTGTTGTCGACCCAGGGTCGCTGGTCCCCGGAGGAGTATGTCTCCCGATCAATGTGCTGGAACTGCGAGCAATCAGGCTTTGCCTCTCCCACTGGTCGGGGAGGTTGCACGGTCGGCCTGTTCGGGTTCAGTCAGACAACGCCACGGCTGTGGCTTGCGTGAACCATCAGGGCGGGACGAGAAGCTCGGCAACAGTGTCGGAAGTGGCCCACATTCTGAGGTGGGCGGAGCTTCACATGCCGGCAATCTCCGCCGTTTACATTCTGGGCGTCGTAAATTGGCAGTTGGACTACCTCAGTAGTCAGAGGCTGGACCAGGGAGAGTCGTCCCTGCACCCGGAAGTGTTCCGCCAGATCTGTCAAGGGTGGGGCACGCCAGACGTAGACCTACTAGCATCCCGGCTCAATCGGAAGGTGCGGACCTTCATGAGCAGAACAAGGGATCCGTTGGCAGACGCCCTTGTGGCTCCGTGGTCTCTGTACCGGATTCTCTATGCCTTTCCCCCTCTCAAGCTGCTGTTGCGCAGGGTAGAGGTAGAGGGGATCCCGACCATTCTGGTAGCGCCGGATTGGCCTTGGCGTCCTTGGTACGCTGACATGGTGCGGATGGTGGTGGATGTTCCCTGGCGGCTCCGCTTCGCGAAGATCTGCTGTCACAGGGCCCCATCTTACACCTTGCTTTACCCTCGCTGGCTTTAATGGCCTGGTTATTGAATCCCAGGTGTTGAGGGATAGGGGAGTCTCTGAATCTGTGATCCCCACCAATGCTCAAGGCGCGCAAGTCCACTTCACGCAAGATATATCTCCGCACCTGGAAGGCTTACATTGCTTAGCGCGAGGCGGGGGGGTTGGAACCCCCCGTTCTTTTTCAGTGGCTCGGGTGCTGGCCTTCCTTCAACAAGGCCTAGATCACAAGCTGACTTTGAGCACTCTCAAGGGACAGGTTTCTGCCCTGGCGATTCTTTTTCAGCGTCCCTTGGCGACGCATTCTTTGATTTGTACCTTTTGTCCTGGGGGGTTCATCATGTCGCCCCTCAGGTACGGTTGCCTTTGGCGCCATGGGACCTTAATTTGGTCCTCTCAGTGCTTCAGAAGCCGCCGTACGAAAATATCAGGGAAATTTCTTTGCAGCTGCTTTCGCAGAAGGTGGCTTTCCTGGTGGCCATTACATCCGCCAGGCGGGTGTTTGAGCTGGCGGTTCTGTCATGTAGGTCCTACATAGGGATAAGGCGGTTTTGCGCCCGTCTCCTTCCTTCTTGTCGAAGGTGGTATCTTCTTTTCACATTGAGGAAATCGTCCTCCCTTCGCTGTGTCCGCGCCCGTCTCCTCATCCTAAGGCGGTTGCCTTGCACTCTCTAGATTTGGGTGGGGCTCTGCAGGTGTATCTGGCGGCCACGGCCCCCTTTCGGAGGTCGGATGAGCTTTGTCGCGGCGGTTGGTCCGCGCAAGGGGCTGGCGGCCTTGTTGGCCACTATTTCCCGTTGGATAAGACAGACTTTGGCCCGTGCGTATGCTGTTTGGGGCCAGGAGCCCCCCTTTCCGGTCACGGCTCACTCTACCAGGGCGATTAGTACTTCCTGGGCTTTCCGACATCAGGCGTCGGTATGTCAAGTGTGCAAGGCGGCTACTTGGACCTTTGTGCACACCTTTTCTAAGTTTTACAAAGTTGATGTTTCTGCATCCTCGGATGCTGCTTTTGGCTGCAAGGTTTTGCAGGCGGAGGTGTGAGGCACGGAGGGCTCTTCTGTTGGGTACAGTTGTTGCATTACCCACCCCTCATTTTGACACTGCTTTGGGACGTCCCCACACGTCATAAATAGAGGCTGCGTCCGTCAATGAACGAAAGAGAAAATAGGATTTTTTGACTTACCGTAAAATCCTTTTCTCTGAGTTCATTGAGGGATGCATCACCCACCCCTCTTTTCTTGAGTTTGTGCTGCTTGTTACGAACTGGTTGTGCTGAGCAGGGTGGAGGGGTTATACCAAGTGAGGAGTGCCCCCTGGGAGGGGCTGTGTCTGCTCGTAGCTGAACTTTGTTCTGCTTAGTTTACTCCTAGTGAAAGGTGGAGAACCCCACAGGTCATGAATAGAGGCTGCGTCCGTCAATGAACTCAGAGAAAAGGATTTTACGGTAAGTCAAAAAATCCTATTTTTAATCTTCTAGTGGGATATGGATGTGTGTGTGTGTGTGTGTGTGTATATGTGTATATATATATATATATATATATATATATATATATATATTAGTGTAATTTATATATTTTTTGTTTTTGACTGGACTTCTGCTTAACTTTTCACTAGTAGATTGTTTAATGGTGCATGTTTTTTTTTTTTTCTCCTTTCAATTTAGCAATACAATATAAATATCATCGATAAAAAGCAGCCCTTGCTTGTCAACATGCCCAAAAGAACCAAGCCAGGTGTCACCAATGGTCCTATTATGTTGGTGCCTGAACTTTGTAACTTAACAGGTGAGGACAGGCCTTTATTCCTTACACTGTATTTGTAACTGCATGTTTTATTATTTCCTACATGGATTAGTTAGCCATTTCAATACCAAGCACTTTTACCCTCTTCCTGCCTAGGACAATTTTCAGCTTTCAGCGCTGTCGCACTTTGACAATTGCGGTCATGCAACACTACCCAAAATACCTTTTTTTTTATCTTTTTTTTTTTCCACACAACTAGAGCTTTCTTTTGGTGGCATTTAATCACTACTTGTTTTTTTTTATTTTTTGCTAAATGAAAAAAGACTGAAAATTGTGAAAAAAAAAAAAAAAAAGTTTTTCTTAATTTCTTCAAATTTTTGTGAATTCATGTTCATAGATTTAGGCCAGAATGTATTCTGCTACATTTCTTTGGTGAATATAACCCAAATCGGTGTATGTTTAGTTTGTAGGAGATTTATAGTCCACGAAGTATAGTATATATCTGAAAATTGACCAGTCCTGATACACGGACGGCCTATCTCAGTTCTTGATGCCCTAAAATGTCAGGGCAGTACAAATACCCCCAAATTACCCCTTTTTTTGGAAAGCAGACAGTCCAAGGTGTTTAGTAAGAGGCATGGGGAGTGTTTTTGAAGTTGGAAAATGAAGGAATTAAAAGAACCATTTTTCTCGATCTATCTAATCTATCCTATTCTTTTTTTTTTTTTTTTTTTTTTTTACATGTAGCGTCGTCATGACTGGTGTGGCGATGATCAGGGACACTGGGGACAGTATGAGAAAAAAAAAATTTTTTGCATAAGTGCTACATTTTTTTTATTTTTTTTTTACTATTTTTATTCTTTCAATACACTGTGACAAGCAATATAATGTTACCATAGTAACATTGTACTACTCTGGGGAAGTGATCAGAATATTATTTTCTCTTCCGTTCACTGACAGACGCAGCCTTCTTATGACACATGGGGTTCTGCTCATCCTACTAGGAGTAGCCTAGGCCCTAGGCAAAACAAACAAGTGTAGGTTGGCCCCTCCCAGGGGGCCGTCCTCACCTTCGCATATAATCCCCCTGCTCTGTACGGCACATCAGTTTTTATTTGCCTAGTGCAAGGAGTAGACCTGGGTCTCCTGAAGATTCATCTAGGGAAGACTGCTATCAAGAAGCTGGCTGGTGGTATAGAGGATATCTCGAATCCGAATATCTCCCCTGTCCGGCCGACACTATGCGAGTACCCTTAGGGGGGCCCACCGCATAGCGCCCGTTCCGTGCGGGCGGCCAGTGGCTAAAACCCACTAGAACCCAGTGACTGGTTCGCCTGTCCAGTGGCCTGGCCAGCAGCATGCCTCCTTGCGGGGAGGTAGGTCTGCTCCGGGTGGCTACTTGCTGCGCCCGTCGGATTGGTGAGTGGGCACCTGGGCAGCTCTGTGGTGGCCAGCCGGTGGGGGTCCGTTAGAGGCCTTCCCCGCACTCCCCCTCCTCCCTCCATCCCCCGCAGGCACCTTTTGCACTAACCGTTCAAATCTGCACCGACCGTCCGGAGCACTGTGTCAGGCGGGTCGTCGCCATTGGATTTTGGAGCACCGCTCGTTCGTGGCCGACCACACGTGTGTAATGGCAGCGTCCATTGTTTGAGAACCATGTGGTTTCCAGCCTGCTCTCTGGCAGCCCCCAGTGGTCGGTTGGGAGAATTGCAGTCCTTGTGCAGAAAGTGCTTAAAAACGGAAGTGGGCTTCCGGTTTGCGCTTGGACAGCATGGCTGACACACAGTAACAAGCTCCTGGTGTGCAGTAGTTCGAGTTGGAGTGCTGAGGCATCAAACAGCAAGTATAGCTGGCGCTTCCTGGGTGCCGGTAGCGGTGGGTGTAATCCGCCCGGGTCTCCCTGGCTGATTTGTGGGGTAGAGGTGGTGGTTACACAGCGGGGGTGCCGGGCTGAGATGTCAGGGGCCGGCAATACTATGGCAGGGGTACCTGCAGATCTACAGTTCACCCCAGGAACATTTGTGTCCTTGGAACAGTTGAGGGTGGTGTTTGGGGAGCTCTTTCCCCGGGCAGGGGGGCCTGTTCCGAGGGGCCCCCAGAAGCGCCCACCCCCCCTCTTTCCTCAGGGGAGGATTCAGATCTAGAAAGCTCCTCAGTGATCACACCTGTGGATCTTTCAGAGGGTGAGCCGCCCTCAGAGGGCGAAGAGGATCAGGAGGCTCCTAGTTCGCGGGATAAAGCGATAGTGGAAGCACTGATCACTGATATTCGCGACTCTATGCGACTGGACCAAACAGGGGAGTCGCATGAGTCCGCATATGTTTTGTGGACCACTTAGACCCCCTAGGTCACCTAGGTGACGACATTCCCATTGTTACATTGACAATTCTAGATTTACTAGACCTCTCATTCCTCAATGTGTATATCTATATTTTT
>BLSH010531515.1:187889-199891 GCA_018402905.1 Glandirana rugosa
GTCGCTTCCCTTCTGTTAAAGGAGTTACACTTTTCTTCTTCTATGGTGGAAGCCGTTCTTCCTTCCACTGTCCGCGTTTTGGTGGAATAGGAATGTATCCTGTTTCATGCCCCTGGATGTCCTGTCTCGGTGGTCGAGTCTGTGGGCGGACCGCCTACCCTTTCGGTGGTCCTTCGGTAGAAGACGCCTTCGTCGACGTGTCTCTAGGCGCCATGGGACCTTAATTTGGTCCTATCAGTGCTTCAGGAGCCACCTTACGTAAATTTCAGGGAAATCTCTGTGCAGCTGCTTCCGCAGAAGATGGCTTCCTGGTGGCTTTCCCATCCGCCAGGCGGGTGTCTGAGCTGGTGGCTCTGTCCTGTAGGTCCCCGTACTTTGTCCTATGTAAGGATAAGGTGGTTTTGCGCCTGTCACCTTCCTTCTTGCCGAAGGTGGTATCTTCTTCTTTTCACATTGAGGAAATTGTCTTCCCTTCGCTGTGTCCACGCCAGTCTCTTCCTAAGGGGGTTGCCTTGCACTCTCTCGATGTGGTTAGGGCTCTGCGGGTGAATTTGGCGGCCACAACCCCCTTTCGGAGGTCAGATGTGCTTTTTGTCGCGGTGCAATAAGAAATCCAACCCAAAGAATAAAGGTAAAATCTTCAATGTTTATTCACAAAGTTCTAAAACCTCTTATTCATAAAAACAATGTGCCTATAACCCATATTTTTTCTGGTCCATACTGTTATAGCGTTGCATAGATGAATCCGGACATGTTTTGCCCTTTTTATTGGGCTTCCTCAGGGGATGCCATCCAATTGGGGCCTTCTAATGGACATAAATTTACAGAAAATATACCATAAATGACACGTTGGCCACTATGTCCTGTTGGATAAGACAGACGGTGACCCGTGCGTATGCTGTTCGGGGACAGGAGCCCCCCTTTCCGTTCACGGCTCACTCTACCAGGGCGATAAGCACTTCCAGGGCTTTACGACATCAGTCGTCGGTATCTCATGTGTTCAAGGCGGCTACTTGGACCTCTGTGCACACCTTTTCGAAGTTCTACAAAGTAGGTGTTTCCACATCCTCGGATGCTGCTTTTGGCCACTAGGTTTTGCAGGCGGCGGTGTGAGGTGCATCTGGCTCCTCACTGAGGGCTCTTCTGTTGGGTACAGTTGTTGCATTACCCGCCCCTCGTTTTGACACTGCTTTGGGACGTCCCCACACGTCATGAATAGAGGCTGCGTCCGTCAATGAACGAAAGAGAAATAGGATTTTTTGACATACCGTAAAATCCTTTTCTCTGAGTTCATTGATGGACGCAGCCTCTATTCATGACGTGTGGGGTTATCCACCTTATCACTAGGAGTGGACTAGGCAGAACAAAGTTCAGCTACAAGCAGACGCAGCCCCTCCCAGGGGGCAGTCCTCACTTGGTATAACACCTCCACGTGCTCAGCACAACCAGTTCGTAACAAGCAGTACAAACTCAAGAAAAGAGGGGTTGGTGCTGCGTCCGTCAATGAACTCTGCGAAAAGGATTTTACGATAAGTCAAAAAATCCTATTTTTTCCATCCGTCTGGAGAATCGTTTCGGATGGAAACCAACAGGCGGTCTTTTTTCATCCGATCTCCGTAGAGAACAGCAGGGGTTTGATGACAGGTCCATCGCCGCACAGTGAGCAGAAACTGAACTGTTTTCCACCTGCTCAGCGGGGATCAACGTATCGTAACCTGCTGAGTCCGTACACGGACAAGCCCATGTGAAAGGACCCTTAAATCAATGTGTTTAATTCTGCTTTACCCTTTCCAAACTTTCGCAGATTTTTAAAGTTAACTTTTATCAGTCATCCTAGAACACAGCTGGGGTACTGGAAATCCTGTAGTACGAAAAGAAGTCAGTACTAGCATGTTTCTTACAGCTACTAAATAAGATTCAGACCTGCTCTGGGCCTTAAATTTGATCAGGTGATCAAGAGACTACATCCTAGCTTACAGAAAGCCCACCCTAGTAATCCTGTAAGATGTTCTCCTGACCCTGGCTAACATGGTTTACAGGCAACTCTGGTAAATTGAGTGGATGGTCTAGTTTTAGCATGGATGCAGTTTTTGCTGGATCGCCTTGGTGTCTCGCTAATTCATTTCACTTGCTGACTGAAACTGGTTTTGAAACCGCAGACAAAATTATATTTCTTGGCTGGCCCTGCTACAAGTCTCAATGCTCATCCTGCATTCTCTGAATTGCTAGAGGAGCAAAATACAGGTGCATTGCAAAAAATTAAAATATCTAAGTTAATTTATTTCAGTAATTCAATTCAAAAAGTGAAACCCATATATAGATTCATTACACACAGAGTGATTTTTATTTCAAACATTTCTTTCTTTTAATTGTGATTTATGGCTTACAGCTAGTAAAAACCCAAAATTCAGTATCTGAGAATTTAGAATATTACAGAAGACCAATAAAAGGATTTTTAATACAGAAATGTTGGTTTACTGAAAATTATGCCCATGTACAGTATAGTATGCACTCAATACTTGGTCAGGGCACCTGAATGTATTATTGCATCAATGCGGTGTGGCATGGAGGCGGTCAGCCAGTGCCACTGTTGAGGTGTTCTGGAAGCCCAGGTTGCTTTGATAGCGGCCTTCAGCTTCTCTGTATTGTTGGGTCTGGTGTCGCTCATCTTCCTCAATACCCCACAGATTCTCTATGGGTTTAGGTCAGGCGAGTTTACCAGCCAGTCAAGCACAGTGATACCATGATCATTAAACCAGGTATTGGTACTTTCTCACCTTGTCTTTCAGGACAACACCTGGAGAGAGCGCAGCTCCACCCATTTTCCCAGAAAAAACTGCAGTCACTGTTTTAAAAGACCGGACACTTCCACCATGGCCTCGGAGTGTTTCCTCCACCATGGCGGAAGTGATGCAGGGAACCAGGGGTGTGCTACGCTCTCTCCAGGTGGGAAAAGTAAAGGCATACCTATGCGGGGGATTTGTCAGTTGGCTTACAGGGTTTGACTAGAAGACCCTTTAAACCTCAAAGATGCCACAATTAAGGATCGGTCTTTGAAGCTAGCGTTATTGGTGGCAGTTACTTCAGCTAGAAGGGTCAGTGAACTGCAAGCCATATTGACTATTGAACCTTTTGACTCTTCCCGGACCGGGTAGTTCTGAGAACAGACCCAGGTTTTTTTGCCAAAGGTCTCTTCCGTTTTTCATAGATCACAGGAGATAATTCTGCCAACTTTCTGTCCAGCACCATCCTGTCCCAAAAGAAAGGGTGTGTCAGTTTGGATGCAAGGAGATGTTGCACTATCTTGAGGTCACAAGGGAATTCAGAAAATCGAATTCTGTGTTCATTCTGTTCTCAGGGCCGTGTAAGGGGTGCAGGGCCTCTAAAAACACTGTAGGAAGATGGCTTTGAATGGCCATCAAGGAAGCTTATAAGGCTGCTGAAGTAGAACCTCCTGTAGGAGTAGTGGCCCATTCAACCCGTGCTGTGGGCACATCCTGGGCGGAACGAGCTGGTGCTTCTCCAGGAATTAAAGCGGTCATGTGGACAAGTTTCTCTACTTTCATTCGCCACTATAGGATGATTTTGCTCTCAGCTGCAGAACAATCGTTTGGTAAGAAAGTCCTGCAGGCGGTGGTCCCACCCTAGAGTAAGTACTCTCATCGTCTCCAGGTGCTGTCCTAAAAGACGAGGTGAGACAACCTTAGACTTACCAGTACTAGTATTTCTGAGTTTTTCAGGACAGCACCTATGACCTCCCCTTGATTGAGGTGGTGGTGTTTTGCTTCTATAATTTCAACATGGATGGAGGTACTCAATAATAACTGAGGCCATGGTGGAACTTTTCTGTCTTTTTTTTTTTTTTTTTTTTTTTTTAAACAGTGACTGCAGTGTTTCTTGGGGAAATTGGTGGAGCTGCGCACTTTTCAGGTGCGGTCCTGAAAGACTCCTAGAAATACCGTTACCGGTAAGTCTAACTAAGGTTTTTGGCATTGTGGGCGGTGCCAAATCCTGCTGGAAAATGAAATCAGCATCTCGATAAAGTTGGTCAGCCGAGGGAAGCATGAAGTGCTCTACAATTTCCTGGTAGAGGGCTGTGCTGACTTTGGACTTGATAAAACACAGTGGACCAACACCAGCAGATGACATGGCTCCCCAAATCATCACTGACTGTGGAAACTTCACACTTGACCTCATGCAAATTAGATTTTTGTGTCTCTCCATGCTAACTCCAGACTCTGGGACATTGATTTCCAAATTAAATGCAAAATTAGCTTTCATCTGAAAAGAGGACTTTGGACCAATGAGCAGCAATCCAGTCTTTTTTTTTTTTTTTTTTTTCTCCTAAGCTCAGGTAAGACTCTTCCGACGTTGTCTCAGGAGTGGCTTGACACAAGGCATGCGACAATTTATTATAAATCACGGCTATGGCGTATCACAGATTTTCCCATAGTATGTCTGTCTAAATGTAAGATTTAATTTGCTAATGCAAGTTGCTTCTACACAATTTTCTGACCCCGTCATAGATGTCTTTAATCTAGCAACTCTGTGGGTTTCGTTTTTTATGGGGGTTTGTCTCCAGCATTGTTATATTTGCATGCATGTGTGACGTCTCTTTACTAGATGTGCATACATGCACGTAATTGTTATGAGCTATCTTATAACTTGGCCCCATTTGTGATGACTTGTTTTGTTTCTCTTTGATAATGGTCTTTCTCATCCACATCAAAGGTTTTTATGTGTTTTTTTCCAATCGTCATTTTTTAGGTGGCTATCACACCCCATGGTTCCAGTTCCTTACCTGTTTGCTGCAGCGGCATCTCTGATTTTTATCTATCTATCTTCCATACATGCCATTAATTTGTGTACATATATGTGTTATCAAAACAATGTATGCACAATGTTATTTACTTAAATGGTTTTATTTTTCTATTTTTTACAATGGGTTTGAATTCCTAGTTAAGTTTTTAGTTGAAAACCATCTTTGACCGAAAGGTGCATGGGCTCCATCTGTCGTTGGTACTAGACGGCTCCCTTCCTTAGAATCATCAATTGCTTCAGGTGTGTGTGATTTTTGGAAGCACAACTGATTGCCTGGTAGGCGGCACTTTGGATATATATGTGTATATTGGCCACCAATCCGATCAATAGATCTTCAGACAGTCTTTTGGAATAGGGTATTTCTCACTAAGGTGTGAAACGCATTAGCCAGTCTTCCCCACCACACTGTGTTCCTGCATTAGGTGACTACTTGGATTTTTATCAAATTGTCAACAAAGGTGTTGCATTGAGTGCAGGCGTCCAGCATTTCCTTTCATTCATCAATGCGACAGTTGTAGCCCATGTCCTGCATATGTCTGTGTGTGGTGGCTCTTGAAGACCTGACACCAGCCGTAATCCACTCCTTGTTAATCTCTCCCCCAAATTTGTGAATGGCCTTTGCTTCACTATCCCCTCAAGGCTGCGGTTATCCCTGGTACTTTTGCATCTTTTTTCTACCACACTTTTTTCCTTCCACTCAACTTTCCATTTAATATGCTTGGATACAGCACTCTGTGAGCAGCCAGCTTCTTTAGCAATGACCTTTTGTGACTTGCCCTCCTTGTGGAGGGTATCAATGACTGTATTCTGGACAAACTGTCAAATCGGCACTCTTCCTCATGATTGTGTAACCACCTGAACCAGACTGAGACACAATTTAAAGGCTCAGGAAACCTTTACAGGTGTTTTGGGTTAAATAGCTGGTTAGAGTGTGACACCATGAGTCTACAATATTTAACTTTTTCACAATATTCTAATTTTCTCAGATACCGAATTTTGGGTTTTCACTAGCTGTAAGCCATAATCAGAATTAATAAAAAGATGCTTGAAATATCACTCCGTGTGTAATGAATCTACATACTAGGAGTTTCACTTTTTGAATTTAATTACTGAAATTTTAACTTTTTGATATTCTATTTTTTTTTTAGATGCAATTGTATATCCCACCAGTGAGCAACCCAAAAAGAACTTGGGACAATTAATGTAACTACTTGATCTAAACCAGACACCTAGAATTTTTTGTCTCTGACCATCCTGCTCTAAGATGACTGTCAGTCAATAGGAACCTTGTTTTTCTCCTTTTTGTACATGCCTTTTCATGAATGCCAACACAATGGTTGTAGAGTTCTAAAATGTCATGGCTGATGGTGTGTAGTGCAGATGTTATTTAAAATGTCTACGTTCTCCAATGAATGCCACAGGATTAACCGACAAGATGAGAAGTGACTTCAGCGTTATGAAAGATCTGGCCGTGCATACCCGACTACCACCAGACCAGAGGGAGCGACAAGTAGGACGATTCCTCAACTATATTCACAAGTATGTTTTTGTTTTTTGCTCTTCAATAACTTTTAATATTCTGACTCTTGAACCAATTTTGGACCGCACAAATACTGCAGCAGGGCGGCCCGAACAATGTACCTGTACATTGTCTGCTCTCCCTGGTCTGGGGCGCGTGCCCCCGGCGACCTGCTCCCGCTGTGATTGGACACATCGGGTGCCAATCAGCGGGGCCGGCGGCTGCCCGCACTCATTCTCAGGAATGACAGAACGGCGGTCTGCTGATTGTAAAGGAGGCTGACCGTCGTTCAGTCAGACAGAGATCTGTGATTCCTACTAATCAGAAACACAGGATTTTGTCCAGTGTCAGCATATCCCACACAGTAAACACACCCAGGGAATACATTTTTAAATTGTGGCAACATCCCCCAGTGAGGGTTTAATGGCAGTGAAGGTTGGAAATGTCTAGAATAATAATGTGAATCCTGAAAATTTGTTTCAAAGTTTGACATCGGCTAAGCATAAAAATGTTTAAAAAGAGAGCTCTGGTAGTATGAACACGGGACATGTACAATAGCATACACAGTGATATATTAGCAAAACAAGGGAATGACATACTGTACAGCCACGTGGCTGCAGTTAATTCCCAGTGCGTTTCGACCATTCAGGAATATATGCTGGTCTTCCTCAGGGGAAAATTACCCTTTATTTGATAGATACACGGTTACAACATACCAGTCCCAAGTAGCCAGAGCTTGATAAAATTTCTAATTTGTAAAAGAAGGCAGCAAGAGCTCACACACTGAGTCGTCCCTGTACGCCCCTGGGGTGCTCCACCATTGGCCGGAAGCTTACAAGAGGCCACACTCAATCCCCTCGTTATGAGAGGAGGTTGCGGTCTTTGATGAGCATGTATTTCTATTGGCCAATGAGTAGACCTGCTTGAGGTATCCCCAATCCGGAAGTTGGGACAAGGGCCAGTCACTGCTGCAAGTAGCAAAAACGCTGACCGGAAAAGACCCAGGAGAATACATTTAACCCTTTGTATACAATGGTAAAATTACCACGCTATAAAAAGCTTGTTTTCAAAACCTCACAAGCACCAACTCTACCATGAGATATACACGGTCATCAATATGAACCTAAAGATCTGCACTGTACTTATATTAAATTGCACAATATAAATTGATAAAAGTGTAGTCCATAAACAAATCTTTCTACATAGGAAAGAAGGTATCGGCTACTAGATCCAGGAACCAAAGGATGAGGTGGGGTGCAAGCTCTGTCACTGCAGCAGCATGTCTGGTAGAAAGAAAATTAGAATTGGCTGCACTCCCATTGAAAAAATATAACACCGTTCCTTTTATTCAATAGTACAAACAAAAAAGCACAGAACAGGTACAGGCAGAGGAAGGTCAAGTAGTTAGATGCGTTTCACACTGAGTGTTTTATCAATACCATAAAGTTGTAATCCCATAAACTCTGCTTATAACAAATAAGTCACGTGACTGGGCTGGTGTAAGCCATTCGGAGTGTCGGGTGAGTACACAAACTTGGCAGTGGCTCTCTTATCGTTCCGGTGTTTTCTTTTGAACATCAGAGTCCACAAAACATAGCAGTTCTTGCAGCCTGGAATATACAATTCCTAAGAAGGAAAAACTGATTGATCCCCGGTCAAAGGTAAAAAAAAAAAAAAAAAAAAAAAACCTCACTAAAAAAAAAAATTATTTTTTTTTTGTCTTTTTTAACCACTTGCTTCTTGGGCACTCAAACCCCTCCCCCTGCCCGGTCCAATTTTCAGTTTTCAACGCTGTCGCTTTTTGAATGACAATTGCGCAGTCGTAAATTGTTGGAAGGATCCCCCCAGAAAGGATTAGGATTTTTACAGGCAAACCGAAAAAAAGTTTTTTTATATAAGATGTAGAAATTTATTGATATACATTAAAAATCATGATACATAATCTACATAAAAACAAAGATTGTATACAAATACAAGTGATGGTTTGATGTTTTATACTTCTCCAAAGTCCGACGCGTTTCAGGATGAACCCTTCTTCAGGGCCCGTGTTTGGAGAAGTATGTTCTATAATATGATAATATATACGAGTGTTTAGACCATAGTCAAAAGAACAACAAAATACAGAAAATCATGAAGAAAATATCTAAAATAGTACCTTCAAATATCACAATGTTCATATGTGTAGAGCATCAGCCCAATATAGACATGCTGATGATAACCAAGGAGGACCGACCCAAAAGGAAATAGGGTAGTCCAAAGAGGGTCGTTGCCACCACCCTACCCCCAGTGTCACCACTGAACCTCAATTTACCGCCAAACCAAGCATCCAGAGACCCCTGCCGGACTTATTGATACAGGGTATATATATTACCTCCGATATTGTTAGTATCAGGGTAAACCGGGATCTAAAAACATAATAGGAAAGAATGATAAGCAATGCTACAAAGAAATTAATGAGCAATTAATTACTTCAAAGCTTCTACTACAGCAAAGTGACCATAGAATATATGTATATAACTCTAATAGTAGTAAGTGACTAAGGTCTAGAAAATTAATATTTGATTAAGGATAGCTTTGTGCACAAACCCAAATTATTTGCTTATTCTTATTCTTTTTCACATCCCCCAGAGACAAAGCCTTCCAGAAAGGGACGGAAACTAAGTTGATTGTTCAAACCTGGAGGTCTGTTGGCCCCCAGTTTTTCAATCCACCAGGTTTCCTTTTGTAGGAGTAACTTATTCCAGTCACCTCCTCTTGGATTGGGATGAATCCGATCAAGGATAAGAAATTTGATCCTAAGCTATCCTTAATCAAATATTAATTTTCTAGACCTTAGTCATGGCTTTGACACGAGGACACCAATTTAGAGCTCGGCAACACTGGCTCTACGATATGCATGAATTTGGGACATTTGGGGACATTTTGGGGCGAACTAAGGGGGAGATCAAGGGGTTAACTATGTTCCCTCAGCATGTTCTAACACTGTGGGGGCTGGGCTGGTGGGGACATAAGAGATCTAACTGATCCCGATCACAGGGATCAGTAAATCTGTCATGTCCTCCCTCACAGAACGGGAAACCGCTGTTTACATTGGCGGTTCCCCGTTCTGGCTCTTAAATGATCGCGGGTCTCTGGCGGACATAGTAGAGTCCGCCCGACCTGAGGGTGCGCGGGGAGCGCACAATGGGGCGGACGTCAATTGACAGCACCCCAGCAAAGTAGCCGTCAATAGGCTATAGCGCGGATCTGAAGAAGTTAACCACTTAAGGACCGGAAAGGATTTCCCACTGTAGGACCGGAGCACTTTCTCTTCCGTTCACTGACAGACGCAGCCTTCTTATGACACATGGGGTTTTGCTCATCCTACTAGGAGTAGACTAGGTAAAACAAACAAAAGCATAGGTTGGCCCCTCCCAGGGGGCCGTCCTCACATTAGCATATAATCCCCCCTGCCCTGTACAGCACATCAGTTTTTATTTGCCTAGTGCAAGGAGTAGACCTGGTTCCCTATGGGATTTGCGGTCTCCTGAAGATTCGTCTGATGAAGACTGCTATCAAGAAGCTGGCTGGTGGTATAGAGGATATCTCGAATCCAAATCTTTCCCCAGTCTGGCCGACACTATGCGAGCACCCTTAGGGGGGCCCACCGCATAGCGCCCGTTCCGTGCGGGCGGCCAGTAGCTAAAACCCACTAGAGCCCAGTGACTGGTACGCCTGTCCAGTGGCCTGGCCAGCAGCATGACTCCCTTTGGGGAGGTAGGTCTGCTCCCGTCGGATTGGTGAGTGGACCCCTCTTCCGCCTTAGGGGCATGGAGAGTGTGCACTTGGGCAGCTCTGGCGGTAGCCGGCCGGTGGGGGTCCATTAGAGGGACATACTGGGTGATACCCTTTGGAGGATTATCCACCCCCCTGCCCCCCCCCGCAGTACCGCACCTTGCACTGACAGTTCGACTCTGCACCGACCGTCCGGAGTACTGTGTTAGGCGGGTCGCCGCCATTGGAGTGTAGAGCACCGCTCGTTCGTGGCCGACC
Organism: Glandirana rugosa; assembly: GCA_018402905.1. NCBI lineage: Eukaryota > Metazoa > Chordata > Amphibia > Anura > Ranidae > Glandirana > Glandirana rugosa. The sequence continues at coordinate 198,262 of BLSH010531515.1, forward strand.
GGGCGTGTGTAATGGCAGCGTCCATTGTTTGATAACCATGCGGTTTCCTGCCTGCTCTCTGGCGGTCCCCAGTGGTCGTTTGAGAGAAGTGCAGTCCTTTTACAGGAAGTGTTTAAAAACGGAAGTGGGCTTCCGGTTTGCGCTTGGACAATGTGGCTGACACACAGTAACAAGCTCCTGGCATGCAGTAGTTTGTGGGCATTGCTCTTCCGGTCGGAGTGCTGAGGCATCAAAACAGCAAGTATAGCTGGCTCTCCCTGGGTGCTGGTAGCGGTGGATGCAATCCTCCCGGGTCTCCCTGGTTGATTGGTGGGGTAGAGGTGGTGGTCACACAGTGGGGGTGCCGGAAGGCTGAGATGTCAGAGGCCGGCAATACTATGGCAGGGGTACCTGCGGATCTACAGTCCACCCCAGGAACATTTAGTGTCCTTGGAACAGCTGAGGGCGGTGTTTGGGGAGTTCTTCCCCCGGACAGGGGTGCCCGTTCCGAGGGGTCCCCAGAAGAGCCCACCCCCCCTCTTTCCTCAGGGGAGGATTCGGATCTGGAGAGCGCCTCAATGGTCACACCTGTGGATCTTTCAGAGGGTGAGCCGCCCTCAGAGGGCGAAGAGGATCAGGAGGCTCCTTTTTCGCGTGATAAAGCGATAGTGGAAGCACTGATCACTGATATCCGCGACTCCATGCGGCTTGAGTCTGCATATGTTTGTGGACCACTTGGGTCCCCTAGGGCTTACCCTTATGATCAGTTGTTTGAACAGGCTGTGTTCAAGGAATGGCGTAGGCCACCAAATTCCTTTGCTTTGCCTAAAAGCTTTGCGGTTCGCTACCCCTTTGAGGAAAGCTTTACTAAGAGATGGGCTTCCCCAGTGATGGACCCTGCCGTGGCTCGTGTAAATAAAGCAACCACCATTCCCTTGGAGGGGTCTCCATCCTTTAGGGAGGCGGCCGATCGCCGCACAGAGGCAGTGTCTAAAGCACTGTTGTTGGCTGGGTCAGCCATGCGGCCGGCGCTAGCAGCTGCAATTACGGCACAGTCTCTTCGTGAGCACGCTGCCGCACTGCACACTGGTTTGTCTAGTGAATGTGCACAGGCTGAAGTACAGCGGGCACAACATTTGGAAGAAGGTCTCCGCTACATATGCCATGCTGCTTTGGACCTTCTTCCCATATTGTCAAAAATGTCTGTTTTTTCAATTGTGATCAGGCGGGTGCTGTGGCTCCGCTCTTAGTCAGGCGACCAGGCTTCAAAGAAAGCTCTGGCAGACCTTCCCTTTCAGGGAGAACGTCTGTTTGGCCCACAGTTGGATGAAATCATTAAGGATTTCACGGGAGGGAAGAGTATTTTCCTTCCAGAGCCAGAGCGGCGAGATTTTCGCCGTAGGCAGGGCCCTGTCTCTTCAGGTCAGAAGAAGTTTTTTCGGGCACCCGGCTCAGCGGCTAAGGGCTTCAAAGCCGGGAAGGCTTTCACGGGGCACAGTAAAGGCCCTGGCAGCATAAGTCCGAAAAAGCGAAGGATAAATCCTACCTCCGCATGATGGGTTGTGTGAGGCGGGTGGGGGCCCGGTTATTGGGGTTCGCAGACAGAGGGGCTGCCCGCATCACCGATCGGTGGGTACTGGAGGTGGTGTCC
>BLSH010531515.1:251307-264593 GCA_018402905.1 Glandirana rugosa
GTCCTGAGAGTTTGTACGAATAAAGAATAACTGGATTGATATCTCTCCCTGTCCACATAATAAACTTTTCATTTGCTGCTCAGTGATTGCAGTATTCTAGTCTGCATCTCCCCAAGGTAATACTGAAAATCTGGCCTGTTGGTGGGTCCCGAGGACCGGAGTTGAGAACCACTGCTCTAAGGGAAGATTCAAAGGTGACATAAGACTGGAGGAACCTGGTGTTACTATCCCTATGGAGCGGTGGCCCGGAGAGTTTGTTTCATGCACATTACACAGTTGGGTCTGGTAAGCCTCCTAATATCTTGGTGGTAGACACACATTAAGTTTGAATACACTGGGTGCTCTGTCAGAAGCCTTCACCAGATGCTACTGTTATTGCAATTTAGATTGACTCAATTGCTTACTAATTAGCTTTTTTTATCATATTTGCATTCACTTTTTAGCGCAGCATTTTATAGTGTATTTTGTTATTGTCTAGTTCTAGCTGCTGCTTTATGCTGTGACCTTAGCGCGGTTTATTCTCTCCTTTTCAAATAATACACCTGTCCCTCTCTATAGTTAGGTCAATAAGAAATAAGCATGTTTGAGAGTCCTGGGGTGCCTCACCAAATATGCCCCTGTAGTTTAACGGCACTTTTGGGGAACTGGAGTCTATTCCAGACCCAGTAGAATGGTCCTCTAGGGGCATCGAATATTTGTGTCATCTGTTTGACACGCAGGGTTTTAAATCCTTCTGACAACAACAACAACAATAGTTTGACCTTCCAAATCACTATCTTTTATGAGTTGAGGCATGCAGTCAAAGCACAATTTGGTACCCTGGATAACCCACTCCTTATGCATAGAAAAACTGCTAAGAGACCCCGCCACCACTAAACCTATCTCCAACTTACTATATGACCCTGGTTACAGATACCAGCCCTAGATTTCAGGTGGCCCAAACGAAATGGTCTGATTTGAATATGCAGATTACTGAAGAAGACTGGTCAGAATTCACTGATGCCTTCAAATCGTCGGTCATCTTCTCTAGAGACCGGGTTATTCAACTTAGTCTTCCACAGATCCCACCTTACTCCACACAGGCTACACAAAATGGGCTTATCTACAGACTCATGCTTGCGGGGATGCGGCCAACAGGCAGATTTTATGCACTGCTTCTGGACGGAGATTGGCTCCTTCCTTTCATCGGCTCTGGCGCCTTCCCAATTTCATTAACCCCAAGAACTGTCTCTTGGGGGTCTTCGGGGATCTATCTCTGTTGGCCTCGGCAAGAAGACTTCTTCGTATCCTTTTTTTCTATGCAAAGATGTCTATCTTGCTGACGTGGAAGAGCTCACAAGCGCTCAATAAAAAAAATATATGGTTGAAAATAATAAATGATGCACTACCCTTATATAAAAGTAAGTATGACCTGAGGAAATTGAGTAAAGGATTCTATAAGGTGTGGGGTAGATGGTTAGCTAGTCCCCATACGCTGTGCCCTACTGTGCCATAATAAGTGTTTGTCTTTCACCTTAGACCGGATTTAGCCCCTCCGAACTCCCTTAATGATTATCGTGCCTTGATATATTGTAGACAGACTCTGGCCTAGCCAGTTGGAAATGTACACATAAGCGCAATAAAAATAGTGAAGCGCAATCCTAAAATGAAAATAAAAATTAAAATAACATAAATATATCTGTGATAACTTCATACAGTGCCCCCTAGTGGCTAAAGTGAAAAATGTAAATTAATAGATCAACGTGATCCATCCAAATCAAGAATCAAAAACTTACAGTGAAAATGATAAACATAGTCATAAAAATTGCATGGCTTAAAGCTTGCAGAGACAACACTACCAGAACGTCACAAGGCTCCTCCCCAACGTGTTTCATCACTGGTCATGTTATGACGGGATTCACCCCTTGATAGACACATGACCAGTGATGAAACGCGTCGGAGGAGCCTCGTGACATTCTGGTAGTGTTCTCTGCACCCAGCAGCAGTCGTGAGCACTCTGCTATACAGTCACTATTGCGGTTTATGCCAAATGCAATACCCAAGTGTACCGGTGGCAGTACACATTGTCATGTGAGTGTTTGTTTTTTAAACCTTTTTTTATTAAAGTACTTAAACGATTCAGCGCTATGTGAGGTTTCTCTGTTTTATATGCCATATGGATACATGATATCTTGAGAGACACCGCGCTCCTGCATGTGAGGAGGATTGTGCCCCAGTGGGGATCGTGCGACTTGGCCCAAGTTGGGGTCACCCCTGGAGGTGAGCGCAGTATATCGCTGGGTGGTGGTGTGTGCCTGCTCTTTTGAAGCACTTTTTCTCTACAATAAGGACACCTATCTGGACTCCTGTTGGTGGTAGTGATCGTGCACTATTTCTCCACTAGACAGGGAGCTGCATCACTGAGCTAATTCTACTAGCACTATATGGACACTTATTTGTTTATTTTATGTGACACTGGTCTCGCTGCTTTTAAGCTTTTTGCCATGCAATTTTTATGACGGTTTATCATTTTCACTGTAAGTTTTTTTTTTTTTTTTTTTTTTTTTTTTTTTTTTTTTTTTTTTAAATCATGATATGGATTTATTTAGCACGTTAATATATTAATTGATTGACATTTTTCACTTTAGCCACTAGGGGGCACTGTATGAAGTTATTATCACAGATATATTTGTTTAATTTTTATTTTCATTTTAGGATTGCGCTTCACTATTTTTATTGTGTATATGTGATACATAGTATCCCAAATACTAAGAAAGTGCTGAGCAGCAATCCTTCCACCTTATACCAATTAGTCTTGCGGAAGTAGTAGCGTGGTAGTATCTTTGTTTATAAGCCATACTTTGTAGCTGGGAAACTTTATTACCAAGAAGTTAACTTTTTGTACCTGCTTGTTCAACCTGGCGCCCAATGGGCTGTTTGTTTGTACATCTTTTATAACCAATAAAAATATCTTTAAAAAAAAGTCAATTTTCTTCAACCACTAGTAAGAAAGATGCCTTCCTATATTAGACACTTAAGCAGCCATTAATTTGGTGGAATCTAGTGATTTCATGAGGGATGGTGGTTGGTGATGGCGGATGTTTTGTCCCTGTATACCATCATCCCTCATGATGTGGGAATTTCAGCGGTCACGATTACCTAGAAAAGGACTCGAATTTAGGAATTGAACAAAGGGTTTGTGATTGAGTAACTAAAGTATGCTGCCACCCACAATTACTTTTGGTGGGGTGGGAACTATTAACTTCAATATAGGGGTGTGGCTATGGAGGCTAAATACGCCCCCAGTATAGCTAACCTATTTATGGCCAAATGGGAGGAGGATGTCATCTACGCCCAGAGGGACACTCGGCTGATCCTCTGGGCTAGATATATTGATGACATCCTCCTATGTAGTGGCGACCTGACCTCTTTGGAGGAATTTGAGTAACCTTAATCAAAACGATAGGGGTATTGTTTTGAACTATGAAAGCAGCCAGGAGAACATCAACTTTATTTGGATTTGAGCATAACGAATGAGGGAGGGAGTCTAGTTACCTCCACTTATTTCAAACCTACGGACCAAAACTTATATCCCAAGGAGCAGTTGTCATGCTCCTTGGTTGGACGGGATTCCAAAGAGTCAGTTTCTTTGAATAAGAAGAAACTGTACGTCCCTAACGAAGTTCGATGAACAAGCGAAGGTCATAACAGAGACTTTTAGAAAAGGGTTATGACTCACAATCCAGAACATTTTTGAACAAGTAAGGAGATTAGAAAGAACTGATTTGTTGAAAGAAAGTTGAGAATTTGGAGAGAGGGGATCAGAGCTTTAATCTAGCCTTTATCACCAATTACGCTATCAAGCATAATACTGTGAAGCGTATCATTCGCCAGCATTGGCACATTTTACAGAGTGACCAAACACTTGCCCCCATAATTCCCCCCCAAACCCAAAATAGTTTTCAGAGGAGTACTATCTCTGAAGGATAGGGTTGTTCACAATCTAATCCTCCTACCAGAGTTCCGACCTGTTTTCATAACCTCCCTGGCTACTATAGATGTGGCAGATGTCAAGTGTGCGACTTGAACTGTCACAAAAGTCGCAACATTTCTGAGTTTCAGTCTACAGTTACATTGAGAAAACACTCCCATCACTTCTTTGATCACATGTAGAACCACCCACATGGTGTATCTGCTACAATGTCAATGTGGCTTACAATACGTGGGACTGACTACATGCACTTTACAGGTTCAGCTTAGCAAATATACGCAGGGGATACACATTTCATAGGGTCTCTAGACACTATGGTTTGGTCCACAATCGAGATCCCACAGGAACCCTCTTTATGGGGGTAGCATCCTATGTTCCCCACTGGAGGGGGAGTTTAAAAGTCTGCAAACTGTCTAAATGTGAAATGCAGTGGATCTTTATTTTAAAATGTTACACTCCGTGGGGTTTGAATATTGATTGGGATGTTAATAGCATTTTAGATAATTCCGAAGACCTGCCTTCTTTTATCATATTATGGATCCGTGCTTTTTAGCATATTTTAGTATTGTTTTAAAATTATTATTTTTATTGATGTAAATTCTTGTATTCTCCCATGTGTGTTTTTGAATTTGTACTGTACAGTATTAACATCAGCTGTAATCCGGCCCGCTGTTTAAATTCTCTACCTTTTTTTTATAATTTATTCGGTCCAATATTGAGACACATTTCCTGTTGTGGATGTATGCCTTACAAGGGGACACAGTGAGCGTGTGTAAAAACTCCTCCCTACTCCTTACAATGTAGAAGAAACGCCTCTCTGTTTGAGGAGAGCCAGTGAGCTTGACAAGCGTCAGACTGCCAGCCTCTTGTGACGTAATACACTAGGGCAGGGTTTACTCCCGCTCTATCGCACCAGAACAAGGCTTGGCATGGCATCCCTCTATCGCCATGGTATGAGAGCGAAGCTCGGTAAGGCGTTTCACCAATCCGTGGCCTCTCACAGAGAGGCTTGGTAGGTACAACAGGAAGTGGAGCAAACCAGTGGGGCCAGCGTCTAACCGCTGCTTATTTAATGGCGGTAGCGAGAGTGTGAGCCTCAGGCCCCGGGAAGAAGTCTACTAAGACGAAACCGGTCGGACAACTGCTACAATCCGGTACCGCTCTACCAAGCAACCACTAGTCTCCGTGGGAGATTGATTTTGTATATGCTGTAACCAATTTGGCATGATGTAAGTGCAACCTTTTAATAAATTGTTATCGCTGTTTTAACTGGTTTACACTATGTACATCCCTTTTTCATTTCTGGGTTCGGTGCACTCTCTCTGATAAGGGAAATGCATATACAATGAGACTTGGATGAAATGTACAGATAAACTTGGGATAAAGCCATAGGAGTCTTACTTGCAGGCTGTTTTTGACCACCCATAAGAGAAGGTAAGCATGCATCTTATCCGGTGGCGGTGGTTGCTACACACATGATTTACTGCATGCTCACGGTGAAAGTCATATGAAGACTCCTATTGTGCTTACTGATTTATCACAGACTCATGGACTTTTGTGATTACCCTTTTGGAATAGGTTTTGATTCACTGTAGTAGATATGATAATTGTATTTCTGCATATGATACACTGATTCCCTGCTCGTTTAGCACAACACTGCCCTTTATAATTATTCCATCTAATGTGTATATCTCACATGTAGTGTTGCTTGAGGGACTGTTTATTATTAGTTTATCATGAATGCAATGTTCTTTCCACTTGGTATGCTGACACCTTAAGAGTTCCCTTCACTGGAACTAAAAGGCCAAGCCCAACCCCTGAAATACAAGCCCGCACCATAAAACCCCCTCTACACTAAATGATTTGGACCAGTGCACCAAGTAACGACACCACAAAAGCAGGTCGCAGACAGTGTTATGTTTCCTTGAAACAAATTGCATGGGTATGAACATCCACGCGATTTGATTCCAATGCAGCAAAAAGGTGTCTGCACCTTTTTTATTTTATTTTTATTTTTTTTGTTCGGATGCAGTGCGATTTGAGCCATCCAAAATGATGGGCTCAAATCGTACTGCACATTATCGCATGAGATTTGCACAGGAATACAGTGCTATTTCTATGCTAATCACTTGCAATGCGACGCATCTCATAAGTGTTAACCCAGCCTTATTGGCTGATGCACTTCATTTTGTGGACCAATATTGTAGGCAATGGGATCAGCCCTGCCCAGTTGTCTTCTACTAAACTACAGAATTCCTTCCTGTCTCTTTACCATCTCTACTAATATAGAGATTTTTTTTTTTTTTTTGTTCTATAGTCTAAGATGGGAACTGGGTGGACTGATTAGACTCCTCGGGATAACATTGATCAGCAATTATTTATTTGCACCTATTGAACAGATACTACAACATGGTTTCAATGGTGTATTTGCCAGACCAGAAAGGAGCAAATAAGAATAATGTTTACATACAATCTGTGGAGAATGCCACTCGTGACCTCACCTGAAAACTCTAGTTGTCTGGTTGTCATTTCAACCCTCTTGCTTCACTACTTGATCACTGACTAATGGCTGCAATTCTTTGTGGTACTCTCTTGCAGGTGGAGCGCATGATGGTAATTGGGATTGATATCTACCATGACACTGTGGCAGGAAAGCGATCAATTGCTGGTTTTGTCGCCAGCATGAACAAAGGAATGACTCGGTAAGATGATGGCAGTGTCATTGAATTTCCACTCATGTAAGATGGTACTGCGTAACGGAGGAGGGTAGGACAATGGAGATGTCATGTGAAGTGTAAAAATTCACACTTTATACAAGGTATCATGGCTGTCTTTGGAGTTTAGCATTAAAGTGGAAGTCAATGCTAAAACTAAAATCCCTGCATCTATAGACACACACATTCTAACACTAACCTATCTAGCCCTGTATAGAAAAAAATCAGCAAACATACCTTCTCTGCAGGCGATCCGACCTGAACCAACGCTGAGCTGTCAGCCGCAGCTTCACTGTGTAGGCAGGTGCAGAGGACATTAATGAAAACGAAAGCCCCATAGTAATAGTAACTCTATGGGTGACGTCACTTCCCATTCATTTCACAGCTTGTCCGCCTTTGGAGATCGGGTCGGATCACCTTCAGAAAAGGTATGTATACTGATTTTTTTTTTTTTTTTCTTTTCTTTACAGGGCTAGATAGGTTAGTGTTTGAATGTGAGTGTCTATATACATAGCTCCCAACTGTCCCTGATTTCGAGGGACTGTCCCTCACATCGAGCAATGTCCCTCCATCCCTCATGCCTCCTCATTTGTCCCTCATGTTGGTCTGATCTAGATAGTTGTATATAAAATGCACTTTTTATGTATCAAAAAGTGTTTCCCAGTGCTGAACCTTTAATCTGATTTCTAAATAGCTGCGTTTGTAAATTCCAAATGCCAATATGAAGAAATAGTAGTGGTTAAAAAAAAAATAACTTGTGGCTTTAACCAATCTTGTGTGTTGTTTTTTTTTTTTTTTTTTTTTTTTTTTTTTATTCTCATTTTAAGGGGGCGTGACAAGGGGTGTGTCCTATGCCTTCACTTGCTGGGAGGTAAGGGGGAGAGAGGCTACAAGACTGGAGGTTAAATCTCTTGCATTCTCTGTCCATAGCTTGTTCTTTGTATAAGAATGATGACTGGTGTTCCTGGCTACATCGCCATGGCTAAAATATGAAGGGCAAAAAATATGGAAGGTAAACTCAGTAACCGTAAACATAAAGTGGAACTTCAGCCAAACTTTTTTTTTTTTTTTTTATTCATTCTTTTTTCCTCCTCTATTGTCCATTGAGGAACAGAGCTTGATGATGATCAACCCAGGGCTTTACTGCCACCTACAGGCGGAATGGACACCAGCAACAAAAAATTGAAGGCCTGCTTTCTAGATGTCCTCCCCTCACTTCACACCTGGTCAGCTTTGCTTTGTGTTATGAATATAGATGTCATTTTCCTTTCTGCTACTTTTTTCGCTTGAATCGAGAAGGTTTCTACAATGAACAATTATCGGTTGGTCAGGCTGGATTTTTGAAACCCCTGGATGTCTCTCCAGTTAGCCAAGGAACATGGGTTTTCCCAGTTTTATTATGCTAGAAGTAGTGGTGTTTTATCTTGTACTGTCCTGCAGTTGGCAGTGGCTACCCAACTGAGTTCCTGTTGACACAGGATGCCATTATCAGGTCAGGCCAGTTATTCTGAGGATTTCTTGTGGTGTTATTGGGCCTAGAACTGCAGTAGTGGTTTGTACCCATCTCTAAAAACACTTTGTACCTAGCAGGCTTCCTTCCTTCCTGCCTTCCTTCTATTCTTCCTTCTTGCCTTCCTTCTATTCTTCCTTCTTGCCTTCCTTCTTGCCTTCCTTCTTGCCTTCCTGCCTTCTATTCTTCCTGCATTCTGCTTGCCTTCCTTCTATTTTGCCTTCCTTCTATTCTTCCTGCTTGCCTGCCTTCTATTCTTCCTTCCTGCCTTCTATTCTTCCTTGCTGCCTGCCTTGTATTCTTCCTGCCTGCCTGCCTTGTATTCTTCCTGCCTGCCTGCCTTCTATCCATCCATCCATTCCTTCCTTCATTCGTCCCCATTATTTCTTTCTTCCATTCTTCCCTTCTCATTCACCCTTCCATTCTTCCCTTCTCATGCGCTTTTTTTTTTTTTTTTTCCCGCCTTTCACAGGGATAATACAGTGCCAACAGTTTGTGCAGGGCTAGGGGAGCCAAACTTTTTATTTTACATCTCAGGCTGCACTTTCCCTGAAGCTCAAGTGTGTGGACACTTTTTGTTCACAAACTGACATTTTACACTTCCACTGTTTTGTTCACTGGCCAGGACCAAGGTTGGCGCATGGGTGCACATGAGTGTGCAATAGGTACAACCCCACTTAAAGTAATGTAGCAAATTAACTTTACAGATGTGTTGGACATAACGCACATGAAGACTAGTGAAGCGGAAGTACAGCTGAGCAATACCATTTCAACATCCAAAGCCACATGTCGGGTTGAGAAGTGGGTTAGTTGAACCTGAATCTACAATCTGCCTCGATCTTCCCATGTCTCAACATCATTGGACAGACCTTCCTTTAGCTATTTAAGGACTGTTAACGCAGGGGATTATCATTCGAATTCCCGCAACCAAATGTGTGGGGTGTTTTGTTTTTTTTTTTTATATATAAAATTGATTATATCCCAAAGCGGGCAATAGTCCCATCTTGATCTTTAAGGACCTTAACACATTTGTATGTCCCTAATAGGTTTGGATAAAATCTGTTCAGTCTGATGCTAAGAAACATCCTCAACGTAAGCGCTCTGTGCGCCTGTGGCTGTCTCCCTGCCATGGTCTGGTCAGCAAAGTTGTAAACGTTCTCCTGCTCCAACTCACGTATGCATTTCCAGGGACTGGTCACATGAGTCCAAGGGAATGTCGGTAACCATCCAGCATGCCATAGAAAGCAAACTCACAATAGTTTAATTCTGACGGATAAATTTGTTGTGATAAAAAGTATCTACTTACAAAGGTAAAATTGCTTGTATACAAACGCCGGCCAGCTAAAACTCCCGTCTCGTGGGTATGCAAAGGAACATGGTGACGTCAGCGCGCCCTCTTAATGTACGTTTCGTCATAAAATAAGACGACGTCCAGTGTTCCGTAGTTACGAGATGAATGTCTAAAAAAAAAAAAAAAAAAAGAATATATAGTGGCAATATTCTGCAAGAAACCCATCTGGTTTTGCATAGATATCAGGTTATGTTGAAGTCCAGGACTTCCTTGACTTCAGTACTTTGGCTCTCATCTTGACTATGACATTGGTCTATTCTGCTGTATGGCTCCAGTTCATATAATGGAATTAGTTCCCCATTGTCTAGTACCACACCAGATAATGGAGAAATTCTATTCCAATAAGGAGAAATCTGTCTTTCTGAAAAAGCAGTGGCTGAGAGATTATCACGCATGGTGCGTTTTTTTCCTGTTGGTTCTACCAGGTGAATATTCAGACCTTATTTCATGCCAGCTTTGGGCATTGAATTTTTCAGGCAGTTCTTGAGCTGCAGGCATATGCCCTAGCTTTCGGTGGTGTTGGGTGGGGAGGTGGGTTTTTTTTGTTTTTCGCTTTTGGGCCTGTTGGCCTTTGTTGCCATGTTGCCCATCCCTCTGACTGCTTATGGATGTCAAAACAGCCAAAAGATTCTAAGAATTCTTTTGTCCCTCAATGAATCAATAATCAATCAATCAATTGATGAAGAAAATACGTTTTTTGTTTGTTTTTTTAAGATCCTTTTCCCGGTGTTCATTGGTTGACCATTGAATGTCCATGCTCTGTGTGTTTTCATGTTCTTGGTACTATTCCAGAAAACTGAGGCACTATGGTTGTAGGCAGGGTTATCCTGTTGTGGCCATCTGTGTTTTTTTTGTTTTTTTATTTTTTTTGCCAGTGTTTTTTTTTTCTCCATAACACAACAGTATGCCACCTTTTTAAAGTATGAGAATTCAAAACATCCCTGTATCCCCAATGGGCTCAGATGAGAAATTTTAGTGTGTAGAAAGGTAAGGTAAATGGTTAGTAGCTTTGTGAGATTTTGTATTGATTTAGTCCTCTAGTCAGGAAGTGAAAGGAAATCACATGAATAGTCAACAGGCCAGTAAGTAATAGAATCATAACCAGCAGTACAAAAAAAGCAAAAAAAAAAACCTCTAAAATATACACCAAACCTTTTATCTCTAAGCATACCCATCTTCTACCCCTTAACCACCCCCTCTTTACAGCTCCAGGTGCCATGCCTATCAAAGGTCTGTCCACTCACCAAAATACCCCCATCAGTCAGCATTTTCTACCACAACAGACTCTGCTCCTTGACAGATACATTTTGCTCATCTTCAGGACTCCATATTAGAGGACCATAACCCTTCTTGATTGTATACAAAATTTTACACTACCAAAATACATTAAGAGCCAGTTGCATTGCAATGGAACCATTCTAATAGGAGCGACTCAAGTTGCTCCTACTTGGAAAAAGGTTCCTGTACTACTTTGGGGGCAACTTGCATTGATTTCTATTACAGAAGTCGTTTGCAAGCCGCGCTGAAGTCTCGCTGTGCAGGGTTGCACTGAGTCGCCCCTGAAGTCTGATCGCCTATGTGTGAACCAGCTCTAAATTTCATCACAGCATCTCCATCCTTTACCCTCCTGCTATGCAGCATTATTTACTGAAAATACAGGTGAATGTTAAGCCTAAAACGTAATTTACGTAATGCAGAATGTGAACCGGGTTTACCATGTAGCATCCAATATTTATAAAAAGCTAGCTTTCCATTTTATTCTGTTAATACAAGCGTGATTCTCTGTTCCATCCTAGTTGGTTTTCTCGATGTGTTGTCCAGGATAAAAAACAAGAGATTGTTGATGGTCTTAAGGTCTGCATGCAAGGTAAGATAATCAGATAGATTGACTGACTGAAAACCTCAACCCAGGGGTTGACAATCCTCAGCACTCATGCCAAGGCAGGCACACAATGTCTTTTTCAGTGGCATGCTGTTGCACTGAGGACACCTCTCCTGTTTTCTGGTGGCAAATATGGCTGGCCCTAACCATGGCAGCCAGGATGTAGTTGAGCAGCTGAGGAAATGCAGAAACCAGCGAGAGTGATAGAGGTTTTATCGGTGTAGGGAGCCCAGTGATGATCCAGAGGAGACAGGCATGTGTTGGTGGTTTCCTACATTTATCCAGCCTCAGTTAGACAGGGTTTCGGGCTGATCTGATGTCTGTAGTTCATAAATTTGAGGCCTAAATCTAAACCTGATCTGAGTGTGTACCAGGTAATATAATCAGTAGTTTAACTTGCCAATAGAAGTACTATTATAAGTGAAAGTGTGTGTGTGTGTGTGTGTGTGTTGGGACGCCTGCCTTTACACCAGTGGTTCTCAACTCCTGTCCTCAGGACCCACTAACAGGCCAGATTTTCAGTATTACCTTGGGAAAATGCAAACCGGAATCCTACAATCACTGAGCAGTAAATGATATCACCTGTCATGTATTTGTTATCTTGCAAACCTGGCCTGTTATTGGGTCCCGAGGACAGGAGTTGAGAACCACTGCTTTACACGCTCATGAACTTTAAAGGTATCCAAGCCTTAGTCTGTAGGGTTCAATATTGAGTTGGCCCACCCTTTGCAGCTATAACAGCTTCAACTCTTCTGGGAAGGCTGTCCACAAGGTTTAGGAGTGTCTATGGGAATGTTTGACCATTCTTCCAGAAGCACATTTGTGATGTCAGGCACTGATGTTGGACGAGAAGGCCTGCCTCGCAGTCTCCATTCTAGTTCATCCCAAAGGTGTTCTATCGGGTTGAGGTCAGGACTCTGTGTGGGCCATTCAAGTTCCTCCACCCCAAACTCGCTCATCAATGTCTTTATGGACCTTGCTCCCAGCAGCGGGGTGCCTTTAAGGGAAGTGGTATCCCATGGGGGCACTGGACAGAGGAGGAGCCAGGAGCATCGGCCGGGCACCTAAGAGAAGGTTCAGGGCTGCTCTGTGCAATTCTATTGCACAAAGTATAGAGCTGTTTTGTAAACAAAGAAAAAAATATATGTATACATATATTGTTTGTGTGTGTGTGTGTGTGTGTATATATATATAATATTTTTATCGCTTCAAAGCTGACTTTTTTTTATTTTTTATTTTACCCTCATGCAGTGGGGCTTTGGGGTTAACTGCTCATTTTGTCAAGGGGTGACCAGAAAGCTACATACTCACCCGATCCTCCGCTCCAGCACTTGTAATGGGAAGATCGGAGGATTAGATGAGTATATATGTCTGCTCTCCAATCCCCTAGACAAAAACAAGCAGTTGATTTTCTCTTCTGATAGCCTTATACTCCTGGCTGGAAAAATCAGCTTTAAAAATGAACCCAACCCTGCATATTGCACATGTTTATAATAATACTTTATTCTGGCCATTGAAATGCATTAACACTTAAATGCTCCTAAGTTTTTGCCAGCCTGTAAACGCTCCTTTTCTAATATACGTAAATGGATAAATGTACAGTAGACTAACCTAAAGATGCTTTTATAGGCTAAAGAAAAAAGTCAAACTGCCTCTAAATGCAACATTTTTAGGCCTTGTCTGCATTAGGCCTAATATATACACTTTGGGAACAGTGGAGGCTCGTCCATAAGGGCTGTAGGGGCGGAGCCCCACCAAAAAAATAAGTAAGAAATAAAAATAAAAATTAACTATAATTATTAACCAACAGCCAGCACAGCTAGATAGAAACTAGAAAGAAAAAAAACCTTTGGAATTTC
>BLSH010531532.1:24897-51441 GCA_018402905.1 Glandirana rugosa
GGTTGCAGACGTAGTACAGGAGATGGTCAGACTGCAGACGTAGTACAGGAGATGGTCAGACTGCAGACGTAGTACAGGAGATGGTCAGACTGCAGACGTAGTACAGGAGATGGTCAGACTGCAGACGTAGTACAGGAGATGGTTAGACTGCAGATGTAGTACAGGAGATGGTTAGACTGCAGACGTACTACAGGAGATGGTTAGACTGCAGACGTAGTACAGGAGATGGTTAGACTGCAGACGTAGCACAGGAGATGGTCAGAGACTGCAGACGTAGCACAGGAGATGGTCAGACTGCAGACGTAGCACAGGAGATGGTCAGAGACTGCAGACGTAGCACAGGAGATGGTCAGACTGCAGACGTAGTACAGGAGATGGTTAGAGACTGCAGACACCTTGAGGGAACCATGAATGCCAACATGTACTGTGACCAGGGCTGGCCCAAGACATTGTGCTGCCTGGGTCCAAGAATGAAATGCTGCCCTCCCCCCCCCCAAAAAAATAACACCCACCAAAAGGTCCCCACATCCATTATTTTATATCATGATAATTAAAACTAAAATTAAATTGATCAGGAAGTGAGATTTACATGCAATATGTGCAATTACATGGTATATGCAAAATTATATGACATACCATTATGTTCAGTTCCAAGGGGCGGGCTAGGGTAGCATATAGACAGGCTAGGGTAGTATAGGGGCAGGCTAGGGTAGTATATAGACAGGCTAGGGCAATATAGGAAAAAATCTTGGTCGTCAATTTGCTGGGTAAATAGAAGAGAAGGAAAGACGGCCGTGGTTCAATATGCTGCCCCTCTCAAAGTGCTGCCTGGGGTCCAATGGACCCACTGGGACCCATGGTAGGGCCGGCCCTGACTGTGACATACTGAAGCAGAGTATGATCCCCTCCCTACAGAGACTGGGCCGCAGGGCAGTATTCCAACATAACAACCCCAAACACACCTCCTAGATGACTACTGCCTTCCTAGAGAAGGTGATGGACTGGCCAAGCATGTCTGCAGACCTAAACCCTATTGAGCATCTGTGAGGCATCCTCAAACGGAAGGTGGAGGAGCGCAAGGTCTCTAACATCCACCAGCTCTGTGATGTCATGGAGGAGTGGAAGAGGACTCCAGTGGCAACCTATGAAGCTCTGGTGAACTCCATGCCCAAGAGGGTTAAGGCAGTGCTGGAAAATGGTGGCCATTGACACTTTGGGCCCAATTTGGACATTTTCACTTAGGGGTGTACTCACTTTTGTAAACCGTGTACAGGTGCGAGCAGGGCCGGCCACTGGCACTAGGATAAGGTCCGAGTGGTAAACCCCCGATCTGATCTCTGATCCCAGGGAGGGGGCACTTGCCCCTTCCTGCGGACGCCCATGGGGGGGTGCAGGGGGTACAAAGTTTAGGGTGGTATGGGGTGCAGGAGGTACAAAGTGTAGGGAAGTGGGGGGTGCATGGGGTACAGAGTTAAGGGCAGAAGAGGAGGGTGCAGGAGGTACAGAGTGTAGGGTAGTATGGGGTGCAGAGGGTCAGGGGGGTAGAGCCAGTACTGGCCCCTCAAGCCAGTTTACAGATATATACAAGCTTTATAGATGTGTTGACCTCATTTAGGGCACATATAAGTATATATAATTTTTTTAATTTTCTTTAATATATATTGTTATAACAACAACTCTGCACATATGATTTTAACACATATATTTAGGGTGGCGCAGTTGATCCATTGTACAAAGAGCCAGTACTGCTGTAAGGGGCCCAAGGATCTCAAGGGGCCTGGCCCCGGGCCCACTCCCATAATTTCTCCCTCTCCTATAAGCTTATGGTCACTTCAATGACCATAAGCTTATATCAGAATTGTTCAGCAGACTCTGCTGAACAATTCAATAACTCTGATCAGCGGATTACAATTAACCCTAAAAGTGACCGCCCCCCCCCTCCATGTCGCCGCTTCCCTGTGCCCTGCCTCCCCACCCCCCCTTCCACCTAAAACTGCCCCCTCTCCTCTCCTATCACCTTCACCCCCCTTCTCCCCCCCCCCCCAAGCACTAATTCCCCCCCTCTGTTTAGACTTCTGATATCTCACCAAAGACCCCCCTCAAAAAAAATACAATTAAAAAAACCTGTAAAAAACCCCACAAACATAGTAAGACCCCCCAGGTCCACCTGCATTCACCCCTCCAGGGTGACTCCCCCAGAAAAAAAAACTGTAAAAAAAGATAAAAAACAAAGAAAAACAAAAAGCACAAAAACACAAACATAGCAAGACCCCCAGGTCTGCCCGCACTTACTCCTCCAAGGTGACGCCCCCCCCCACTCACTCCTCCACTGCTTCCTCAGCTTCTCCTCCCGGCCCAACCTGATCCATCCTGATTGGCCAGGAAGAGAAGCCGAAAAACAATAGCGAATATTAATTTGCTATTGTCACAAGTGGGTGGGTCTGAGGCCTAGTGGGGGCCCAGGTCTGGCCACAAAATTTCTGATGGCTGCCCTGCAGGGGGTACAGAGTGTAGGGTAGTAGGGGGTGCAGGGGGTACAGAGTATAGGGTAGTAGAGGGGGGAAGGGGATACAGAGTTAAGGGCAGTAGAGAAGGGTGCAGGAGGTACAGATTGTAGGGTAGTAGGGGATGCAGAGTTTAGGGTAGTAGGGGGTACAGAGTGTGGGGTAGCAGGGGGTACAAAGTGTAGGGTAGCAGGGGGTACAAAATGTAGTAGTATGGGATGAAGGGGGGGGGGTATAATGTGTAGGGTAGTTGGGGTGCAGAGTTTAAGGTAGTAGAGGGTACAGAGTGTGGGGTAGCAGGGGGTACAAAGTGTAGGGTATTGGGAGGTGCAGGGGGTACAAAGTGTAGGGTAGTAGGGGGTTCAGGGGGTACAGAGTTTAGGGTAGTGGAGAATGCAAGGGGACCAATAGGGGTACTGGGGGACCTGTCAGGGAGGCTGATATTTAATTGGGACCCTGCTTGCCTAGATAAGTCGGTTACACAACCCCCATACTTGGCTGTGTGCCTGCAGTTCAGGTTCTGCATTTTCTGTGATTTGTATTTGCGCTCAGCGTGCTGCGTTTGTCAATGGAAGGGTTACAAAGTCGATCGGTTTGGTGATTGTGAGGCACAGCAGGACAGGAAGGGGGGTGAGCGGTGATGCTGATGCTGCTTTCGTTGAGCTGCACATCTTCAGTTTCATTTCTCGGGAAGGGAGGAATTCTCCATCCTCTGCCAGCTGCACTTTCACTTTCCTTTATCCAGAATAGCAGGAGGAGGGGTGGAGGAGGAAGAAAAGAGAAACATAAATGAGCAGAACAGGTAAGAGATTCTGCATTCTGCACTGAGATCTGCGAGGTGACGGAGTGCGGTGAGTACTTCTCCCATTATATACAAGGCTGACCATACACTATACAATCTGATTGTACAATCTCCTATAGATCTACCATCAACTATGTAGTTCAGGGAACTGCCTGATTGGATACCATTTGTATGGATTGTTCTTCCTTATATTACCTAGTTTAGGTAAATCTAATGCTGCTCATACATTCTTCAATTTTATTATCCGATTGATGTGCATTTCAATCAAAATGCGAACAATCGAATAGCCACAACTTCCCTTCCAATTGATTTCAATCAGGATCAATCAGCCAGGGCAGAAGATAATCGATGGTGTTGCTTGGACCGGCAGCACTGACATGCTTTGTCGGTAAATTGAATCGTATTTTGTTCACCAGATCCTGAGATTGCATAGGAGCAGCAAAGATGCGACCACTGACTAGCAATCGTATCTTTCAACGATCAAAATCCACTTCCATGTTTTGATTTATATTGATCAAATGGGGGGGGGGGGGGTTAACTATAGATTGATTATTCCTATCAAGAGCAATCAATTGGAAAAGAAATTGATCATTACTCAGATATTACAGTGTATGGCCGGCTTAGGGCTGACTACCGAACACAAAGCACGACTCAAATCGGTTTCCATACTTCCCTGTAGGCGCTGTTTGCAGATGTTGCTGTGAGCTGCACTGTGCACCAATGGCCATGACCTTTGGCTTAGGGAGGGGTCAGTCATTAATATATTATATATTGTTGCACTACTCTATGGGAAGGAAAGTTTGGTCCAAATATACAACAGAAAGATCACGACAAGGGCGAAGATAATTAACCGCTTCAGCCCCGGAAGGATTTACCCCCCTTCCTGACCTGGCCATTTTTTGCGATACGGCACAGCGTTACTTCAACTGACAATTGCGCGGTCGTGCGACGTTGTACCCAAATAAAATTGATGTCCTTT
The DNA here is from genome assembly GCA_018402905.1 of Glandirana rugosa. NCBI lineage: Eukaryota > Metazoa > Chordata > Amphibia > Anura > Ranidae > Glandirana > Glandirana rugosa. The sequence goes on from BLSH010531532.1 coordinate 29,183, forward strand.
TTTCCCACAAATAAAGCTTTCTTATTTGATCACCTTTGCGTTTTTTTTTTCTTTTTTGCGCTATAAACAAAAAAAAATTGAACATTTTGAAAAAAAAAACAATATTTTTTTACTTTCTGCTATAAAACATCCAGTAAAAAAATGTAAAAAATCGAATTTCTTCATCAGTTTAGGCCGATATGTATTCTGCTACATATTTTGGGGAAAAAAAAAAAATCCCAATAAGCGCATATTGATCGGTTTGCGCAAAAGTTATAGCGTCTACAAACGACGGGATATTTTTATGGAATTTTCATTTATTTATCTTTTTTACTAGTAATCAGCGGCTTATAGTGGGACTGCGACATTGCGGCGGACTCTATGGGGTTGATTTACGAAAACAAAAGAGTGCAAAATCTGGTGCAGCTCTGCATGGTAGCCAATCAGCTTCTAACTTCAGCTTCTTCAATGAAGCTTTGACAAAATAACCTAAAAGCTGATTGGTTTCTATGCAAAGTTGCACCAGATTCTGCACTCTCCAGGTTTAGTAAACCAACCCCTAAGTGACAATTTTTGGGGACCAGTGACACCAATACAGTGATCAGTGCTAAAAAAAATGCACTGTCACTGTACTAATGACATTGACAGGGAAATGGTTAATATCAGGGGCAAGCAAAGGGTTAAATGTGTCCCTAGTGGGTGCTTTCTAAAGCCTCGTACACACGGGACAACGACCGTACTTACGATCGTCTCAAATCGTATGTTGGCTGTTGTATGCAGCATACTGACTGCACTACACGATCGTACGACCACAGAAAGAACGTTCAGGTGCATGTAATTAGCATCCGGCCGTTCCTGACTTCTGAGCATGCGTGTTTTGCACAATACAACTTGTTGTACCAACTGCTCTGTACACACGAAACAACGGTCGTATGAGCGCTTGTTGGTACGACCATGTTTTCAAGTTTGCTCATACAACTCCCTTGTACGACCGTCGTATGTTCGACTGTTCTAATTGCGCATACGAACGATCAATATCGCATACAACGGTCGTTAGTACGACCTGTTGTATACGACCGTCGAACCGTGTGTACGAGGCTTTAAGGTGTAGTAAACCAACCCCTAAGTGACAATTTTTGGGGACCAGTGACACCAATACAGTGATCAGTGCTAAAAAAAATGCACTGTCACTGTACTAATGACATCGGCAGGGAAATGGTTAACATCAGGGGCAATTAAAGGGTTAAATGTGTCCCTAGTGGGTGCTTTCTAACTGTGTGGGGGAGGTGCTTGCACTGTAAGAAGACAGAGATCCGTGTTCCTGCTTCGCAGAAACACAAGATCTCTGTCTTCTCCTGTCACAGAACGGTAATTGTTTACCACCCTTCTGTTTGGCTCGGGAACGATCAGCAGGTCCCGGGGGACATCGGGCCTGCTGGACCCACTGATTGGCTCCCACTGTGTCCAATCACAGCGGGAGCTGGTTGCCAGTGGTGCACGCGCACATCCCCGACCAGGAAGGGCGAAATCTTGTACAGGTACGTGATTTCGCCCAGAGAGGCCGCCCCGCTGCAGTAAATGTACGTGGGGCAGTCTAGAAGGGGTTAAAGCTGTACAAATCTTATAAGGGTTCACTAGAGGGTTTTAAAGAAGAATCCTGGGGAAAATCCCAAACCACCCTGGGGCTCCTTCCATGCTGTGGGGGTTCAAAGCTGGGGTACCTTTAAATGCAGTTTGCTTTCCTTATCCCTCACCCCTCCTGGCTCCCTCTCTCCATGCAACGGGTTTCCCAAAGCCACTTCCCTTCCACATTCCACCCGTTAGTCACACTCACTAGGCTTGTGCAATTCGTTTTGTTCAGAATTTAGTTTTTACCAAATTTTGCAAAATTCTGCTATTCGGACGAATTCCGAATTTTTCCAAAGTTACGTTTTTCCAAATCGGGGTAATTTGGAAATTTGCGTGATTAGGCAATTGCGGAAATTCGGCGATCGGAACAGCTGAAAAATCTGTAATTCAGAAATAAGAAATAACATTTGAAATAATAATAATAAATAAAAAATTATAGGTATTGGAATTTCCTTACAAATTAGGCTGTCAGGGAACTTAAATATGAGATTTATCACTAACAGCCATATTTTCAAGGGAATTCCAATACCTATAATTTAATAGTTATTTATTATTATTTCAAATGTTCTTTTTTATTTCTGAATTCCAGAATTTCGGAAATAAGAAAGAACATTTGAAATAATAATAACTTATTATAATTTATAATAATAAATAACTCATTTCAAATGTTCTTCCTTATTTCCGAATTTCCGAAATTCAGAAATAAGAAAGAACATTTGAAATAATAATACAGAACTATTAAATTATAGGTATTTGAATTTCCTTGAAAATATGGCTGTTAGTGATAAATTTCATTTTTAAGTTCACTAACAGCCATATTTTCTAGGAAATTCCAATACCTATAATTTAATAGTTATGTATTAGTTATTATTTCAAATGTTCTTTGTTATTTTCGGATTTCCGAATTTCGGATTTTCGGCTGTTCCGATTGCAGAATTTCCGCAGTTACCGCAATTGCCAAGTTACCGCAAATTTCCGAATTACCGCAATTGCCGAATTACCGCAAATTTCCGCATTTCGGATTTTCGAATTTCCAAATTCCAAATCTTTGGAATTTCCGAAAATATAAAAAAAAAAAAAAAAAAAAACAAGAATTTTTCAGCCATGCACAAGTCTAGCACTCATGGTCATTTTGTACAATGCAGGACCTGCAGTCCTGCATTGTAAGTGGGAATGCGGAGGGCCTACCCACAACCAGGAACGTCGGAGGGAAGAGGAGAACACCAGCTACTGGGGGGAGCGAGGGGTAAGGTAAGTACAGCTGCTTTTTTTCCTAACAGATAAAGTAAAGTTGCTTTTTACTGGTACAGTAGGGAAAACTAACATTTACTCTTGTATTGCAGGGGGAGCCCCACTTCAGGGCTAGTTTTGAATTTCTCCCAAGTTCGGCTTTAAAGATGCAGCCCAAATTTTTGTTTTAGATGGGCAATGGTATAAATATACCTTGTATTACCCAAAGTATTGGGGCGCCTGCCTTTTCACGCACATGAACTCTAATGGCATCCCAGTCTTAGTCTGTAGGGTTCAATATTGGGTTGGCCCACCCTTTGCAGCTATCAGTTGTTCTGGGAAGGCTGTCCACAAGATTTAGGAGTGTCTATGGGAATGTTTGACCATTCTTCCAGAAGAGCATTTGTGAGGTCAGATGAGAAGGCCTGGCTCGCAGTCTCCGCTTTAATTCATCTCAAAGGTGTTGAGGTCAGGACTCTGTGCAGGGCAGTCAAGTTCCTCCACCCCAAACTTGCTCATCCATGTCTTTATGGACCTTGCTTTGTGACCTGGTCCAACTCATTTGGTGGAGGGGGGATTATGGTGTGGGGTTGTATTTCAGGGGTTGGGCTTGGTCCCTTAGTTCCAGTGAAGGGAAATCTTAAGGAGTCAGCATACCAAGACATTTTGGACCAATTCATGCTCCCAACTTTGTGGGAACAGTTTGGGGTTTCCTGTTCCAACATAACTGTGCGCCAGTGCACAAAGCAAGGTCCATAAAGACATGGATGAGCGAGTTTGGGGTGGAGGAACTTGACTGCCCTGCACAGAGTCCTGACCTCAACCCGACATAACACCTTTGGGATGAATTAGAGAGGAGACTGTGAGCCAGGCCTTCTCGTCCAACATCAGTGCCTGACCTCACAAATGCGCTTCTGGAAGAATGGTCAGACACTCCTAAACCTTGTGGACAGCCTTCCCAGAAGAGCTGAAGCTGTTATAGCTGCAAAGGGAGGGCCAACTAAATATTGAACCCTACAGACTAAGACTGGGATGCCATTAAAGTTCATGTGCGTGTAAAGACAGGCGTCCCAATACTTTTGACAATATAGTTTTGTACCATGCGATCCGTTTACAGTGCGTTTTAAAAAGCAGTGCATGCACAAGGTTTAGGAGTGTCTATGGGAATGTCCATTCAATATGAATGGGCTTAAATTGCACCGTACAGAACTGCATGTGAATCGCACAGAAACGCACATCGCATTCCCGTTCGATTCAGATGTGGGCAAGGTGTGAACCGACCCTTAATGGCTTTAGACTTGGAAGAGAGAGAGCAGTCAAGCACAACCATTGTGTAGCACTACAATAAAGGAAGCACAGCCTGCAAGTGTAATGATCAGAGATGGCTGCCCCCATGTACATAGATGGAGATATATTATAGGCTGAAGTACGTTTTATTTATCAGTAACATTATTCACAGCAAGCTTTTTTCCTTTACCCAAGTATCTATAAAGTTATGATAAGACTATGGATTTGTCCTAAACCTTCCATCCCTGCAGGTACCAGAATCTAGACATCTTATTTTGCCCCATCCTCTGTGCCATGTCAAGTCCACCTCTGTGTCCCCCCATGGAGCAAGTCCTTGTACCTCCCTTGAAGGTGAAACTGCCATCTGTGGTTGTCGCAGCAAATCCAATGATGCTACCGGTTAATGGAGGTAAGATTGCCAACCTGCTACTTAATAATAATAATTATGGATGCACCGGTGCTGATACCAAGTATTGGTACTTGCCCACCCAATACCGAAACCAATACTTTACAGTGCAATTTGCAAAATGAATGGGCGCAGATCGCACTGGAAAGAATTGCATGCAGTTTGAAGATGAATGCAGTGCGATTCCTGTCTGAAACGCATGCGATTTCCTCCACTGCTCCAGTGTGTGTATAAAAAGGGATTAAAGCGCCATCTAGTGGGCAGTTTAACCTGTTCCCGACCAGCTACCGCATATTTACTGCGGCAGTGTGGCGCTGTCTCCCAAATTCGCACGAGCGCAGCTAGAAGGCGAGAGCGCACCATCGGCGGCGTGCTCTTGTGCCCGACACACTCTGCAGGAGTGTGCCCGGGGCTTGGGCGGACCCAATGTCTGCCGGCGAGCCGCGATGAGCTGCCAGAGGGAAAGAAGAGGGAACCAACTATGTAAACACGGCGGTTTCCCGCTCTGTCAGGCGGCATGTGAGAGATCTACTGATCCCTGTCACTGGGATCAGTTGGATCTCTTATGCCCCTGCCAGCCCAGCCCCCTCACAGTTAGAACACGCCTAGGGAACACAGTTACCCCCTTTACTGCCCCCTGCAGGTTAACCCCTTCACTGCCCATGATATTTATACAGTAATCAGTGGATATTTAAATTTCTGATCGCTGTATAAATGTCATTGGTCCCAAAAAAGTGTAACAAATGTCCGACATGTCCGCCGCAATATCGCAGTCCCGATAAAAATTGCCGCCATTACTAGTAAAAAAAAAAAAGTAAAAACGCCAGAAATTAATTCTCATGATTTGTAAACGCAGCAACTTTTGTGCAAACCAATCAATAAACGCCGATTGCGATATTTTTTTTTTACCAAAAATATGAGGAAGAATATAAATCGGCCAAAACCGATGAATTAATTTGTTTTTTTGTATTTTTTTTTTTTTGGATGTGTATTTTAGCAAAAAGTAAGAAATATTGTTTTTTTTTCTTTGCAAAATTGTCGCTCTTATTTTGTTTATAGCGGCGATCAGAAATGACGCAGAGGGGATCAAATTCAGCTCTATTTGTGGGGAAAAAAGGACTCAAATTTTGTTTGGGTACAATGCCGCACGACCGCGCAATTTTCAGTTAAAACGGCGCAGCGCCAAATTGCAAAAAGTGCTCTGGTCTTAAAGGGGGAAATCCTTCCGAGGATGAAGTGGTTAAAATAGTTAGAACTCACAGTACAAATCTGGTGACCACATGCATAATAATCTACAAAGGTGTCCCGGTCCGCCAGTGATAGCAAGTGACGGCCCCTGGAGGTGCTCACAGGGCTGAAGGAGGCGGTACCGGCCCTCAAGCTGACATCACTATACCCACAGGGTCCCGGAACTTCTCCTCCAGCCCTGTGAGCATCTCCAGTAGCTCTGATTTGCTATCATCGGCGGACCTGGAAACCTATGAAGATTATTTTACACACATGGCCAGATATGTACTGTGAGTCCTAACATTTTTTTAAACTGCCCACTAGATGAGCCCTCAGACTGGTGTGCCCCGGGACTTTGTGCAATTCTAAAGGGTGCCTTGACTGGACAAAGGTTGAAAAACGCTGGTTTAGTGTCACTTTAACTCTTATCTGTGAAGAGCAGAAGTTCAGGGAAGCAGCACTGAAAGTTGTAAACGTGCTGGGGTAAGAATTTTACTTGGGAGAGTTTATTTTATTGTGGGTAATGTGTTCAGCTAAAATGCACTAAGGGTTATTTACTACTTTTGATGCCCAACTCTGGATTTGGCCTTTTGCTCCCCCATTAGTATTTTATGTTGTTTTGTTTTTATTCTTACGAGTTTTGCAGCTTTTTTCTGTCTCTGTGGAGGACTTAAAAAAAAATGGCCTGGAGTTGGACTTTAAGGCCTCATACACACGGACGTTTCTTAAAAAATAAACAAAACGTCGGGCCCGACGTCAAGGAAAAAAAATTGGCGTTTTTCGGCGTTATGCACCGGCGTTAGTGAGCGTCGGCGTCAATGGGCGGTTTTTTTTAAAAAAATCATCCCGGTTAACGCTGGTAAAATATTAGTTGGCGTTAGTTGGCGTTTTGTGGTGTCGGCGTCAAAAAATGCCAAAACGCTACAGCCTCAGAACGCGCTGGCCGTGGGTTCTAGTTTCAGCTCACTAACACCGACGCCATCTACAGCTCAAAAACGTCTGCGTTTTTATGGGGCCATTGAGTAACATGGAGAGCTGCAAAAAACGCCAGAAAACGCCGGCGTCAAAAAACGTCCGTGTGTATGAGGCCTTAAGGATAATAACCATCAGAAGGATTGACTGCATATGAGGCAGTGTATAAAAATTGTTGCAATCCAGCACCCTGCTTTGGTTTCTTTTTATGCAACTGTAATGGAAGGGGAAGGGCAGTGGCCAGGCATAAAGCAGATAGCGTTTATCACGGATTAGCTTATGTTGCTGTTTTAGCTTTGGTAGGCGTGGGTAAAAGATATCAAATGCTCAATCTTTATTAGTGATGCACTCACTTACAGTGTTTGAGAAACCACTAAAGATTTTACCCCCTACGTGACCAGAGCATGCTTTGCTATTCAGCACTGCGCTACTTTAACTGACAATTGCTCGGTCATGCAACACTGTACACAAATAAAATTTATATTATTTTTTTCACACAAATAGAGCTTTCTTTTGGTGGTATTTGATCGCCACTGTGTGTTTAATGCATTATTATATAAACAGAAAAAGACCAAAAATGTTGAAAAAAAAACAATTTTTTTTTACTTTGTGCTATAAAACTAATCCAATAAAAAATGTATAAAAAATAAAATTTCTTCATAAATTTAGGCCAAAATGTATTCTGCTACGTCTTTTGGTAAAAAAAAAAAAAATTCCCAGTTGGTGTATATTAATTGTTTTGCGTGAAGGTTATAGTGTCTACAAATGACAGTATGTATGTATTTTTATTTATTTATACTACTAATGGTGGCGATCAGCTATTTATAACAGGACTGTGATAGTGCGGCGGGCATTCAGACACACATCGCAATTCAGACAAACAGAGGGAGAGAGGAGAGCCACTGCAGACTGGCACAGCGCTGGATGGAGATGGGACTCATTTTATTTACCAAGTTTTTACAAATTGTTTAGATCAGTGGTCTCCAAACTGCGGCCCGGGGGCCAAATGTGGCCCTTTGCTTGCATTTATTCAGCCCTTGGGGCATTATTCCCCCCACTGTTAGCAGCATAGTTCCTGCCACTGACACAGACAATGGGGCATTATCCCTCCCATTGATACCACGATGGGGAACTATTACTCCCACTGACACCAACAATGGGGCACTATTCCTCCCATTGATCTCAACCATAGGGCACTATTCCTCCAACTGATACCAATGATGAGGCACTTTTACTCCCATTGATACCAATGATGGGGCACTATTCCTCACACTGATACCAACGATGGGGCACTATTCCTCAAATTGATACCAATGATGGGGCACTATTCCTCCCACTGACACCAATGATGGGGCACTATTCCTCCCATTGATCCGAACGATAGGGCACTATTCCTCCAACTGATACCAATGATGAGGCATTATTACTCCCATTGATACCAACGATGGGGCACTATTACTCCTATAGATACCAATGATGAGGCACTATTACTCCCATTGATACCAATGATGAGACACTATTACTCCCATTGATACCAATGATGAGGCACTATTTCTTCCACTGATACCAATGTTGGGGCACTATTCCTTCCACTGATACCAATGATGAGGCACTATTACTCCCATTGATACCAATGATGAGGCCCTATGATACCAATGTTGGGGCACTATTCCTCCTATTGATACCAACGATGCGGCACTATTCCTCCCATTGATCTCAACGATAGGGCACTATTCCTCCAACTGATACCAATGATGAGGCACTATTACTCCCATTGATACCAACGATGGGGCACTCTTCCGCCCACTAATACTAATGACGAGGCACAATTACTCCTATAGATACCAATGATGAGGCACTATTATTCTCATTGATACCAATGATGAGGCACTATTATTCCCATTGATACCAATGATGAGGCACTACTACTCCTATAGATGCCAATGATGAGGCACTATTACTCCCACTGATACCAATGATGGGGCACTATTCCTCCCACTGATACCAATGATGGGGCACTATTCCTCTCACTGATACCAATGATGGGGCACTATTCCTCCCACTGATACCAATGATGGGGCACTATTCCTCCCACTGATACCAATGATGGGGCACTATTCCTTCCACTGATACCAATGATGGGGCATTATTCCTCCCACTGACACCAATGATGAGGCACTATTCCTCCCACTGATACCAATGATGGGGTACTATTACTCCCATTGATACCAATGATGAGGCACTATTACTCCCATTGATACCAATAATGAGTCACTATTACTCCCACTGACACCAATGATGGGGCACTATTCCTCCCATTGATCCGAACGATAGGGCACTATTCCTCCAACTGATACCAATGATGAGGCATTATTACTCCCATTGATACCAACGATGGGGCACTATTACTCCTATAGATACAAATGATGGGACACTATTCCTCCCACTGATACCAATGATGAGGCACTACTACTCCCACTGATACCAATGATGAGGCACTACTACTCCTATAGATACCAATGATGGGACACTATTCCTCCCACTGATACCAATGATGAGGCACTACTACTCCCATTGATACCAATGATGAGGCACTACTACTCCTATAGATACCAATGATGGGACACTATTCCTCCCACTGATACCAATGATGGGACACTATTCCTCCCACTGATTCCAATGATGGGACACTATTCCTCCCACTGATACCAATGATGGGGCACTATTCTTCCCACTGATGCCAGGACATTTTCTATTCCCACTGGCCACAGTCTGGCCTCACTAATGTTGGAAGGACAATAGACTGGCCCTTTGGTTAGAAAGTTAGGAGACCCCTGGTTTAGATGAACCATTCCAGTATTCTCTAACTGGAGCCTCGATTTACTTATAGAAGTTTCCTGTTATCCACACAACTTTACATGAGCAGCCCCACCGTATTCCTAAACAGATTACTGCAAGGGCATTAAGATAGAGATCTGCATGGTGCCCAGAGACCTGTTTTTCAGGAAAGATTGGTTTATATTTATTCAATGTCCTCAGAACACTTCAGGTAGAATTACATCCAAAGAATGAGGAACTGTGAGTCTACACATTAGACTCATGACTCCATGTGAATACAAAGCATTGAATTGGATGGGGGTGGGGTTGGGGGGGGGGGGGGGCATTGCGTAAATGGAGCATGCTCTATAATTGTTCTGAAGTTCCGAAGCTCTATTTTTGTAAAGTGGAGTACAGCATGTTTTTTAACCACTTCAGCCATTTTTTGCTATTTAGCACTGCGCTACTTTAACAGGAAATTGCGCGGTCATGCAACACTGAACCCAAATGAAATTTAAATTTTTTTTTTTTTTTTCACACAAATTGATCTTTCTTTCGGTGGTATCGACTAGCACTGGGTATTTTATCTTTTCAATATAAACGAAAAAAGACTGAAAATCAAGAAAATAAAAAAAAGGTTCTGCTACAACACATATCCAATAAAAAATGTTTAGGCTGGGTTCACACCTATGTGAATTGGGTGTGGCTTACACCGCATCCAATTCGCATGACGCTTGAAAACACATTGTATTCCGGTTCACATAGGTGCGGTGCATTCGCACTCCGCATTGCACAGAATACGGGTGCGTTTTCTGTGCAATGCGGTGCGAATTCCCAGCCTATTAAGTTCAATGGGAACGCATCTGTCCCGGCCCGCAGATGTGTTCTGCACTGAACAGGGATCTTTCCCCCTCCCTCCCCGGGCAGCTGCTGCGCTGTGAGAATGGACAGGAGGAGCCGAACAGCGGCTCAGTTCGTTCTCAGCAGCAAACAGAATGGAATTCGCTCCGGACTGGTGTGAATCCAGCCTAAAAAAATCAAATGTCACGGTTTCCGTGAAAGTTATACTGTTTACAAACTATGCCACTTTATTAGGTACACCTTGCCAGTACCGGGCTGGACCCTCTTTTGCCTTCATTCTTGGTGGCATGGACTCAACCAGGTGTTGGAAACGTTCCTCAGAGATTTTGCACCATAGTGACATGATGGCATCATGCAGTTGGTACAGATTTGTTGGCTGCACTTCCATGATGCCAATCTCCCGTTCCTCCACATCCCAAAAGTGCTCTATTGGATGAGATGTGGGGAGTGTGGAGGCCATTGGAGTGCAGGGACCTCATTGTCCAGTGGTGAGATGATTGGAGCTTTGTATGGTGCATTATCCTGCTGGAAGGAGCCATCAGAAGATGGGGACACTGCAGTCATAAAGGGGTGGACAAGGTCAGCAACAATACTCAGGTAGGCCGTGGTATTTAACCACTTCAGCCCCGGAAGGTTTTACCCCCTTAATGACCAGGCCATTTTTTGCGATACGGCACTGCATTACTTTAACTGACAACTGCGACGTTGTACCCAAATAAAATTGACATCCTTTTTTCCCCACCAGTAACGTTTCCTTTTGGTGGCATTTGATCACCTCTGCTGTTTTTATTTTTTTGCCTTATAAACAAAAAAAGGCTGACAATTTTCAAAAACATATATTTTTTACTTTCTGCTATAAAACACATCCAATAAATAATGTAAAAAAATAAAATTTAGGCCAATATATATTCTGCTACATACTGTATACTGTATCTACAGCGGCCGGTTGGCAAGTGGTTAATCGATGTTCAATTGGTACTCAGGGTCCCAAAGTGTTCCAAGAAAATTTCCCCCACACCATTACACCACCACCAGCCTGAACCATTGATACAAGGCAGGATGGATCCATGCTTTCATGTTGATTACCCCAAATTCTGTCCCCACCATCTGAATGTCGCAGCTGAAATCGAGACTCCTCAGACCAGGCAACGTTTTTCCGATCTTCTATTGTCCAATTTTGGTGATCCTGTGCCAATGGTAGCCTCCGTTTCCTGTTCTTAGCTGACAGGAGTGGCACCTGGTGTGGTCTTCTGCTGCTGTAGCCCATCTGCTTCAAGGTTCGATGTGTTGTGCGTTCAGAGATGGTATTCTGCATACCTTGGATGTAGCAGAAAATCTGTAAGGTGAACTTACATTGGACCCCCTTCCCACCCCCCCCCCCCCCCAGTCCCGCTGACCTAGAGCCTGGCGATCCCCCTTTCTAACACATCGTATTGCCACTTTACCGGTTCTTCTTCTCCGCTGACAGGATGGGTTCTGATTGGTCAGCACCGCCCATGTGAGGGCGCTGACTAATTAGAATGCCTCCTATACGTACCTCTCTGAGGTAGGTTTAGGAGATTAATGCGGACCTTCATTCATTTTTTTAACTTTCCATCTTTCTATCTATTAAATCTTCTGCCCTTGTTTTAACTTTGGATAGTAAAACTTTTTTTTTTCTGCCAGTAAATACCTTATACAGCCCCTTTCCTGTTTCTTGTTGGTCATTAGCCTAGGCTTATGACAACATGCACAGCTCTCTCTCTCTCACTATTGTGAGAGTTTGCCAGGGAGGGAGGGGGGATGAGTCATAAGAGGGCCAATGAGAGCTGCAGAGCTGGATGTGTGTGTGTCTGTGTAAATCCAGGAAGTGAACAGGCAGCAGCTTCAGCTGCCCACAGTTAAAATGGCTGCAGCCAGACTTTGTGTAGGGAGAATTCTACAGCATATTTGGCAAGTACAGAATCACAGTATATATAAAATAACATGTAAAGCGGTTGGAGGGAAGCTTCAGAATGGCAAAGATGTTTTTATTACAAATTATGTGAGCAGGCTGCAGTTCCTCTTTAACCACTTGCCGACCGCCCGCTGCAGCGTGACGGCGACAAGGTGGTTCGTTATCGCGAACCGCCGTCACAGGACGGCGGCCGCGATAACGAGCATTGTGAGCGCGCGCCGCCGGAGGCGCGCTCGCGCGCTCACTGTGTTTGGGGGGAGCCAGGGAGCGGGTAGGGCGGACTCAATCGCCGCCCGCTACCCGCGATGGCTCCCCCGCACGTAAAGAACGGAGGTCCGTGTATGTAAACACGGACCTCCGTTCTGTTGAAGGGGGAAGGGCGATGATCACAGCCTTCCTGTAAGTGAAAGCTGTGATCATCCCCTTTCCCCAGCTAAGGCAGTCCCCATACAGTTAGAACACGCCCAGGGAACACAGTTAACCCTTAGAGCGCCCCCTGCAGGTTAACCCCTTCACTGCCAATGGCATTTACACAGTAATCAGTGCATTTTTATAGCACTGATCGTTGTATAAATGCCAATGGTCCCAAAAAAGTGTCAAAATGGTCCGACATGTCCGCTGAAATATCGCAGTACCGCTAAAAATCGCAGATCACCGCCATTACTAGTAAAAAATTAAAAAAAAATAAAAACCCCAGAAATGAATTCTCATCATCCGTAAACGCGGCAACTTTTGCGCAAACCAATCAATAAACGCCGATTGCGATTTTTTTTACCAAAAATATGAGGAAGAATATAAATCGAACAAAACCGATAGAAAAAAATGTTTTTTTATATTTTTTTTCTGGATTTGTATTTTAGCAAAAAGTAAGAAATTTGGGTTTTTTTGCAAAATTGTCGGCTGAAGTGGTTAAGCCGAGGGGGACTTCTAAGCCCTGGACCGGTAAGGCAGCTATACGATGTCTCCTAGGGGGTGATCGCCAGGCACCAGGTCAGCGGGACCGGGGGTGGGGGGGTGGGGTGAGGAGGGTCTCCAGTGTAAGTTCACCTTACTGATTTTTCTGTAAAGGTGAACTTACCCTTTAAATCCGTTTCTTCCCCATTCTGATGCTGGGTTTGAATTTCAGCAAGTCGTCTTCCCCACATCTAGATGCATTGAGTTGCTGCCATGTGATTGGCCATGATCGGCCGTGAGTGGCAGGTGAGTGTATATACTGGAATTTGTATATGCTGTATATATTTTTTTTATACTACTAATGGCGGTGATCGGCGACTTTAATGGGACTGCGATAGTGCGGTGGGCAACCTAAAACTAACTGACGCTGGGAGGATACTGGCTAATTGACACTGATATCACCAGTGACACTAAACAGTGATCAGTGCTAATAATATACACTGTCACTGTACTCATGACACTGGCTGGGAAGAGGTTAACATCTAGGGGCGATCAAGGGGTTACATGTGTGCCTAACTATGTGTAATGTGTGCTGTGCTTTTTACTACAGATCACTTTGTTTCTTATCCCTGCTCTGCAGACATTAGAAACAGAGAGATGGTTCCTTCTGTACAGAGCCCTGTGTTAATTGCCAAGAAGTTGAGCACCCCCTGATATAAAGCAACAGAACGACACAGTTACATAGTAGGCAGTGGTGGCTCGTCCATAGGGCCGCCCCCTCTGCTGGAATTTGTGGGGAAAAAAATAGGCAGACTCCTTTAAAACAAGTGGCGCCGGGATGCGTTGTCCCAGTATTTTTGGGCCACTTGCTGTCTGCTTACAGCAATTCCCAAGGCTCATCGGTCAGTCTTTAAAGTATATCTGTGTGCGCCAGCGAGACGCACACAAATGCACTGGTTCTGGCCTCAGTCACTGTCCTCTGGTCAGGTCACGGTGGGCGGGGGCGGGACTGGTGGACCTGCTAGTGCTTGGACTGGGAATGGCCAGCGCGGAAGCCTGTGATTCCCCCTGGCCGTGTCGGATGAGGTACCGTACTGCTATGTTACTGGCTGCATATTATGTTACTGGCTGCATACTGTGTTACTGGCTGCAATGTACCCCACCTGTGTTACTGGCTGAAATATACCCCCACCTGTGTTACTGGCTGAAATATACCCCCACCTGTGTTACTGGCTGCAATGTACCCCACCTGTGTTACTGGCTACAATGTACCCCCACCTGTGATATTGGCTGCGATATATCCCACCTGTGATACTGGCTGCTATATACCCCACCTGTGATGCTGAGCTGTATACTGTGTCCTGTGATGCTGAGCTGTATACTCTGTCCTGTGATGCTGAGCTGTATACTGTGTCCTGTGATGCTGAGCTGTATACTGTGTCCTGTGATGCTGAGCTGTATACTGCGTCCTGTGATGCTGAGCTATATACTGTGTCCTGTGATGCTGAGCTGTATACTGTGTCCTGTGATGCTGAGCTGTATACTGTGATGCTGGGGCTGTATACTGCGTCCTGTGATGCTGAGCTGTATACTGTGTCCTGTGATGCTGAGCTGTATACTGTGTCCTGTGATGCTGAGCTGTATACTGTGTCCTGTGATGCTGAGCTGTATGTTGTGTCCTGTGATGCTGAGCTGTATACTGTGTCCTGTGATGCTGAGCTGTATACAGTGGCCTATGATGCTGAGCTGTATACTGTGTCCTGTGATGCTGAGCTGTATACTGTGTCCTATGATGCTGAGCTGTGTACTCCTGACACAATATGTGGAATACAGGGGACAGAGTGAGTGGATTATATAAGGGATGGGGCATATGAAAAGTAGAAGGGGTCAAAAAGCAAGGGCAGGGCCTGGTGCCCCTCCCCCCATCCAAAAACTTCACCAGCCGCCACTGATAGTAGGTAAGGTTAAATAAAGGCAACAGTCCATTCAGTTCAACCTGTGTAGGTGTACGTGTGTCGGTGTTGATAATCATTTCCAATATCCCTGTATGTTGTGTTCTTTAACCACTTCAGCCCTGGAAAGTTTTACCCCCTTCCTGACCAGAGCACTTTTTGCGATTCGGCACTGCGTCGCTTTAACTGACAATTGTGCGGTCGTGCGACGTTGTACCCAAACTAAATTTGCGTCCTTTTTTTCCCCACAAACAGAGCTTTCTTTTGGTGGTATTTGATCGCCTCTGCGTCATTTCTGATCACCGCTATAAACAAAAGAAGAGCGACAATTTTGCAAAAAAAAAAAACACATTTCTTACTTTTTGCTAAAATACAAATCCAAAAAAAAATATATTAAAAAAACTTTTTTTTTCATCGGTTTTGGCCGATTTATAATCTTCCTCATATTTTTGGTAAAAAAAAAACGCAATCGGCGTTTATTGATTGGTTTGCGCAAAAGTGGCCGCGTTTACGGATGATGAGAATTAATTTCTTAGGTTTTTATTTATTTTGTTTTACTATTAATGGCGGCGATCTGCGATTTTTAGTGGTACTGCGATATTGGGGCGGACATGTTGGACATTTTTGACACTTTTTTGGGACCAATGACATTTATTCAGTGATCATAAATTTAAATGTCCACTGATTACTGTATAAATGTCATTGGCAGTGAAGGGGCTAACCTGCAGGGGGGGATCTAGGGGTTAACTGTGTTCCCTGGGTGTGTTCTTACTGTGGGGGGGATGGGCTACCATGGGAATAAGAGATCTAACTGATCCCAGTGACAGGGATCAGTAGATTTCCTATGCCCCCACTAACAGAGCGGGGAACCGCCGTGTTTACATCAGCGGTTCCCTGTTCTTTGGCTGTGGCCGCTCATTGCGGCTCGCTGGCAGACATTGGGTCCGCCCAAGCTGCGGGCACACTCCTCAGGAGTGCGGCGGGGGCGCGCGCCCCCTAGCGGCCACCCGCAGATCGCCTCTTTTTTACGGCGATTCACACTGAGCTTCGACACTACAGCCGTGAATACACGGTAGGCGGTGTGGAACCGGTTAAGATGCACGTCCAAGAGTATTTTATAAATATCAAGACTCCTTGCTGACACCACCAATTGTGAAAGAGAGTTCCACATTCTTGCCGCCCTGCACAGCAGGTGATCAGACTGCAAAACCATGAAGATGCCCGGTTCTCTTGGCCAGTAATTAGGCAGTGGGATGTTTGACAACTAGATTGTTTTCTACAACTTTACAGGAATCCAATTAAATACACGGAAGCTCCAGCAGGACAACACAAAGTGTAAGCAAATGTTTTCTGTAACTCCTTTTATGTTGATCATTAATGTTGAGATCGTATTTTTAAACATCTTCAGTTTCAGGATTTATCGCAACAGAAGATGTAGAAGAAGGAGCAGCCACAGCAGCTGAAGTGGTATGTAGGCTTTATAAAAGAAAAAATCCTGCGCTGAAAGCAAATGGCTAAAGTCAATGATTAAATGCAGCTGTGCAGAGAGGTTCTGGTGTAACCATCTGATTAGATAAAAATGGGAAACTGCAGCGCAAAGTTCAAAACGAGACTCCTTAGAAGGATTCCTATGGATGCAATTAGAATACACGCCCGTCACCAATGTCACCACCACACTTGTCTTCTTACCAGATCCCGATGACCCCCTATTACGGAGGGTCAATTTGCGCTTTGGTAAAAAATGAAGCACACCAAGGAACAGACAGATTATGCAGGCAAGATGGTAGGGTAAATCCTCCTCAGTAGATCTTTCACGGCGGTAAGCGGTTCACGCAATAGATATGAGAAACCCAATAGTGGAGATGGTACAAAACGGGATTTATTGATATAAAGCTTACAAGTGGTTACTCACATTTGAAACAGATAAAATCAGCATTGCTCTGTGTGATGCTCCAAAAAACGTCCAGCGTCAGGACATCAAGATGGCGTCCGCAACTTCAAAACTTCCCGGTCACGTGCAGAGCAAGCGTCGCCTGGCGTCCACCCAACGCGTTTCGTCATCAGATGACGTCGTCAGGGGTGTGGCTACCAGGCGACGCCACTCCTATATGAGCAGAAATTAGCTGCGTTCCACCGACGCTGGTAACTAAACCAGCGCTACTGGAAACGCACCTGTGAAGAAACCCACAAGAGTTCCAGAAAGCGCCAGTCCACTGACCAGCTCCACCAGAGCTCCCCCTCTGGAAGAGAAAAAACAATCACTCCATTCCTAATAGGGATCGTCATAACGAAAAATCCCAAAATTATTTTCAATACAAGAGCGTGGCTGGCAACCAAGCTCAGGGACAGAACAACAATAAAAAATATGATTAAAATTAATAACAAAGATAAAACTTTTTCTCTGCTCAGACCGGGAAGATGAGTGCGCACGCCATCTAGTGACCAGAACAACACACTACTTTTTCTTTTAAAACATAAAAAAATATATATAATATACGAAATTACATCAGGCTATGCATTATTTATAAAAGCATTGACATCCCACTCGATGTTTAATCCGTGGGGAGCATATGAATGCAAAGAATAAATCCAAAAGGTTTCCATCTTGGAAATTTCCCTTCTGACATTATTCCCCCTCCAGGTGGGTACATAATGATCAATGGCCATAATTTTTGTGCCCGCAAGTTTCCTACCATGATGTAAATCATAGTGTCGTGACACACTATGATTTGGATACCCCTTTCGTATGTTAGTCAGGTGCTCCCCGACTCTAATTTGAAGGGTACGTATAGTATTGAAAAGGAGGCTTCCTGTCTGAAAATTAGGTTTCAAGAAAAAGGCTACACCACGAAATGGTGGATAGGGCCTATGAGGAGGTTTTGGGGATGGATAGGAACACTCTCCTAGCCCCCAAACAGAGGGCTGTGGAATCTAAGTTCAGTTGCCCCATGATTACAACTTACAGTAACCAATATCAACAAATAACTAGAATTCTACATAAACATTGGGGTCTACTAGGTAATGATCGTATTTTGGCCCCTCTAATGAGGGATAAACCTACTGTATTATTTAAGGGAGCACCTCCTTTGAGGATAACAGTGGCACCAAATATCGTTGAACCCCCTATCAAAAAACCCATGTTTTTTCAGAATATGAAGGGTTTTTACCCATGTAAAAAATGTAAGGTCTGTAAGATCAATTTGGTGAAGTCCAAGTGTACTACATTCTTTTCCCCACATGATGCAGTCCCATCCGATGAAATCTTTTATTTCTTGTTGCACCAAGAACGTAGTGTACCTATTGATTTGCCCATGTGGGTTATACTACGTTGGGCGTACTATACGTACCCTTCAAATTAGAGTCGGGGAGCACCTGACTAACATATGGTAGGAAACTTGCGGGCACAAAAATTATGGCCATTGATCATTATGTACCCACCTGGAGGGGGAATAATGTCAGAAGGGAAATTTCCAAGATGGAAACCTTTTGGATTTATTCTTTGCATTCATATGCTCCCCACGGGTTAAACATCGAGTGGGATGTCAATGCTTTTATAAATAATGCATAGCCTGATGTAATTTCGTATACTATATATATTTTTTTATGTTTTATGTTTTAAAAGAAAAAGTAGTGTGTTGTTCTGGTCACTAGATGGCGTGCGCACTCATCTTCCCGGTCTGAGCAGAGAAAAAATGTTATCTTTGTTATTAATTTTAATCATATTTTTTATTGTTGTTCTGTCCCTGAGCTTGGTTGCCAGCCACGCTCTTGTATTGAAAATAATATTGGGGTTTTTCGTTATGACGATCCCTATTAAGAATGGAGTGATTGTTTTTTCTCTTCTATAGGGGGAGCTCTGGTGGAGCTGGTCAGTGGACTGGCGCTTTCTGGAACTCTTGTGGGTTTCTTCACAGGTGCGTTTCCGGTAGCGCTGGTTTAGTTACCAGCGTCGGTGGAACGCAGCTAATTTCCGCTCAATCCCGATCATATAGGAGTGGCGTCGCCTGGTAGCCACACCCCTGACGACGTCATCTGATGACGAAACGCGTTGGGTGGACGCCAGGCGACGCTCGCTCTGCACGTGACCGGGAAGTTTTGAAGTTGCGGACGCCATCTTGATGTCTGGACGCTGGACGTTTTTTGGAGTATCACACAGATCACTGCTGATTTTATCTGTTTCAAATGTGAGTAACCACTTGTAAGCTTTATATCAATAAATCCCATTTTTGTACCATCTGCACTATTGGGTTTCTCATATCTATTGCATGAACTGCTTACCGCCGTGGGAGATCTACTGAGTAGGATTCACCCTACCATGTTGCCTGCATAATCTGTCTGTTCCTTGGTGTGCTTCATGTTTTACCAAAGCGCAAATTGACCCTCCGTAATAGGGGGTTATCGGGATCTGGTAAGAAGACAAGTGTGGTGGTGACATTGGTGACGGCCGTGTATTCTAATTGCATCCATAGGAATCCTTCTAAGGAATCTCGTTTTGAACTTTGCGCTGCAGTTTCCCATTTTTATGTAGGCTTTAGGTTCTGTGCATTGTTCTTCTTTTAAACAAATTGTTTTGTTGGGTTACGCAACATAGAAAATACAAATTGCGGAGTATTGCGTGACAACGCTCAATTGCAGTGCGAAACGTGAGAAAGGAAAAAGCAAATGTATAAAAAGGACATGACTAGAAGGGCAGACCTTCCAAATTTTTAAAATGGGAACGAGGGACACCTATTAGGACAAATACATAGGCATAGGACACACCCCCTGCTGCGCCCTTTAAAGGAGAATTATATTATTTAACCACTTCAGCACCGGAAAGTTCATCCCCCTTCATGACCAGGCCATTTTTTGCGATATGGCACTGCACGCTGTACCCAAAAAAAAATACATTTTTTTCCCTCAAATAGAGCTTTCTTTTGGTGGTATTCGATCACCTCTGCGGTTTTTATTTTTTGCGCTATAAACAAAAAAAGAGCAGCAATTTTGAAAAAAAACCCAATATTTTTTACTTTCTGCTATAAAACACATCCAAAAACTATGTAAAAATCTAATTTATTCATCAATTTAGATCAATATGTATTCAGCTACATATTTTTGGTAAAAAAAAAATCCCAATAAGCGTATGTTGATTGGTTTACGCAAAAATTATAGCGTCTACAAACTATTGGATATATTTTTGGAATTTTTATTATATTTTTTACTAGTAATGGTGGCAATCAGCGACTTATAGTGCGACTGCGACATTACGGCAGACAAATCAGACACCTAACTGACACTTTTGACACTTTTTGAGGACCAGTGACACCAATACAATGATCTGTGCTAAAAAAAAATATGCACTGTCACTGTACTAATGACACTGGCAGGGAAAGGGTTAACATCAGGAGCGATCAAAAAGGTTAAATGTGTTCTTAGGGAGAGATTACTAACTGTGTGGGGAGTGCTTTTACTGTGGGAAGGCAGAAAGCCATGTTCCTGCTTAGCAGGAAGACAGGATCACAGCCTTCCCTTGTCGCAGAACAGCAATCTGATCAGATTGGCATTCTGCCTGTCTCTGGAATGATCGGCGTGTCCCAGGGAACATTGCGTTGGATCGATTGGGGAAGCTTTACAATCTTAGTCAGGTTTTCATTTCTGTCTTTTACTCCCTTGGGGTTTTCTCCCTCATTTCATGTGATGCCTGCACTTTGAAAGGAGGAGTGGGGGGGCTGTCACCAAAGCAGGAAAGCATGGACAGCAATGCAAACATTGTCAAATGTTCTAACCCACATATGTCAAACACAAGGCCCGCGGGCCGAATGCGGCCCTCCAGGCCTTGTCATGTGGCCCTCGCATCCAGTTTTGCAGCTGGAATGTGGCAGAACTCCATTCCCAATGCAAGGAAGCATTGGGGAGGGGGTTGGTGTTTCACACTGTGCATAGCGCACCCCTAAACCCTGCATTCTGTACACAGCACGCCCCTGAACTTTGTATGTAACGCACTACTGAACCCTGCACTCTGTACATAACGTACTCTTGAACCCAACACTTTTTACATATCGCACCTCAGATACAACTGGCCCTTTTAGGGCAACCATATTGCTAATACGGCCCTCAATGAAATGGAGTTTGACAACCCTTTTCTACCCCTTTCACACCTTACTAAAAATGTGTTTTTGTTTTATGTCCCCTTTGAGAGATTTTCCTTTACAGAGTGAATGAAAAGTTGGCTTCTTTAAAACTAACATTGGGACAATTCTCTCCTGAGCCTTTCCTTCAGAACCACAAATCTGATCTGGCACTTACACAAGATTACCAAAAGTATTGGTACGCCTGCCTTTACATGCACAGGAACTTAACCACTTCCCGACCGCCGTATGCAGAATGACGGCCGGGAAGTGGCTGAGTTATCCTGACTGGACGTCATATGACGTCCTCAGGATAACAAGCCGCTGTGCGTCCGGGGGGTGCGCATCGCAGCGATCGGTGGTGTGGGGGGTCAGTCTTACCCCCTGCAATGCCGATCTCGGTAAAGTGCTTCGATCCGAAGCACTCCTTTACCATGTGACCAGCCATGACCAATCACGGCTGGTCACAGTGTAATACAGGAAAGCTGTTTATCGGCTTTCCTGTACTCAGGTCTGCAGACCTGATGAGGGGAGAGCCGATCGGCTGCATCCCTGACAGGGAGGGTTTGTGCTGATGATTTATCAACACAGCCCTCCCTCGGATCGCCACCCTAGACCACCAGGGAGCCTGCCCAGTGATGTGCCCACCCAGGACCACCAGGGAGCCGACCAGGGACCACCAGGGAGCCGATCTGGACCACCAGGGAGACCCCCCTAGACCACCAGGTAAGTGACTAAGTACTCAGGTCCACCTTCACTCAGTGCCACCTTCAGATGCCACCCTAGACCACCAGGGAATGAGCCCCTATTAATGTATATGCCCACCAGTGCCCCTATCAGTGCCCACCAGTGCCCCTATCAATGCATACCAGTGCCACACATCAGTGCCCACTATTTGCCACCTACCAGTGCCCACCTATCAGTGCCACCTATCAGTGCCCAGTGCCGCCTGAGTGCCAATC
>BLSH010531532.1:51451-119009 GCA_018402905.1 Glandirana rugosa
TGTGCGTGTATTTGAAATTACCGAAGAGTCACAATCAGGCATCCCAAGTTATAACTCAACCGGGTGGGAAACGTCGATATTGTCGAAGTTGAGAAGACCGTTCCAAATCCTCACAGATACCCTCGAAGGGGGTAGGTTTTGAGCGAGTAGGTATAGAAATACCTGGAACGAAACACGTGACCAGGTTTAGTAAACCACCTCCCCCCCAATACCACACCTCAACACCCAGGGTTGAGTTATAACTTGGGATGACTGAATTCTGACCCTACAGTAAATTGGTGAAGTTATGATACGTGTATCTTGTGAAATGATGGTCTGGTTAAAAGTCAAAAGTCACGACAACGCGAAACTTACTCTTATTTCCAAAATTTTCGGTCTTTTTTTATTTGTAGCGCAAAAAAGAAAAACCGCAGGGGTGATCAAATACCACCAAAAGAAAGCTCTATTTGTGGGAACAAAATGATAAAAACGTTGTTTGGGTGCAGTGTTGCACGACCGCACAATTCTCATTCAAAGCGCAACAGCACTGAAAACTGAAAATTGGTCTGGTAGTAAAGTGTTCTATGTGCATAGTATTGAAGTGGTTAAATGACATCCCAGTCTTAAGTCAGTAGGGTTCAATATTGAGTTGGGACCCACAACTCCACACCATAACCCCCCCTCCACCAAATGATTTGGACCAGTGCACAAAGCAAGGTCCATAAAGATATGGATGAGCGAGTTTTGGATGGGGGAAGCTCCCATAGACACTCCTAAACCTTGCCAGAAGAGTTGAAGCTGTTATAGCTGCAAAGGGTGGGCCAACTCAATATTGAACCCTACGGACTAACACTGAGAAGCCATTAAAGTTTATGTGCGTGTAAAGGCAGGTGTCCCAATACTTTTGGTAATATTGTGTATTTAGCCATGCAAAGCCCTGAAGAAGGTGCCATGAAACTCCTGAAAAGTGTTGTCAATGTTTATGAATGTTTATTTACCAACAAATACAAAGCTTGTCCTCTAACTGGATACAAGTTTCAAGACCTTCTCACATACCTCCACAACACTCCTGAGAGGAAGTAAGGGCTCTTTCACACATACGGACCGTTTGGGTCCGCCTGTCAGTTTTTCAGGCGGACCCAAACGGACGATCCATTGGGCTCTATGGAGCGGCAGATGTCAGCGGTGACAGACGGTCCGTGTTCATCCGATTCTCCATAGAGGAAAATGGAGCGCTGACAGGTCAGTCTCTGCACGGAGTGCAGAGACTGTCCTGTCATCCGTCGGCTCAGCGAGGATCAACGGATGGATCCCCGCTGAGCAGCGGAGCCCATCAAAACGGGCTCCGCATGTGTGAAAGAGCCCTAAGGTGAAATCTCCCAATACATCCATGGATTGCAAAGAAATACTTGAAAGGGGTCCTAAGCTTTGCACAATCTATCCAAAAACAAAGTAAACATATTGGCTGGAGTTGGGCTTTGACAGTTAATATGTAGAGATCTAAAATGCTCCTAAGTAACCACGGATAGTTTTTCTTTTTTCGGGTAGTTTCTCTCTAATTGAGGTTAAGAACACTAACAGTGTAAGGTTGGCAGAGGTCAACCATGCATTTTATCTAGTAAGTGGATAAAAAGGCTCCGGACGGCCGCACTCCAATATAAGATTTTAATTGCATCAGGTCCACAAGGTACAGACAGGAATTATTGCTGACGCGTTTCACGCCCCCTAAAGGCGCTTACTCAAAGCAATGCTATGAGTAAGCGCCTTTAGGGGGCATGAAACGCGTCAGAATTAATTCCTGTCTGTACCTTGTGGACCTGATGCAATTAAAATCTTATATTGGAGTGCGGCCGTCCGGAGCCTTTTTATCCACTTACTTGTCTCAGTACATTGAGCCTGCACCCTCTGGGATTGTGTGATTAACTATTGGAGCCAGGAGGTTTGGAGCTGTCTAACTCTCACATACATTTTATCTACTTTGTAGAGTTAAATCATTCAATTTATGTCCATCTTTTCTCCAGCCCTCTGCACAAGTCTATCTTTCTCATGATTATGCGGAGATTTCAGTCAAGACAGAACCAGAGAATGTTCTAAGCCAACAATATGAGCACAAGATCCGACCTTGCATTGATCTCATTGACTCCCTGAGGTCACTGGGAGTGGAGAAGGACTTGGGTTTGCCGGCCATTGCTGTCATTGGTGACCAGAGTTCAGGGAAGAGTTCTGTACTGGAGGCTCTCTCCGGTGTGTGTCTACCCAGGGGAAGTGGTAAGAATTCTTTTAGAAATCCATTTTTTTTTTTTATGTAATCTTTATTTAAGGAATTTCAACACAAGTAATCAAAATGCATCAATAAAGTGCAAAAGAAAATCCAATACAAACTGTTAACACTCGATAACAAAGGAGGGAGAGGGGGAAGGGGAAAGGGTCTTGAGGAGATAGCCCTTCACTGCACATTTCTGCATCTATTACCACGGGCTCTGGGCCCCAGGGTCCGCCCCCGGCAGCTGCTCCCCGAGGAGGGGCACCCCACCCCAGACATTCGGTCCCTACGGGCCAGGCATTTCCCCCCCCCCCCGGGGCAACAGCCCGCCATCCGCCAACCCCCACGCCCAGCACATGCCCACCAACAATGTAATAAGCCCGGGCCATTCCTCTAGAATAGTCTAGATCAGGTTCATACAGCAGTTCCAGAAAATTATCATGGCAAATGGATTTAGCAACTTCGGTCACGCGGGGTCTATAGCTTCCCCCCAGGTCAGTTCCACACTACTGTCCCGTTCCAAGATCTATATTTAATCCTGCTTTCTTTGCAAACTGAGGGTCGGCTAGTGCTAATGCTAACAGGGCCAGGTCCTGGCTAGAAGCCACTTGGGCCGAGTCGGATATGTATTCCCGCCAGGGTGCCCATATATCGTCAAAGCGTTTCAGTGTGCCTCTACAAGTGGCCACCCATTCCTCTGCCGCCATGATCTCCCCCACCTTCCCAATCCACTCCGACTCTGTCAGAGTTAATCCATATCTTTTTTAAAGTGAAACTAGATAATTTTTAGAATGAGTATATACTGTAGTACAGTCTTTCTCAACTTTTTCGACACAGAGGAACCCTTGAAATTTTGTCTCCGGTCTTGGGGAACCCCTGCTAAAAATAAAAATCTACAACTCATGGTACATTAGTGTGATGGTCAATGGGAAGAATGCTCCTTACACTTGTGGTCATTGGGAAGAATTACCCCCTTACAGATAGCTAAAAAGATCAATGGTATCATTGGGAATTTATCTGAGAGGTAGAAATTGACCATTGATCAAGGAACCTCTAGCAACCTCTGGAGGAACCCTAGGGTTCCACGGAACCCTGGTTGAGAAACTCTGCTGTAATATGTTTTAAAACTGCAAATTGTGCCTGTAAAAAAAATTCTAAAAATTGTGCCCCACACCCACGCAGTTAATGCAGAATATAATGCTTGTTTTGTCAAAGCAGTGATTTAACAATGTGTAAAATGTACTGTTCTGCCACCAGTGTGAAGGAACTTCCACCATAAAAGATGTGCTCTAACCAGAGCCCTATGACCACCTATCACGGGAACGCTTTTGTGGATAAGGCTTATTAACAAAAGGGATCCCGTGATAGGTGGTCACTATCCGATAAGCCTCCACTGGCAACTCCTCAATGGATCCGTCAGCAGGGACCAAACCCACCACAATGGACAGCGAACTACAGGCAGTCTCAAACCCGTTCCACAGTCACATTGGGTAGATGGGAATAAAAATCCGTAATAGCGTAATTTTGCAAAACGGGTGCTCCTTAATAAAAAGTGTTGCACTTACATTTAAAAAGCAGCAATAGGCATTGGTAAACAGTATAAAAACACGCAATGGCTGGACTGCGGAAGTGTCACAGTCCAGCCATCATGTATTTTTATACTGTCTACCGATGCCTATTGCTTCTTTTTAAATGTAAGCGCAACACTTTTTATTAAGGAGCACCAGTTTTGCAATATTACGCTATTGCGACTTATGTGGGTCATTTTATTCATATTACAAGGAATGTAATCATCCTTTGTAATAGAAAAAAAGCATGACAGGATGTGAGATCTGGGGTCTAAAAGACATCAGATCTCACATTTACACTTGAATGCAATAAATAAAAAAAATGTCTTTTGAAAAAAAAATTTCCCCTTTAACCACTTCACCCCCGGGAAGGATTTCACACTTTAGGACCAGAGCACTTTTTGCGATTCGGCACTGCGTCGCTTTAACTGACAATTGTGCGGTCGTTGTACCCAAACGAAATTTGCGTCCTTTTTTTCCCACAAATAGAGCTTTCTTTTGGTGGTATTTGATCCCCTCTGCGTCATTTCTGATCGCCGCTATAAACAAAAGAAGAGCGACAATTTTGCAAAAAAAACCCCAAATTTCTTACTTTTTGCTAAAATACAAATCCAAAAAAAATATATAAAAAAACATTTTTTTTTCAACGGTTTTGGCGGATTTATATTCTTCCTAATATTTGTCATAAAAAAATTAGCAATCACTGTTTATTGATTGGTTTGCGCAAAAGTTGCAGTGTTTATGGACGATGAGAATTCATTTCTGGGGTTTTTATTTTTTTTTACATTTTTTACTAGTAATGGCGGCGATCTGCGATTTTTAGCGGTACTGTGATATTGCGGCGGACATGTTGGACCATTTTGACACTTTTTTGGGACCATTGGCATTTATACAGCGATCAGTGCTATAAAAATGCACTGATTACTGTGTAAATGCCATTGGCAGTGAAGGGGTTAACCTGGAGGGGGCACTCTAAGGGTTAACTGTGTTCCCTGGGCGTGTTCTAACTGTGTCAGTGTTTGACTGGCAGGGGAAGGGGCGTGATCACGGCTTCCATATAGAGGAAGGCTGTGATCACAGTCCTTCGCCCTCTAACAGAACGGAGATCTGTGTTTACTTACACGGACCTCCGTTCTTTCACTGTGGGGGGGGCATCATGGGTAGCCGGCGGAGATGGAGTCCGCCCTACCTGCTCCCTGGCCCCCCCTGAGCACAGTGAGCATGCGAGTGCGCCTCCGGCGGCGCGCACGCGCTCACAGTGCACGATCTCGCAGCCGCCATCATATGATGGCGGCTTGCGATATCGAGCCACCTTGTCGCCGTCAACCTGCGGTTGGCGGTCGGCAAGTGGTTAAGACCATTTGGTCGAAGTGATGTTTGACGTTGCTTCCGGCATTCAAAGTTATGTAGCCGAGTGGGGGCCATCTTTCCCTTACTCAGCTTCCAGCCTCACAGGGGGGAGGACCCGATTGTCTCCGCTGCTACCGACAGCTCCGGTAAGCGGCGGAGACCACCGGGGAGCACAGTGTCCTGACCTCAACCTGATAGAACACCTTTGGGATGAATTAGAGTGGAGACGGTGAGCCAGGCCTTCTCACCTAACATCAGTGCCTGACCTCATAAATGCCCTTCTGGAAGAATGGTCAAACATTCCCATAGACACTCCTAAACCTTGTGGACAGCCTTCCCAGAAGAGTTGAAGCCGTTATAGCTGCAAAGGGTAGGCCAACTCAATATTGAACCCTAGGGACTAAGACTGGGATGCCATTAAAGTTCATGTGCGTGTGAAGGCAGGTGTCCCAATACTTTTGGTAATATAGTGTAAGTGATGCAAGAAAACAGAAAGACTCATGTTACACAGGTGTCAGGAAGTTCACTCCTGCTGCCCTAGTACTGCAAACTGGTCTTTGTGTGCTTTAAATGCATCACATTACAGAAAATCCAGATTAGAATACATTAAGTGAATTGATGGAGTATACACAAGCTTCAATGTTTGCTTGTTGGTTAGTATTAGTAAATCAGCGACTTGTTTCCTGAATTTACTGTTTACCCCTATCCTTCTTTCACACTGTGGATTAACCTTTTCAGGCATAGTTCACCATACTGATAGAACTTGAATCTATGTTCCATCTGACAGCTAATTAAAAAGGAACAAAACTAAGCGTGCCAAATGAACGCTCTATATATATATGTGTGGCCAAAAGTTTTGAGAATGGCACAAATATTAATTTCCACAAAGTCTGCTGCTTCAGTGTTTTTAGATCTTTTGCCCGATGTTACTATGCTATACTGAAGTATAATTACTAGCATTTCATTAGTGTCAAAGGCTTTTATTGACAATGACATTACATTTATGCAAAGAGTCAATATTTGCAGTGTTGACCCTTCTTTTTCAAGACCTCTGCAATTCTCCCTGGCATGCTGCCAATCAACTTCTGGGCCACATCCTGACTGATGGCAGCCAATTCTTGCATAATCAATGCTTGGAGTTTGTCAGAATTTGTGGGGTTTTTTTGTTCACCCGCCTCTTGAGGATTGACCACAAGTTTTTAATGGGATTAAGGTCTGGGGAGTTTCCAGGCCATGGACCCAAAATTTCGATGTTTTGTTCCCCAAGCCACTTAGTTATCACTTTTGCCGTATGGCAAGGTGCCCCATCATGCTGGAAAAGGCATCGTTCCTCACCAAACTGTTCTTGGATGGTTGGGAGAAGTTGCTCTTGGAGGATGTTTTTGTACCGTTCTTTATTCATGGTACAATTTAGGCAAAATTGTGAGTGAGCCCCCCACTCCCTTGGCTGAGAAGCAACCCCACACATGAATGTTCTCAGGATGCTTTACTGTTGGCATGACACAGGACTGATGGTAGTGCTCTCCTTTTCTTCTCCAGACAAGGTTTTTTCTGGATGCCCCAAACAATTGGAAAGGGGATTCATCAGAGAAAATGACTTTGCCCCGGTCCTCAGCAATCCAATCCCTGTACCTTTTGCAGAATATCAGTGTCCCTGATGTTTTTCCTGGAGAGAAGCGGCTTCTTTGCTGCCCTTCTTGACACCAGGCCATCCTCCAAAAGTCTTCTCCTCACTGTGCGTGCCGATGCCCTCACACCTGCTTGCTGCCATTCCTGAGCTCTGCCCTGGTGGTGCCCCAATTCCCCAGCTAAATCAAATATAGGAGATGCTCCTGGCACTTGCTGGACTTTCTTGGGCGCCCTGAAGCCTTCTTCACAAATGCTGTAGAAATGTTTTTTTTATGGGATTGGGTTCATTTTCATGGCAAAGAGGGTTTTGCAATCAATTGCAATTCATCTGATCGCTCTTCATAACATTCTGGAGTATATGAAAATTGCCATCATAAACACTGAGGCAGCAGACTTTGTGAAAATGAATGTTTGTGTCATTCTCAAAACTTTTGGCCAGGGCTGTGTATGGACAAATCAGTCATTGTAAGGTAACCGAGGCTGCTCATTTTTTTTTCTGGACATCTGTGCTTCAATGGCCCATGGTCACGAAAGGGTTAAGTAATTTTTTTATGTAACGTTGTAAATACTGTAAATTCTTTCTTTAAGGGTTGTATGTGTAGACAAGAGGAGTAGAATAGCTGTTGAGATAAGACCCTCTCATAAGTAGACATGTGCAATATGTTTAGTACTGAATTTGTTTTTCAAAAATGTGTTAATTCAGAAATATTTGAATTAACAAAAACCCGTTTAACAAATTTTTCTGAAATTTGAAAATCGGACAATTCAAAAATTGGAAAATCCAAAATTGGAAAATCTGGAATTCGAAAATCCGAAAATAAAAACAAAAATCCAAAATGATAACTAAATAATTTATAATAACTATTACTAACTATGAAATTATAGGTATTGGAATTTCCTTTCAAATTTGGCTGTTAGGCTACCTTCACACTGAGGCGGTAGCCGCGGTCACGGTAAAACCCTGCTAGTTTTAGCAGAGTTTTACCAGCGATAGAGCTCCGCTATGCGAGCAGGAGCACCGCGCTTTTAACCCCCCACAAGGGGTTAAAAAGGATTTAAAAGTGCCGGCGCTCAGCGCTACCGAGGCGGTGTGCAGCCGATTCGGAAGCGCTTGCCATTCATTTCAATGGCAGGGCGGTAGAGGAACGGTATATTACCGCTCCCCTCACCGCCCCAAAGATGCTGCTTGCAGGACTTTTTGTAACGTCCCGCAAGCGTACTGCCCCAGTGTGAAAGCACTCAGGGCTTTCACATTGGGGTGGATTGGGGGGGCTTTTGAGGTGCTTTACAGACGCTATTTTTAGCTAAATAGCGTCTGTAAAACGCCTCAGTGTGAAAGCAGCCTTAGTGTACGTAACGAATACAAATTTATCCGAAGTTACAAATCATCCGAAATAACGAATGCCGCATCTAAACGAATGGAACATAACAAATTAATAATAATAATAAAAACTTTTTATTACTATTTATTACTATTCATTTGTTACGTTCCATTTGTTTAGATGTGGCATTCGTTATTTTGGATAATTCTTAACTTGGGATAAATTCATATTCGTTATGTTCACTAACAGCCAAATTTGAAATTCCAATATCTATAATTTAACAGTTGGTTATTAACATATAGTTACATAGTTAGTCAGGTTGAAAAAAGACACAAGTCCATCCATAATAGTTAGTTATTATTTCGAATTTTCAGATTTTTGTTCTTATTTTTGGATTTTCAAATTTTCTGATTTTCACATTTTTTAATTTCTGTATTTTCACATTTCCAAACTTTTGAATTTCCTAATTTTCAGATTTTTGGATTTTTGAATTTGCAAATTTCTGAATTTTCGGATTTTCGAAATTTTCAAATTTCTGAATTTTCACATTTCTGAATTTTTGAATTTCCGAATTTCGAATTTTTCAAAAGTTGTGAATTTATTCAAAATAACGTATTTCGATCATAACGAATGACCTGAAAAAAGGGGGAAAAAAAGCAAAACGAAAACGAACTCTTTTTTCGGCAGTGCACATTTCTAAGCATATATACATTGCTTTTTATAATGCAGATCTGACTGGTGAACCTGTATATATAATGAACAAAAATTGCTGTCTACATTAAAAATAATAACTACACTAATTTTTTTTTGTAAGCAGTGGTCATAGATTTTTATATATCCAGGCCGAATGCTGCAATGTCAGGCATGCATCGGTTAACTTAAAGGCTAAGTTCACCTATCATACTATATATTTTATCACCCATAATTAGGGTGTAACATGGTGCCAAACCACCCCCAAACTTAAACTGCCCCCATACATAGTTTGGGGGGTTCTTCTCCCTGCTGGTTCATGTGACCTGTTAACTTTTTTATGGCCATGCGTGGCTCCACGCACATAGCCGCTTCATTAATTTACAGGAAAGTGTAAATAATTAAACTACAAGTTGTGTTTTCCAGTGCAGCAGGGGGACATTAAGTAATAAATGTGTGATTACCGCACTCGTAGTCCATTGATACTTCCTCCAGCTCCACAATAGTCCATCTGTACCTCGGTATGGACATAGAGCTGGAGCAACAGTAAGCAGGAGCCTGTGCATTGCATCTGAGATCCACTGATCACAGTTGCAATGCTAGACAGGCTCATATGCAAAAAATAATTATAAATGCACCTTTTTTTTCCGAATATGTGAATGCATTTACATTTTTTTGAACGCACTAGGAAGAAGGATGATGGAAGGGAAAGGGCTTATTCACATATGAGTATAAATTTCACCTTGAGCTATTAAGCACTGTAAACGGCAGGTCATTTTTTTCAACAGCGCTAAGAACAGATAAGTAAGCATGTGAAATGGAGGCAATAGCTCCACCTGCTTGCTAAAAAAAAATATAAACTATAAAAAATATAAAATATTTAAAAAATATCATTAAATATTTCTAATTCTTGTCTAAAATATAACTTTTTGAGTGAAATGAGCCCTTCAATAAATCTAAACATTTAATAATCATTCTATGTGGTGATTTAACTTTTTTTTTTTGCTTCACAAAGGTATTGTCACTCGTTGTCCCCTGGTACTCAGGTTAAAAAAATCTTCAAAGCACTCAAAGTGGACTGGTGTAATCAAGTACCGTGACCAAAAAGTAAAACTTAAAAACCCAGGCGAAGTGGAGCATGAGGTCAGAAAAGGTAAAACAACCCTGTCATAACAGAATGTTTGCCCTTTATTCACCAGGGATGTGGATGCTGAAAGAGAGAGAGGAAAGATCCTTGGTGCCGCACATCTGCGTAGTCCTATGGTGGTATGAGAGAGACAACCTCAGCCTGGGCGTCCGCCAGGCCACGCCCCCAATGTGTTTCACTCCACCCCCCGGAGCTTTGTCATGGAGATCTTTCCTGGTGTGTGACACCAGGGATCCTTCCTCTCTTCCTTCCAGTGGCTACAGGACCTGGGAGGAGCTCTATCCTCCGCTGGCACTCCTGCAGTGGTTAAAGCATCACCCACCCTACTTCCCATAGTGATCAAGCCTGAGCGGCACGATAAACAAATTGTGGGTTGTGGACGCTGAGCTAGCATGGTCAACAGCTCACCCCCCTCCTTCCTCCACCACTGTTTGACCATACTGCTTAGTAGGGGACAAATACCTACTAAACTGCTACTTATCCAGGGTGAGTGTCAGCAGGACTGTAAACACATACCCAGGACTTTCTCACACATATGCTCACAGCAAAGGGTGCTGTAGCAGGAGACCTCTGCTTGAGCTCCACCAAAAGAAAGTCCACAAATCGGGCTTCCTACAGGGGTGGAGCTGTCAGGCAAAACTAGCAGCAATAAAGACATGAAATACTGGAGAATCATTCAAGATTTCTATTTAGAAACAAAGATAAGTTATTAAACTTGAATAAAACGTTTTATTGCTTATGAGACTTCTATATAAACGAGGAACTAAAGTCTATATCATAATGCCATAATGTCCCACAGCATACTTGCACATTATAGCACACTTACTGTACCTCCCAAAGCTTCTCCCTCCAGCAATGTGGTGTCAGCAATCTCTTTTTGCTGATATCCAGGTCTTCCAGTTTCAATATTTTCAACCACCTTGAGCATGCACATTGGAGTTAATTCATTATGGCACCCAAGGCATGCCAAAATTGTATAGTAAGCTGAGTATGTATGGCTCATTGTACAATCCGTAGTAAATTGCTAGCAGGCAAGGTAGGAGATTTTAAGGCAGAAGAGACACACAGAGTGGAGACCAACATCGCATGTCCCCACAGCCACTAGTCCACACTGACCCAGGGAGGGGGCCCACATGCAATTAAGCCACCAGACACTGATGGGCACTCTCTGCCCAAAATCAAGGGGCGGGCCTCAAGCCTGTATGGGAATACAGGTAATTAAAACTCATTGTAAGCACTGCAGCCCCAGAGAAACACCTCTAACAGGCCAGCCACGTGAGGAGGGGGGTGAGTTACAGAAGCCCAGGTCTGTAGGGAAGAAGGAGAACTACCGGAGGGACCGGCCACCCCAGGGAGCACCCACACCACATCTGGGGAAGGAAGGGAGGGGGCATCTACTTGCCAGTCCAGCAGAACTGCAGGTGGCGTTCCTGAGGCATATCCTCTCCCCTACCGAAGGGGGGGGCTGTCGGTCAGGGTAACACTGTGACATAGACTTAGGCGCCCAGTCATATGTAAATAAGCACACAGGAGTGTGCACACGCTTACTGCGTTACCAAAGGCTTACTGTATAAAACAAAACATACAGCCAAATGGATGCCCAAAATCATAAATGTATACAGGTGTTGTATGACACTAAATCTCATTCTAGTGCGGGAATAGCGTAGCCAAACACACCGTAATGTTGTTCTGACAAGCTGACACATTTCAGGGGGACGCACACCTTTCTTCAAAGCTAAACCTACCAGCACAACCGCTGCCATATACACTATATTGCCAAAAGTATTGGGACACCTGCCTTTACACGCACATGAACTTTAATGGCATCCCAGTCTTAGTCCATAGGATTCAATATTGAGTTGGCCAACCCTTTGCAGCTATAACAGCTTCAAATCTTCTGGGAAGGCTGTCCACAAGGTTTAGGAGTGTGTCTATGGGAATGTTTGACCATTCTTCAAGAAGCGCATTTGTGAGGTCAGGTACTGATGTTGGACGAGAAGGCCTGGTTCGCAGTCTCCACTTTAATTCATCCCAAAGGTGTTCTGTTGGGTTGAGGTCAGGAATCTGTGCAGGCCAGCCAAGTTCCTCCACCCTAAACTGAATTAGAGGAGACTGTGAGCCAGGCCTTCTCGTTCAACATCAGTACCTGACCTCACAAATGTGTTTCTGGAAGAATGGATAAACAATCCCATCACTCCTAAATCTTTTGGACAGCCTTCCCAGAAGAGTTGAAGCTGTTATAGCTGTAAAGGGTGGGCCAACTCAATATTAAACCCTACAGACTAAGACCAGGATGTCAATAAAGTTCATGTTCATGTCCCAATACTTTTGGTAATATAGTGTATATGTACACTAAAATAGGTGACACCCACAGGAAAGGGTTGTTATACAGCCTCTCTTTTATAATAAAGTCTATCTACTAGTAATTTATTTTTCAGAATACTTTAATTTCGCTTTTAGCTTCAAGAAGAATAAGCAACCAGCTCTTGTTAGTTATGGGACAGCGCTGTATCTAATAATGACCATGTCAGATGCCATGTTATCCCACAGACCTACAAGCAATTACACTCACCCCCCATCCCTACTGTGTGTCCCTCCTCCTGCAGCCTCCTGGGATAAGTGATGGGGATATCCCAGGAGGCTGCAGGAAAAGAGACAACGTCATTCTTGCCTAGGTGAAAAAGGTGGTGGTCGGGTTTCAGGCAGTAAATAAAGTAAACAAAGCCAAAATAAATATGTAGTTTATATTGCAGAAGGGGAGAAGTGAAGGGACCTAAAGGTCCACTTTAAAATCACCTGAACCTGTAAATTGTAGCGTGAGAAATTATGTCATGAAAACTGTCAATCCCAAAAGCAACCACACCATTTTTGCTTTGTCAAAAGTTTTTATACTATTACAAAAAATATGCAGTGCTGAGGCAAATAAATTTAAATGTTTTCCCGAAATTAGTGAGTGGTGGAAATTTGCAGATATTCAGGGTTGGTACTGCTGATGATGCTACAGATTGCATAAAGAGAAGTGAGCTTTTTTGTAGGCAAGTCAATCATCTAAACTTTGAGTTGTCGGCTTTGCTCAATGCATGCACCTCCTAAAGTCTTGCATTGTTTGCCTAATCCTTTTTTTTCTCTCCTAGCTCAAGACTGCATGGCTGGTGCAGGGAACGGGGTCAGTGATGAACTTATAACCCTGGAGGTTATATCTCCGAACGTTCCAGACCTGACTTTAATCGATCTCCCAGGGATCACGCGGGTTGCCCTAGCCAATCAACCTGCAGATATTGGACAGAAGGTTTGTTTGTTACATATACTGTATCACAGGAGTAGGCAACCTTAGGGGGATGGAGATCTACTTGAGCACCACTGATGAGGTCAAAAGTCACCAGTGTCCTGTTGTTAGGGCCGGTTCACACCAACATGCAGTGCCAGAAAGGCATGTTCCATGTGTGTTTTCTGCACTGTGTTCAAAACGCACTGCCTTGTTGATCTACTGAGGGTGATAATACATTGTTAATTCCAAACATAGATCGCAAACGCAGCGTGTTTGTGAGCACAAAATGAAAATAAGTATTACAAGAGAATCCAGGGCTGAGGAGTGCATTACACTAAGAATGCAGGGTTCATGAGTGTGCATTACACTCAGAACGCAGAGTTCAGAAGTGTGTTGTGCTCAGAATGCAGAAATTAGGAGTGCGGTGTGCTCAGAATGCAGGGATCAGGAGTGTGTTACGCTCAGAATGGAGGGATCAGGAGTGTGTTACGCTCAGAATGCAGGAATCAGGAGTGTGCTGCACTCATATTGCAGGGATCAGGAGTGTGTTACGCTCAGAATGCAGGAATCAGGAGTGTGCTGCACTCATATTGCAGGGATCAGGAATGTGTTATGCTCAGAATGCAGGAATCAGGAGTGTGCTGCACTCATATTGCAGGGATCAGGAGTGTGTTATGCTCAGAATGCAGGGATCAGGAGTGCGTTGCGCTCCTTTTGCAGGAATCAGGAGTGCGTTACAGTCAGAATGCAGGGCTCAGGAGTGCATTACGCTTAGAATGGAGGGATCAGGAATGTTTCATGCTCAGAATGCAGGGATCAAAAGTGTGTTACGCTCAAAATGGAGGGATTAGGAGTGTGTTACGCTCAGAATGCAAGAATCAGGAGTGTGTTAGACTTAGAATGGAGGGATCAGGAGTGAATTATGCTCAGAATGCAGGGATCAGGAGTGTGCTGCGCTCATATTGCAGGGATCAGGAGTGTGTTATGCTCAGAATACAGGGATCAGGAGTGCGTTGCTCTCATATTGCAGGAATCAGGAGTGCGTTATGGTCAGAATGCAGGGATCAGGAGTGCATTACGCTCAGAATGGAGGGATCAGGAATGCATCAGGCTCAGATTGCAGGGATCAGGAGTGTGTTATGCTCAGAATGGAGGGATCAGGAGTGCGTTATGCTCAGAATGCAAGGATCAGTAGTGTGTTATGCGCAGAATGGAGGGATCAGAAGTGTGTTATGCTCGGAATGCAGGGATTAGGAGTGCATTATGCTCAGAATGCAGGGATCAGGAGTGTGTTATGCTCAGAATGGAGGGATCAGGAGTGCGTTACACTCAGAATGCAGGGATCAGGAGTGTGTTGCACTCATATTGCAGGGATAAGGAGTGCATTATACTCAGAATGCAGGGATCAGGAGTGTGTTATGCTCAGAATGGAGGGATCAGGAGTGCGTTACTCTCAAAATGCAGGGATCAGGAGTGCATTATGCTCAGAATGCAGGGATCAGGAGTGTGTTACGCTCAGAATGGAGGGATCAGGAGTGTGTTACGCTCAGAATGCAGGGATCAGGAGTGCGCTGCGCTTATATTGCAGGGATCAGAAGTGTGTTACGCTCATATTGCAGGGATCAGAAGTGTGTTGCGCTCATATTGCAGGGATCAGAAGTGTGTTGCGCTCATATTGCAGGGATCAGAAGTGTGTTGCGCTCATATTGCAGTGATCAGTCTGTTGACTTCATATTGCAGGGATCAGGAGTTCATTGCTCTCATATTGCAGGGATCAGGAGTGCATTATACTCAGAATGCAGGGATCAGGAGTGTGTTATGCTCAGAACGGAGGGATCAGGAGTGTGTTACGCTCAGAATGCAGGGATCAGGAGTGTGTTTCGCTCAGAATGCAGGGATCAGGAGTGCGCTGCGCTCATATTGCAGGGATCAGGAGTGCATTATACTCAGAATGGAGGGATCAGGAGTGCGTTACGCTCAGAATGCAGGGATCAGGAGTGTGTTGCACTCATATTGCAGTGATCAGGAGTGCATTATACTCAGAATGCAGGGATCAGGAGTGTGTTACGCTCAGAATGGAGGGAACAGGAGTGCGTTACTCTCAAAATGCAGGGATCAGGAGTGCATTATGCTCAGAATGCAGGGATCAGGAGTTTGTTACGCTCAGAATGGTGGGATCAGGAGTGTGTTACGCTCAGAATGCAGGGATCAGGAGTGCGCTGCGCTTATATTGCAGGGATCAGAAGTGTGTTACGCTCATATTGCAGGGATCAGAAGTGTGTTGCGCTCATATTGCAGGGATCAGAAGTGTGTTGCGCTCATATTGCAGGGATCAGAAGTGTGTTGCGCTCATATTGCAGTGATCAGTCTGTTGACTTCATATTGCAGGGATCAGGAGTTCATTGCTCTCATATTGCAGGGATCAGGAGTGCATTATACTCAGAATGCAGGGATCAGGAGTGTGTTATGCTCAGAACGGAGGGATCAGGAGTGTGTTACGCTCAGAATGCAGGGATCAGGAGTGTGTTTCGCTCAGAATGCAGGGATCAGGAGTGCGCTGCGCTCATATTGCAGGGATCAGGAGTGCATTATACTCAGAATGGAGGGATCAGGAGTGCGTTACGCTCAGAATGCAGGGATCAGGAGTGTGTTGCACTCATATTGCAGTGATCAGGAGTGCATTATACTCAGAATGCAGGGATCAGGAGTGTGTTACGCTCAGAATGGAGGGAACAGGAGTGCGTTACTCTCAAAATGCAGGGATCAGGAGTGCATTATGCTCAGAATGCAGGGATCAGGAGTTTGTTACGCTCAGAATGGTGGGATCAGGAGTGTGTTACGCTCAGAATGCAGGGATCAGGAGTGCGCTGCGCTTATATTGCAGGGATCAGAAGTGTGTTACGCTCATATTGCAGGGATCAGAAGTGTGTTGCGCTCATATTGCAGGGATCAGAAGTGTGTTGCGCTCATATTGCAGGGATCAGGAGTGTGTTGAGCTCATATTGCAGGGATCAGGAGTGCATTGCTCTCATATTGCAGGGATCAGGAATGCATTATACTCAGAATGCAGGGATCAGGAGTGTGTTATGCTCAGAACGGAGGGATCAGGAGTGCGTTACGCTCAGAATGCAGGGATCAGGAATGTGTTTCGCTCAGAATGCAGGGGTCAGGAGTGCATTATACTCAGAATGCAGGGATCAGGAGTGTGTTATGCTCATATTGCAGGGATCAGGAGTGCATTGGGCTCATATTGCAGGGATCAGGAGTGCATTGCGCTCATATTGCAGGGATCAGGAGTGCGCTGCGCTCATATTGCAGGGATCAGGAGTGCATTATACTCAGAATGCAGGGATCAGGAGTGTGTTGCGCTCAGAATGCAGGGTCACGGAGAGAGAGAAGAGCCGAAGGCGCAGCTGGTGGCAGAGAGAACCAGTCCTGTACCTACAAGTAGAAGGCTGGGGTCGGCGGCGCAGACCCTTTCACGGTCTACCTGTCCACAATTGACAGGTAGCCCGTGAGCAAGGGGTTGCCGACCCCCACTGTATCATATAGCCTCGCATAGGATAGGCAGATGGGTGCAGTTAAGAAGCAGGTCAACTTCAGGGCAGAAGGAAGCCAGTTGCAAGCCAAATACACCTGTGATTGCACTTAGTTGGAGCTCCAAACATCTCAAACTGATCCATACCTCCTGACTTTTTGAGATGAGAACCAGGAACACCTATAAGCAAAAGTATGTAGTCATAGGATACACCCTCTGCCACACCCCCTTAAAGGAGAATTATACAAAAAAATGAGTTAAACCCACAAGTCTTTTTTTTACCACTACTATTCCTTTATATTATTCCTTTATATGGGGTACCCCAGTTAAAGTCCCTTTGTGATGAAATGCGTCGGGTGAGAGAGTGTCCGTTCTATACTACTGCGCCCAGCCTGTGTACACATCGCTTGTGAGATTCTGCCTAAAATCCTTGATCTTAATGTAAGTGCATTACTTTAAATAAATTTGTTCTTTTATAACGGATTTACACTATGTGGAGTTTTCTTTGTTTACCTCCCTCTGTGGTGGCTACCCCATATGTTTGAGCTCAAGTGGCATTCCTTCCCTGGAAATTGGCTGCGGACGAGGATCTGGTTTATGTATCATATGGGCTTCATGTTAACCATTTTAGGGTAAGAGTACCGATCTTATAATACACTGTTCGGTGAAGGCACATGGTGATTCTGGTGTTATATAATAACAAGGCTTCACTATCAGCTTTGTCTGGTAAGAGTATCTTTATATAACCTTTATGCGGTGGAGGGAATATTTCACCTGGATGTCACTCTCATCACATATGGACTACCTAAAAGAAAATACACACTTGATGATATAGAGACTTATAATCTTTAATTTTTATTTGGAACACTGTTGGTGCGAGATCGCACTGGTTAACTTGTATATTTACCCAGCGCGGCATTTGCTATATGACTTATGAGTACAATTTATGTTGAGATTGTTATGCCAACAGCTTGTCTATAATCAGTATTCAGTAGCGCAACATGTTTTATTTACTTTATACATTGGTAACACAATATGTCGGGAAACAACAGAGACCGCCGCTCCAGGTGAGCACATTCACACACAGGTGATGGGATTCCAGGTGTAGGTGCAAACCCCGGACTACCTGCCATAAGGAAACTGGGATTGAAGAAATGGCTGCACTCCAACGTAACTGGAAAATCCATTTATTCGACAATCCAAAGGTCAGACATGATACCACCAAACAAGAGCATATGCCAAGGGCAAGGTGGATGCATTTCACACACCTGTTGTGTGCTTACTCATCACCAATGAGTGATGAGTAAGCACACAACAAGTGTGTGAAATGCGTCCACCTTGCCCTTGGCAAATGCTCTTGTTTGGTGGTGTCATGTCTGACCTTTGGATTGTCTAATAAATGGATTTTTCAGCTACGTTGGAGTGCAGCCATTTCTTCAATCCCAACACAATACGCCGCCATGGATTGAAATCCTGCAGCACCCGTAAGGTCCCCCTACTCAAGAAGGCACATGTACAGGCCCATCTGAAGCCAATGAACATCTAAATGATTCAGAGAAGGATTGGAAAAGTGCTTAGGACAGATAAGACCAAAATTGAGCTCTTTGGCATTAACTCGTATTGCCGCGTTTGGAGGAAGAAAAATGCTGACTATGACCCTAAGAACGCTGTCCCTACAGACAAGTATGGAGGTGGAAACATTATACTTTGGGGCTGTTTCTCTGCTAAAGGTACAGGCCACTTTGCTGCATTAAGGGGCCAATGGACGGGGCCATGTATTGTAAAATCTTGGATGAGAACCTCCTTTCCTCAGCCAGAACACTGAAGAAGGGTCGTGGATGGGTCTTCAAGCATGACAATGACCCAAAACATACCACCAAGGCAACAAAGGAGTGGCTGAAGAAGAAGCACATTAAGGCCATGGAGTGGCCTAGCCAGTCTCCAGACATTAATCCTATAGAAAATTTATGGAGGGAGCTGAAACTTGCCAAGCAACAGTCAAGTAAGCTTAAGGATTTAGAGAAGATCTGTAAGAAAGAGTGGACCAAAATCCCTTCTGAGGGACTACAAGAAACGTTTTACCTCTGTGCTTGCCAACAAGGGTTTATCCACCAAGTACTAAGTCATGTTTTGCTTGGGGATCAAATACTTATTTCACTCACTGAACTGTAACTCAATTTATAACATTTATATCATGAGTTTTTTCTGGATTTCTGGTTGATATTTTGTCTCTATCAGTTAAAATACACCTACGATAAAAATATAGACCCTTCATTTCTTTGTAAGTCTGCAAACTTACAAAATTTGCAGGGGATCAAATAATTATTTTCCCCACTGTAAATAATAAAAATTGCCTATACAACTGCTGAAGACAACACAATCTGCATACTTATTGTGGCCTAGCGACTCAGATAGCATGAAAGCTGTAGGATACAAAAACAGTCAAATAAGCAGAATTTTCAGAAGAAAGTTAGCATTGGCGGTACTTGTATATCCACCAGGACAGACTTGCCTACAGCTTTAGCAATGTCCTGAAATTTTTTTTAATTTCACCCATTTACATTTGATCACATTTTCATTACAGCAAACTGCTAACTGGAAAAATGTCCTGGTTTTCCTAGATTAAACAGATGATCAGCAAGTACATTAAGAAGCAGGAGACCATAAATTTGGTGGTGGTTCCCAGCAACGTGGATATTGCAACAACAGAGGCTCTAGAAATGGCCAAAACTGTGGACCCCAGCGGACAGAGAACGTTAGGTAAAAAATAACTGTTACTGAAAATCAATTTGCTTTGATACCTTGCCAACAGATATGAAGATTAATGAATAAAGATGCAGACTATCCCTAGAGGTTAGATGCAGTTCTTGACCTGGCTATGACTTGACGTTTTTGTTGATTGCCCGTAGGCAAAAATGAGAAAAAAAATGTTTTACCTTCCGTACTTCTTTAACCACTTCAATACCGGCACTTTCACCCCCTTCCTGCCCAGGCTAATTTTCAGCTTTCATCGCTGTCGCATTTTAAATGACAATTGCGGGGTCATGCAACACTGTACCCATGTGACATTTTTACCATTTTCTTTACACAAATAGTTCTTTCTTTTTGGTGGCATTTAATCACCACTAGGTTTTTTCATAAAAAAAAAAAAAAAAAAACGGAAAAAAGTCAAAAATTTTGAAAATTAGTTTCTGTCAGTAAATTTTGTAAATAAGTAGTTTTCTCCTTCACTGAAGGGCACTGATGAGGCTGCACTGAAGGGCACTGATGAGGTGGCACTGATTAGGTGGCACTGATGAGGAGGCACTAATATGCAGCACTGATGGGCACTGATAGCTGACACTGATAAGCAGCACCAACGATCACTAATAGGTAGCACTGATGGGTACTGATAGGTACCAGTGATGGGCACTGATAGGTGGAACTGATAGGCGGCACTGATGGGCAATGAAAGCCAGCACAGATAGATGGCACTGATGAGCAGGCACTGAAAGGCAGCACTGATTGGTGTCACTGATAGGCATTGATAGGTGTCACTGATGGGCATTGAGTGGTGACACTCATGGACACTGCTGGGGCTGCACTAATGATCAGTGCCCTGATTACCTGTACAGTCTCCCATGTGAGGAGTTGCCACTGATCGGCTCTCCTCTCCCCACACTCTGTCAGTGTGAGGTGAGGAGAGCCGATAAATGGCACTTCCACATTTACATGTGAGCGGCTGTGATTGGACACAGTTGATCACAAGGGTAAAGAGCCGCGTCATCGGCTCTTTATCGGGATCATATGATGTCGCCCCAGAGCAAGAGGGGCATAGTTAAAGTGGCTGTAAACCCTTACATATACCCAGAGAAGTGATTGGTCTCAGGTGATAAACAGAGATGAAACAAGTCCTCCTATTTAAGTTGTATCTGTTTATCTGCAGTCTTCTCTTCACTACAGCCGTGCAAAGTCCAGAATTTTTAAATCTTGTCTGAACCGTCATATAAAAGGGGGCGGAGAGAGAAATTACACTCTGCAGAGCTCAGTGAGGAGAGCTTTGAGAGTTGATTGGAGGGAAAAGACGCACCCCCTTCACACAGCTCACAGGAACAGAGCTGAGACTGTCAATCAGCTGGAGTTCCCTCCCCTGTGACCATTATCCTCTTGGTGTCAGAAAAACGTGTGAAATGATTTGTGCTGATTGCAGAGGAAGGAGGTAGCAGACAGAAATTACACTTCATGCTCTGGCTTGAGACAAGTACACTATAGATGGATATGCTTTGTTCAGATTTCCTGTCTGAGGTTTACACTCGCTATCAGAAGCCATTCCAATAAATATTTTTCCTATGCTGCACCTAGGCAGGAAATAACTGTTGGCTACCATTGGTTACCTTTAGACAGGGAAGGAAGGCTTTATGGCTTTGATAATGCTGAACATTTCCTGTACCTTCTCTCCTAGGGATCTTGACCAAGCCTGACCTGGTTGATAAAGGAGCAGAGGAAGACATTGTTAACATTGTGAGAAACCTGGTCTACCAGCTCCGGAAAGGCTATATGATTGTCAAGTGTCGCGGACAGAAAGAGATCCTGAATAATGTTTGCCTAGAAGATGCCATAAGGAACGAGAGAGCTTTCTTCGAAAGCCATGAACATTTTAGGTTGAGTGACAATAATTTTAGTCTTCTTAGTAACAGACAATAATAAGAGCAAAAATATATATTCAGCTGTATATTAGCAGCCGGGACACATCACCGGTTGGTTTGATGGCAAATTGTGGAATGGGAATACTACCTACCATTCTTACAACACTTGCCCCCACTATTACCGGACACTGAAGACCACATGGTGTGGCCTAGCCATTCATAACTGCCAAATGCCTTTCATTTTCAGAGAGATTTAGGCTTAGTTCTCACCATCTGTTAAAATGAAACTCAACTCAAAAAGTGAAGATTTGTAAAGAAAGCATCTAGAGATGTTAATCGCACCTAACTAAGCCATACCCTGAAAAATGAACCTTTTGTATTGAATTCCTAAATAGCAGTGCACTTCCTGGTGTGTGAGTGTGCCTAGGCACACCTGTGCCTATAGCCTCATAGCTGTATACACTATATTGTCAAAAGTATTGAGACACCTGCCTTTACACGCGCATGAACTTTAAAGAGTCTACAGACCCCTGTAAATTAGAAGCATAATGGGCTACTATGTGCCACTTACCTGCAAACGTAGCCTGCGACGTCCAGCGCTGTCCCTTGTGCTGGGGTCGTCCATCTTCTACCCCTCTTCCTTCTGTGGCCGCGACCCTGGCGCTGTGACTGGCCGGAGTCGCGTGAAGTCACTCCTGCGCATGTCTGCAGGAGCCGCCAGTCACAGCACAGTGTCAGTGGAGAAACGGCACGGAGGCGGTTTCTTCACTGCGCATGTGCTGAAATGACGTGGCACATGCAGAACACTGCATATCTCCTGAACCGTGCAGGTTTGGAGATATGCAGGGTACCTACAGGTAAGCCTTATTCTAGGCTTACCTGTAGGTTAAAGTGGTTGTCACGGGTTGACAACCACTTTAATGACATCCCAGTCTTTGTATGTAGGGTTCAATATTGAGTTGGCCCACCTAGAACACCTTTGGGATAAATTAGAGCAGAGACTGTGAGCTAGGCCGTCTCGCCCAACATTAGTGTCTGACCTCAAACAAAAGGTGTTCTCTGGTCCAAATCATTTGGTGGAGGGGGATTATGGTGTGGGGTTG
The DNA here is from genome assembly GCA_018402905.1 of Glandirana rugosa. Taxonomy (NCBI): domain Eukaryota; kingdom Metazoa; phylum Chordata; class Amphibia; order Anura; family Ranidae; genus Glandirana; species Glandirana rugosa. The sequence goes on from BLSH010531532.1 coordinate 73,934, forward strand.
TGTTTTAGGGGTTGGGCTTGGCCCCTTAGTTCCAGTGAAGGGAACTCTTAAGGCATCAGCAAGACATTTTGGACAATTTCATGCTCCCAACTTTGTGGGAACAGTTTGGGGATGGCCCCTTCCTGCTCCAACATGACTGCACACCAATGCACAAAGCAAGGTCCGTTAAGACATGGATGAGTGAGTTTGGGGTGGAGGAACTTGACTGGCCTGCACACAGTCCTGACCTTAACCCGATAGAACAACTTTGGGATGAATTAGAGTGGAGACTGAGAGCCAGGCCTTCTCGTCCAACATCAGTGTCTGGCCTCACAAATACCCTTCTGGAAGAATGGTCAAACATTCCCATAAACACACTCCTAAACCTTGTGGACAGCCTTCCCAGAAGAGTTGAAGCTGTTATAGCTGCAAAGGGTGAGCCAACTCAATATTGAACCCTACAGACTAAGACTGGGATGCCTTTAAAGTTCATGTCAAGGCAGGCGTCCCAATACTTTTGACAATATAGTGTGTGTGCAGGCTGGTTTGCAGTGCTAGTTCAAAGCCCAGTCTGGTGCACTTTTGTTCAGGGGTTCAGGTGCAATTCCAATGCAAATTTTAGTGTATGTGATTAGAAATCGAACCTGAACTGGACTAGATCGCACAGGACTCTTTTTCAAATCGCACTGTGGCCGGCCCGGACATATGTGAACAGGCTGTAAAAACTCACTGAAATGCACATGAAAACTGATGTCTGTGCAGTAGAGCTGCACGAATCTGGATAAAATGAGAATCACAATTTTTTTGCTTAGAATAAAGATCACAATTCTCTCACGATTCTGAAGAACTTTTTTATTTTAAAGATTTACAACTCCTGAACATTAGGTTATCAAACAAGATGGCAATAAAATAAGACCTGATACTCTTTGCTTCAATCAAATTTAAAGAAATTTAATGAAAAATAATTTAACGTGTAAAGAAATTACCATCAAGTTATATTAGGGACTTTTTTTTAGTACTCGCCAATACCAATTACAGATACCTACCACAACTTTTTTTATTTACAATTCAGCTGTCAGCAATGGTACAAAGCATTGAAAAGTTATTTTACAAATTAAATACATTTTTTTTACATTTTGCACTTTTTTCAATGTGAAACGTGTAAATATATGTTAAAAATATTAATGAACAAAGCAAACAAAAAAAGTTTGCATCACTAAGAGTTTATAAAATAGAAGTAAATTAAAAAAAAAATCAGCAGGAATATAATTAAATGAAGAAGGAGCATAAGGAGTTAATAAGGCTGATTAGAGTAAATTAAGGGTTAATAAGGGATCAAACGGAGGAACAATTTAATAAAAACGAAAAAAAAAATGTATTTATGTACTTGACAATAGACATGTGCACTGCCGAAAAATTCTTTTTTTTTCCTTTTCGTTTCATTCGTTTTTTAAAAAAAATGTATCGGATCATTCGTTATGATCCGCATTCGTTATTTCAATAATTCGAAACTTCGGCTGCATTAGAATTGGTTACGTTCCATTCGTTTAGATGCGGTATTTGTAATTTCGATAATTTGTAACTGCGGATAAATTTATATTCGTTGCGTTCACTAACAGCCAAATTTGAAAGGAAATTCAAATACCTATAATTTTAATAGTGTATAACTATTATTATAGTTTTTTTAAATTATTAATAAATAATAATAAAAACTATAATAATGGTTAATAATTTTACTACAATGGAAAATGCGAAAAACAAAATTATCTGAATGTTTTTTGTTCTTTTGGATTTTTGAATTTTCGGTTTTTCGTTCTTATTTTCATTCTTTCTGATTTTCAAATTTACGTTCTTTCAAATTTTCGTTCTTTTAGAAAATTTGTTTTAAAAAAAAATCATAAAATAGTCTTTCGTTCATTCGAATGCTTCCGAATGAACGAATATGCAGAATTTTGACGAAAAACAAATTTTTAACTAAACAAATTGCAAATGTCTACTTGACAAGGTAGCTTTAAACTGACTTCACTTGCAGACCAAAGTTCAACCCTTTAAACTGTAAATGAATAAACAGAAGGACAGATGAGAAGATACAATGTTTCCTTTTATCTGTCTCTTTCAGCGCTGAGCGATGTTGTTGATAAACATTGCCAGCTGCTTTTTTTTTTTTTTTTGACAGCTGTGAGCGGCAGAACTGCTTTCATGACTGAATGAGACATCTTTTGTTAAGCAAGCGGTGTGCCTTAACAACTGGTGATTGCAGCTTTTATTTTAAATTTTTTTTTTTTACATTTCAGCTGTCAGTGGTGGAATCTCACCGACATGAAATAACCAAGCCTGAAAGTATTGGTTGCAGGTATCGGAGCATTTGCACGAGTACCGATGCTTGTGCGAATGCTTAGTATCGGCACTTTTTACATGAATCGTAGATATGCTGGATTAAGGTCGTATGGAGGGTCGAATCTGGATCACGATATTTTAACGATTAATCCTGTAGCTCTATTCGGCAATTGAAATCTGTGTGGTTTTCCCTTCAGTTTTCATGCAGGTATGGGGTGAACGAGCCGTAAATAAACTGTCATGGTAATTGGTATCAGCGAGTACTTGAGAAAAAGTATTGGTACTCAGTCTTAAACAACTGGGGCATCCCTACTGTTGTCCATGGTGCTGATTGTAAATTAGACAGTCTGAGAATGCAATCATAAAAATCTTTGATACCCTAAGCAATGAAAAAATGTTATACAATTCACCCTTGAATGGATGGAGACTACAAAGCCCCCCAGAAAAATTAATGCAGTATTTTGTTTTTATTTTTTCAGTGTTCTGTTGAATGAAGGCTATGCTACAATCCCATCACTTGCGGAAAAACTGACTGTTGAACTCGTTGATCATATCAGTGTAAGTCACTTAAAACTATAATAAGAGAATACTGTGGATGCAATTACTCCCCCCTTCCGAGTCACCTCTTATCTCAGCCCCCCACCCACCTCTAAGCACCATCTCTTGGTTCCACCCCTTACCCACCTCAACTCCCAGTACTGCCCCTTTGTAGAGAATACAGAACCAGGTATCATTCAATACAAAGTAATTTGTATTGAATGTGTAATGATAACAAGAAAAGCAGAAATATAAATTCCCTGCAGCCAGCAACAATAGACCCCCCCCCCCCAGCAACAATAGACCACCCCAGCAACAATAGATCCTCCCAGCAACAAAAGACCACCCCAGCAACAATAGATCCCCCCAGCAACAAAACACCACCCCAGCAACAATAGATCCCCCCAACAATAACAGACCCTACTCTTCCCCCGGCAACAAAATACAACCTCCAGTAACAATTGATCTCCTGCTGCAACATTAGACCCCCGCCAACAATAGGTCTCCCAGCATCAATAGCATTTCCCACAGGCGGCAACAATAGCCCCCTCCCTCAACATTAGATCCCTTCCAGCATCATAGGCTCCCCCACCCAACAGAAGCAAACCCTCCCAGGAACTTGAAATGCTGGCTCTCGAGTGGAATACCTCTCCTGATGGGAACCAACCCCTGTCCCCTAATGGGAGTATGTCTGTCTCCTGGATGGAGCACACACCTGTCCCCTGAAGGGAGTACTCCTGTCTCCTGGATGGAGCTCACATCTGTCTTCTGAAGAAGTCCCTGAACTATGCTGAAGCCTATCGTTACAAGGGCTGTGCACACCCGGACACACACCCTGCTGTCTCCTGCCCTGGGGCCCCTTTGCAGGGCCGATCCTGGGCAGGTGGATAGGGTGCCTCACGCCCAGGTGCTGTAAGCTGAGGCAGAGGGGGGGGTGCCCATGGTTGGCCCTGCCATGGGTCCCGCTGGGTCCATTGGGCTGCCTCAGAGGGGAAGGGGGGCAAGTGCCGCCGGATTATAGAGAGCGGGATCTCCCGCTTACCGGGTGGCCGCTGTCATACGAAGTCCCACCTCCTGTACCGGCTGCTATAATAGACAGAACACTGGTCCAATGCCGGGACGTGTGATGTCTATCATAGGAGCCGCTCCAGGAGGCGGGACTTCATATGACAGTGGCTGCCAGGTAAATGGGTGATCCCCACTCTGTGTAATCCGGCAGATCCCATTGATGGGTACTGGTGAGGCTGCATTGGCTGAGCACTGGTGAGGCTCCATTGGCTGAGCACTGGTGAGGCTCCATTGATGGGCACTGATGGGCACTGGTGATGCTGCATTGATTGGCACTGATCAGGCTGCATTGATGGGCACTGATGAGCCTGCACTGATATGCACCAATGAGGCTGCACTGATGGGCACTGATGAGGCATTGATGGGCATTGATAAGGCTGAGCTGATGGGCACTGATGAAGCTGCGATGATGGGCACTGGTGAGGCTGAATTGATGGGCACTGGTCAGGCTGCATTGATGGGTACTGGGGAGGCTGCATTAATGGCACTGATGAGGCTGTGCTGATGGGCACTGGTGAGGCTGAGCTCAAGGGCACTGGTAAGGCTGCGCTCATGGACACTGGTGAGGTTGCACTGATAGGCACTGGTGAGGCTGAACTGATGGGCACAGATGAGGCTGCATCGATGGGCACTGATGAGGCTGCCCTGATGAGCACTGATGAGGCTGTACTGATGGGCACTGGCAAAGCTGCACTCATGGGCACTGGGGAGGCTGCATTGATGGGCACTGATCAGGCTGCATTCATTGATGGGCACTGATGAGGCTGCATTGAGCACTGGTGAGGCTGCACTGATGGGCACTTATGAGGCTGCGCTGATGGGCACTGATGAGGCTGCGCTGATGGGTACTGGTGAATAAAATACACTCTTCAAATGTGCTTTAAAATGCATGGTGTTCCCTTTTATGAACAAGAAAATAATGATGTTATGCTGTTGGACTGGTATAATAATGATATGAGGCTGGTATGAAATTATTTCCAGGCCCAGTCCGGCCCTTCTCCCAAAGCACTTTGAAATCTCCAAACTACAGAGCCCAATCCACAAATACCAAAAACCAGAGAAAACTGTTTTGTTTTTTCTCATAATTCATACTCCGGGTTTCCTGCACTCTGCATATGTGTGAACCCTGTGTCCTTTCTACAACCATTTCCACAGTGGCAGGGCCTCGCACCGTCACGCTGTGTATTCTTAACTGCCATGTTAAAAAAAATGTCTGTTATTTAACAAGCTAAATTGCTTGAGCTGCAATTCACAAACAGAACTGAAATGAGTCATGAGTGACTCCTGCTTGCTCTGTTCAAATACAGTACATCATACAGAACTTCAGGGAGAGGGAGTCTGAAAGCAAATAGTTACTACTGTTCTCTCTATTTAGATTACCCATAATGCTGTATACACCTCTGTCATGGGAACGTAAAGTATTACATTATTAATAGTAAAAATAATATAATTAATAATACATTATTTTTATTATAAACATATATTTAAACCTGTTCATGACTGCGCTATAGGCAAATGACGGCTACAGCGCGGTTGCACTTTGCCAGGAGGCCGTCACATGACGTCTTGAGCTGTCTGTGCACCCGTTGCGGCGCGCATTGGCAGTGATCTATGATTGTGGTAAAGGGCAAATCACAGCGGCTTTTTAACAGATGATCAGCTCTGTCCAATCAGTTCAGCCTCATCAGAGAAGGAGCAAAATTTCTTATTTACAAATTTTTTGGACAGAATCTAAGAAAAACATTTCTTTTTTTTTTTAAATTTTCAATCTTTTTTCATTTGTTTAGCAAAAAATAAAAACCCAGTGGTGATTAACCACTTCAGCCCCGGGAAGGATTTACCCCCTTCCTGACCAGAGCATTGTTTGTGATTCTGCACTGCGTCACTTTAACTGACAATTGCGCGGTCGTGCAACGTTGTAGTCAAACAAGACTGTCGTCCTTTTTTTCCCCACAAATAGAGCATTCTTTTGGCGGTATTTGATCACCTCTGCGGTTTTTATTTTTTGTGCTATAAACAAAAAAAGGAGCGACGATTTTGAAAAAAATATATATATTTTTTTACTTTTTGCTATAATAAATAAAAAAAATAAAATTTCTTCATTAATTTAGGCCGATATATATTCTTCGACATATTTTTGGTAAAAAAAATTGCAATAAGTGTATATTGATTTTTTAGCAAAAGTTATAGCGTCTGCAAACTATGGGAATAGATTTATGGCATTTTTATTATTATTATTTTTTTTTACTAGTAATGGCGGTGATCTGCGATTTTTATTGGGACTGCGACATTGTGGCGGACAGATCAGACACTTTTGAAACTTTTTTGGGACCAATGACATTTATACAGCGATCAGAGCTAAAAATAGTCAATGATTACTGTATAAATATCACTGGCAGGGAAGGGGTTAACACTAAGGGGGCGATCAAAGGGTTAAATGTTCTCTAACTGTGTGGGGGCTGGACTGCCTGGAGGAGAGAGATCGCTGTTCCCGATCACTGGGAACAGACGATCTCTCTCAACTCCTCTGTCAGAACGGGGATCTGTTTGTTTACACTCGCAGATTTGCGGTGTCTCAGGAGCGATCACGGGTGCCAGCGGACATGGAGTCCACCCCACCCGCCGATTGGCTCCCCCGCTAGCCAGTGAGCGCGCCCACACCACGCGTTCCTGCGACGGCAATTCGCTGGAACGAGCCAACCTGCCGCCATATAATGACGATGGCCAGTTGGCAAGGGGTTAAACACAAAGAAAATAAAGCCAAAAAAATGGTAAAAATTTGGGTGCAGCGTTGCATGACCGCGCAGTTGTCATTCAAAGTGCAACAGCGCGGAAAGCTGAAAATTGGCCTGGGCAGGAAGGGGGTGAAAATGCCCAGTAGGCAAGTGGTTAAAAGTTTTTTTATATTTATTTTTAAAAAAAGTTTCAAAGCATCAATGCTGCAGTCCATAGCAGAGCTCAGAATGGTAAAGCTTTGCTGTAGTGTAAGGAGCATGCTGAAAGCAGGAGAGGGTAGAGTGATAGAGAGATGAGCTGATCAGTCTGCTGCTGCTCCTTTCACTGTCCAGCCATAGGATGGATCTCCTGGATGGACAGAAATACAAATCATCTGGCAGGTAAAATAGTTTCCTTATGTGCTTTCCCTCTGTATTGACCTGTTTGCCTGGAGTTAATTTTTAGGCTATGCAGTGGGCTTCTGATCTAAACATAATTTTCTGTTTTGTAACCATATTTTAAAATGTATTATTTTTTTTTTTTTACTTTTAGGGAAGTTTACCCAATTTGGAGCATCAGATCAAAGAGAAATGCAAGGAGGCAGAAGAGAGGCTGAGGATGATTGGCACAGGGGTCCCAGAGTCTGAAATGGAAAAACTTACCTGTCTCATTGATGTAAGTGCAAGTTCACGGGTCCATAAATCCCCGACCACAAGATGCCTGCTCAGATATTCAATTTAGTTACAGAGTGATACATCCATGGTGACCATTTGGCACACTTCCTCCTACAAGCCTGGGCTTTCCTGTTGGTCGGAAAATGTTCTGGTAACCTTAATGACCAACGCTGAATTTGGATTTACTTTAACCTAACACAACATGAACTTTTTCAGCAACACGTGAGATCCAATATAGGGCATCAGCTTGGCAGAGATATAAAACAGACTGTCTTTGTTGAATTCATATTAAAGATAAACTAAACTCTGGAAGCTGTGCCAAAACAAAGCCAAGCGGAGTGCAAAGGACTAGTGATCAGTATAATGTTTTGTGCTATGTCTGGGTATGGATGTGGCCATCTTGGTAGAGGCAGGGCTTTGCTTCCTCATATCTGAGCCAGACCTGGCATACATCACATGATTGATTCTCACTGCTATTGAACTGAGGGCTGCTCTTTGTACCCTGACAATTACCCATTTCCACCACCACAGCATCTCTCTTATTTCTAACTACTGCAGGCTTGGGTAGGTCAGCTTCTTTCACAAGCAGTCTTTATTAGTGTCACAGCAAACTACGGTAGTTATAGATGCTTGAACTACTCTTCAGGACACCAACCGCCATTCTCCATTCATACACGTGTAGCACCCTGCTGTAGCTTCCTTACTTAGGTTGAGTCCTCAGTTTGGCAACTAGGAGTCTCCCTGTCCAAGTAGTGTAGTTGTGAGGAGTGAGGAGGTCGGTAAGCAGTAGAGAGCAGATTAAACCCCTCATGGTTATTGAAGGGTCTCACAACAAATATTGAGTAGTATACCAAACAACACTTTACTCCTCTGAGGAATGCCAGAATTCTCCTTCCCCTAAGTGAACCAGACCAGGATAGCTGGAGGATTGTGCATGGTGGGCAGTGGGATGCTGTGAAACTGTGAGTAGTTTGCTGTGTGTTCAAAAAAGTTGGCTTATACAAGCTCACATTCAGTAAATCAGGAAGACGAACAATGAGACAGGAAAGATGAGTGGCCCATACCTGGAGACTCTTTATTGGAATATGGCTCACATGAAGATAGTAGTGCCCTGTTGGGTTTGATTGGCCAGCAGTTTGGTGGAGGTGGGTCTCCTGTTTGCACCAGAAACCCAGTAGCTTGGTGGCCTTCAGGCTAAGTGGTTGGCATGAACATGGTGAGACCCGACTGGAAACCCCAGGAGATGGGACCCTGTTAACAATGTGAATGTTGTAGACTAGGGGTTTCCTGATAGGCTCTTAGGCCATAACTAGTGAGCCAACGCTTGGGGTTAGGCCTCGGATGTCATTAGCAGAAAAGCTCCTGATGTAGCCCTGACCTCAACCCTACCGCGCACCTTATGGGTGAATTGGGACACCAATTATGAGCCAGGTCTTCTTGTTTACCTTGACCTGACCTTAAAATTTTTGAATGAGAACAAATTCCCACAGACAGACTTTGAAATCTTGTGCCTTCCCAAAAGAGTGCAAGCTGTTATAGCCACAAAGGGGGACCAACTGATGCTGATGGTTTTGGAATGGGATGTCCAACAACCTAATATAGGTGTGATGGTCAGGTGTCCACAAACAATTGGCCATATATTTAGGAAATTACCTTTTTTTAAAAATGAGGAAAGTGAAGAGCAGCCCCAGTTTAAACTTTACATGAGGGTCCTGAGACTTGTAAGCCAGGGCTGGCCCAAGACATTGTGCTGCCTCGGTCCAAGAATGAAATGCTGCCCGCCACCCCCCCAAAAAAATTACACCCACCAAAAGGCCCCCACATCTATTTTATATCATTATAATTGAAACTAAAATTAAATGTCAGGAAGTCAGATTTACATGCAACAGCACCTTGTCTATATGACCTACCATTTTGTTAAATTCCAAGGGGTGGCTATGGTAGTATAGGGACTGTGAGTAGTTTGCTGTGTGTTCAAAAAAGTTGGCTTATACAAGCTAACATTCAGTAAATCAGGAAGACGAACAATGAGACAGTAAAGATGAGTGGCCCATACCTGGAGACTCTTTAGTGGAATATGGCTCACATGAAGATTGTGGTGCCCTGTTGGGTTTGATTGGCCAGCATTTTGGTGGAGGCGGGTCTCCTGTTTGCACCAGAAACCCAGTAGCTTGGTGGCCTTGAGGCTAAGTGGTTGGCATGAACATGGTGATACCCGGCTGCAAACCCCAGGAGATGGGACCCCGTTAACAATGTGAATGTTGTAGACTAGGGGTTTCCTGATAGGCTCTTAGGCCATAACTAGTGAGCCAACGCTTGGGGTTAGGCCTCGGATGTCCTTAGCAGAAAAGCTCCTGATGTAGACCCCTAGTGCAGGATCTTGCTTTTCAGCTGCTGATAAGGGGCTTTACACATGTACGAAAAACCTTTTGCACCTGCCCTAAGGAACTGCTAGGGTTCATGTTGATATTGGTCATGTGAGTGTGAGAGAGCTGCCACAGCAGGCAACAGGGAGTGGAAGGATTCTAAACATCTATTCTCCTGCATGTCTACTATATTAATAATGAACTACAGATAGAAGCCCCTCATGCAGAACAAGAACCAAAAGCTCCCACTGAAGAAACTTCACAATAGGGCATCACCGAGCCAGGTGGAAAGGAAAAGCAAGAATTGGTGATTTGTTCATGGGAGGTGTGTCTATAGAGGTCCATGTAGCAGAAATCTCCAAGCAGGTTAGGTGAAGCCCCTGATGATCAGGAAAGAGGGTAGAGTGCTAGAGGTGGACTCTTATGTGGAATATGAAACATATTAGCAGCCATTGTCATCACCCTTGTCAGAAAAACAGTTTAGGTAGGCAAATGATGTACACTAATGATCTAATAATAATCTAGCCGTAAAAAAAAGATTTCTTAGTTGTGCAAATAGATGGATATTCTTCAAAGGGGAGGGGATGCTAGGATGATCTACAATGACTATACCACTGGGAATTATGCTGGCAGTACAGCCTGTAAGCTGTCAACTCAATCAACATATCTTGAAGTCCATGGTCTTTGCAAGTCTCTTCCATAGCCCTCTGTCTCTCATCTGCTGAAAACCCATTACATTTGATTGGTAGAATATGCTATATGGCCAACATTTTTGAACAACTGACCATCACACCTGCCACTCTGGCCAAAAGTATGGGAAATTCACCTCCAAATTGAGATCCAAGTAAAGGGCACTGTTAATGCTTCGGCATACAAATTACATTTTAGACAACTGTGCACTTCCAACCTTGTGGGAAGGCCCTTTTCTTTTCCCAGCAAAATGGTGCCCCTGTGTACAAAGCCAACTCCATATTGAGCTTAATGAATAAATTTGGTTTGGAGAAACTCGAGTGGCCTGCACAGAGCCCTGACCTCAACCCTACCGCGCACCTTATGGGTGAATTGGGGCACCAATTATGAGCCAGGTCTTCTTGTTTACCTTAGGACCTGACCTTAAAAATTTTGAATGAGAACAAATTCCCACAGACAGACTTTGAAATCTTGTGGAAAGCCTTCACAAAAGAGTGCAAGCTGTTGGGGGACCAACTCCATGTTGATGCTGATGGTTTTGGAATGGGATGTCCAACAATCTAATATAGGTGTGATGGTCAGGTGTCCACAAACAGTTGGCTATATATTTAGGAAATTACCTTTTTTTTTAAATGAGGAAAGTGAAGAGCAGCCCCAGTTTAAACTTTACATGAGGGTCCTGAGACTTGTTAGCCAGGGCTGGCCCAAGACATTGTGCTGCCTGGGTCCAAGAATGAAATGCTGCCCGGGTCCAAGAATGAAATGCTGCCCGCCACCCCCCCCCCCCCAAAAAAAATCCAACCCACCAAAAGGCCAACACATCTATTTTATATCATTATAATTGAAACTAAAATTAAATGTCAGGAAGTCAGATTTACATGCAACAGCACCTTGTCTATATGACCTACCATTTTGTTAAATTCCAAGGGGCGGGATAGGGTAATATAGGGGCGGGCTAGGGTAGTATAGGGACGAGCTGGGGTAGTATAGGGGCTGGCTGGGGTAGTATATGGGTGGGCTGGAGGGTAGTACATGGGCAGGCTGGGGTAGTATATAGACAGGCTAGGGCAGTATAGGGGAAGGTGGAGTGCCCAGGGGGCAGTTGTCACCATGACACACAACTGCTGGAAAAAAAAATCTTGGTCGTCAATTTGCTGGGGAAATAGAAGAGGAGAGGCGGCTGTGGTTCAGTTTGCTGCCCCTCTCAAAGTACTGCCTGGATCCAATGAACCCACTGGGACCCATGGTAGGGCCGGCCCTGATGTTAGTGCCTCCTCTGCTCTCCATATATACTAGAAAACCCGCAAAGTCAGTGCCATTTGATATGTTTCTATCTATCTTTTTTTCTAACAGAAAATTAAACACTTTGGAGAGGAACTTGAAAAAGCCGTTCATGGGGAGGATGACGTCAGCAAAGGAAGTCTAAAGCTTTTCACCAGTATGCGAAGGCTCTTTAATTCCTGGGAAAGAAGTCTCAAAGACTCAGCTGACAGATGTAAGCACACCGAAACAACGTTATTTCAACAAACATTTATTTTCAGTTGTTATTGTTAACCTGAAAATAATTTTTGATAGCATTTAAGCTTACAGCTTTATACATTACAGATTTGTGTGTCAGATAGTACAGTCAGCATTCTGGCAGGACACCTGCTGCAAGACACTAATTGAAAAATACCTAGCTGTATATTAACAAAGCATATTCTATAATAATACACTGCTCAAAAAAATTAAAGGAACACTTTTTAATCAGAGTAATGAATCATGTCAATTAATGTTGTGGGATATTGATCTGGTCAGTTAAGTAGCAGAGGGGGTTGTTAATCAGTTTCAGCTGCTTTGGTGTTAATGAAATTAACAACAGGTGCACTAGATGGGCAAGGATGAGACGACCTCCAAAACAGGAATGGTTTTACAGATGGAGGCCACTGACATTTTTTTCCCCTACTCATCTTTTCTGCCAGTTTTTCACTAGTTTTGCATTTGGCTAGGGTCAGTGTCACTACTGGTAGCATGAGGTGATACATCAATACGTGCCATTGCCAGAAGGTTTGCTGTGTCTCCCAGCACGGAGCAAGAGCATGGAGGAGATTCCAGGAGACAGGTAGTTACTCCAGGAGAGCTGGACAGGGTCGTAGAAGGTCCTTAACCCATCAGCAGGACCGGTTTCTGCTCCTTTGTGCAAGGAGGAACAGGATGAGCATTGCCAGAGCCCTACAAAATTACCTCCAGCAGGCCACTGATGTGAAAATCTCTGACCAAACAATCAGAAACAGACTTCATGAGGGTGGCCTGAGGGCCCAATGTCCTCTAGTGGGCCCTGTGCTCATTGCCTGGCACTGTGGAGCTTGACTGGTATTTGCCATTGAACACCAGAATTGGCAGGTCTGCAACTGGCGCCCTGTGCTTTTCACAGATGAGAGCAGGTTCACCCTAAGCACATGTGACAGACGTGAAAGGGTCTGGAGAAGCTGTGGAAACCATAATACTGCCTGTAACATTGTTCATGACCAGTTTGGTGGTGGATCAGTGATGGTCTGGCGAGGCATATCCATGGAGGGACGCAGAGACCTGTACAGGCTAGACAATGGCACTCTGACTGCTTTTAGGTACAGTATCTGGATGAAATCCTTGAACCCATTGTCAGACCCTGCGCTGGTGCAGTGGGTCCTGGGTTCCTCCTGGTGCAAGACAATGTCCGGCCTCGTGTGGCGAAAGTATGCAACCAGTGTCTGGAGGATGAAAGAATTGATACCATTGAATGGACCCCACGCTCACGCACGTGACCTAAATCCAATAGAACACCTCTAGGACATTATGTTTCTGTCCTTTCGACACTGCCAAGCTGCACTTCAGTCTGGTTAGGAGCTTAGTGATGCCCTGTTCCAGATCTGGGAGGAAATACCCCAGGACACCATCCGTCGTCTCATTAGAAGCATGCCCCAACATTGTCAGGCATGCATACAAGCATGTGGGGGCCATACAAACTACTGAGGACCATTCTGAGTTGCTGCAATGAAATTTCAGCAAAATGGACTAGCCGGCTGCATAATTTTTTCACTTTGATTTTCAGGGAGTCTTTGAATTCAGCCCTCTGTAGGTTGATAATTATAATTTGCATTAAAAGATGTGACATCCTTTCATTTCATTCCTAACACATTATCCAGTCTATATCACTATAGACATCCAGCAATGTATTTTTCTCCATTGAGATCTGAGGTGTTTTAAAAGTGTTCCTTTAATTTATTTGAGTAGTGTATAAAATGGTAATAACTAGGCTGTATCTCAATTTCTTTCCTTTGCTTAAAAAAAAAAAAAAAAAAAAACTACTCTTGGTTAAAGTGGAACTTCAGCTTTTTGGCCACTCCCTTCATCTTTTTTTTTGTGACTGTGTGCTCAGCGCTACCAAAAATTCTTATAGTGAATACAATTATTATATTAAAGGTATGTCATATAGCTATATGCGTTCTTCACTTTACATGCATTTAGCTAAATTCAAATGCTTCCAGTACAAACATATAGCATCGTATCCTTATTATCATATTTTGTGTCTCAAGGCTGGACACAGACATTTATCATATGTATGTCTTATTACAGTCTCTGCAAATATAAGAATAATCCACTTAGATATTAAAAACAATAAATGTGACAATTTGTACACCAAAAACAATAATTGTGAAATCTCGTTCAATCTTTAATCATTCTAGTGTCTCTTTCTTGTGTTATTGTGAATAAACCATCCTTCCACTGTTATCCGGTGCTCTTGTGATAAGTACAGATGGATTTGCCTTACTGGGGAGAGGCTCAGTAAGGACGGGTCACTCAAATTACCTATTAAATTATGGGGAAAAAAAGGAAGAAAAAAATAGAGGAGAGAGACGAGAAAGCTAGGCTAGGAACCTACATCCCAAAAACAAAATTACTTGACTAGCAACATACGAAGTACTCTGTCTAATCTGGATCAAACTTTGGCTTTGAGTGCCACCAGATCTCTGCTCTTCCAATTCTTCACAGGCCACTTGCATCTCCTTTAGTAAAAACATTTATCCAGGGTGTCACTCACATACTTTCACCTATACATAGAATCTCAACTTGGCTCTGTTGGCCCTCCCAAAAGCCACTTTGAACCTATAGGAGAGATACCTGTCTAATCTCACTCACAAGGTAGCTCCTTTTCTGGTCCTACACATGCCAGAGAAAAGGTTGTCTTTGGGCCTCAGGCCTCCTTTCTCCTTAAGGTGGATCCTTCCTTTCATTTTAATCAGGATGTCATCCTTCCATATCTCTGCCCTGCGCTGGTTCATCCCAAGTTTATTTCTTGGAGGTGAGTTTCTGAGCTAGTGGCCTAATCATGTAAGCAGGACGTCATATTTCCATATCTCTGCCCTGCACTTGTTCATCCCAAGAGTATGTCTTGGTTGTGGCTTCTTTCCAATGGAATGGCTCCTTTTTGGTCATTTCTGAAGGTTCCTATAAGAGACAGTTGCCTCTCCTTCCTCTATTGCTAGGTGGCTTAGATGAACCATCATTAAAACCTAAATATTGAATTATGGCCACTAGAACTCCCAGCAACAGGATCCCTAAAAATTGGAGAAACAATACTCACCAACTTCTATGAGTTGGTCCCTTGATGGCTAAATGAGTGAGCTCCTTGTTGACGGAAATGCTGTAAGAATGCAAGTTGCCAGCAAGGGACTGACATGGAAACAGGAGAGTATTTCTCTTATCCTCTTTTCCCTCTATATAGAGAAGTGATTCTCAACCAGAGTGCAGCACCCCCCACTCCTTATACTTACCCGAGCCCGAACCCGATCCAGCGGCTCTCTCTGCTCTCTCCCTCCTAATAGGCTCAGAGACAGCAGCAGGGAGTGGGAAGTGGGGCCATTGCACAGAGCAGATAAGTCTGACATGTTTGTTATTTTGTACAAAAAAAAAATGCAATCATTTGACACCGTGGTTACCTTAGAAATATTTTACCCCACATGATATATATTATTCATATTGATAATATAAAATCTTGTTCAATGATTTTTAATTGAGATTAAGAGAAGAAAAATCTGCGTCTGTACTTTATTTTCAGATGCTGAGGACCTGAGAGATGACATAAAGATCTATGAGGAGCAGCACCGAGGCCGAGAGATGACAGGCTTTGTAAATTTCAGAACATTTGAAAATATTGCCAAGAAGCAAATCCAGACGTACGAAGAGCCAGCGATTATGAAGCTGAATGAAATAACCGGTAGGAGTACAGCCCTGTTTACTGATGGGAAAGAGACCTTTGATCTCACTATAAATGTGTTACTTGGTGAAGTAGGGATCTCCTTTCTCAAAAACCTTTCCTTCATTTAACCACTTCAGCCCCGGAAGGATTTCCAGCTTTAGGACCGGAGCCCTTTTTGCGATTCGGCACTGCGTCGCTTTAACTGAAAATTGCGCGGTCGTGTGACGTTGTACCCAAACAAAATTTGCGTCCTTTTTTTCCCACAAATAGAGCTTTCTTTTGGTGGTATTTGATCACCTCTGCGTCATTTCTGATCGCTGCTATAAACAAAAGAAGAGCGACAATTTTGCAAAAAAACCCAAATTTCTTACTTTTTTGCTAAAATACAGATCCAAAAAAAAAATATAAAAAAACATTGGCCGATTTATATTCTTCCTCATATTTGTGATTAAAAAAATCGCAATCGGCGTTTATTGATTGGTTTGCACAAAAGTGGTCGCGTTTACGGATGATGAGAATTAATTTTTGGGGTTTTTATATTTTTTTAATTTTTACTAGTAATGGCGGCGATCTGCGATTTTTAGCGGTGCTGCGATATTTCAGCGGACATGTCGGACCATTTTGACACTTTTTTGGGACCATTGCCATTTATACAGCGATCAGTGCTATAAAAATGCACTGATTACTGTGTAAATGCCATTGGCAGTGAAGGGGTTAACCTGCAGGGGCGCTCTAAGGGTTAACTGTGTTCCCTGGGAGTGTTCTAACTGTATGGGGACTGCCCTAGCTGGGGAAGGGAAGCAGTCACAGCCTCCATGTAGAGGAAGGCTGTGATCACAGCCCTTCCCCCCTCACAGAACGGAGGTCCGTGTTTACTTACACGGACCTCCGTTCTTTCACTCCGGGGGGGGCATCGCGGGTGGCCGGCGGAGAACGATTCCGCCGCACCCGCTCCCTGGCCCTCCCCGAACACAGTGAGCACGCGGGCGCGCCTCCGGCGGCGCGCGATCTCGCGGCCGCCGTCATACGATGGCGATCCGCGTTACAGAGCCACTTTGCCGCCGTCAAATGCTGATCGGCGGTCGGCAAGTGGTTAAAGCAGTGGTTCTCAACTCCGGTCCTCAGGACCCACTAACAGGCCAGATTTTAAGTATTACCTGGGGAGATGCAGACTAGAATACTGCAATCACTGAGCAGCAAATGATATCACCTGTGATGTATTTCAGTTATCCTGCAAACCTGGCCTGTTAGTGGGTCCCGAGGACAGGAGTTGAGAACCACTGATTTAAAGGGACTTTTCACTCTAGTGATCCTGTTATTGATACATTCTCTATATCAGCCTTTCTCAACCTTTTCAACACGGAGGAACTCTTGAAATAGTTCTCCGGTCTTAGGGAACCCCTGCTAAAAATGAGAAATCTACAACTCATGATACATTAGTGTTCTGGTTAATGGGAAGAATGCTCCTTAGCAATGGTTTTAGTGGGAATTTATCTGAGAGGCAGAAATTGATCATTGCGCGAGGAACCCCTTGCAACCTCTGGAGGAACCCTGGTTGAGAATCACTTCTCTATATAGAGGGAAGAGAGGATGAGAGAAATACTCTCCTGTTTCCATGTCAGTCCCTTGCTGGCAACTTGCATTCTTACAGCATTTCCGTCAACAAGGAGCTCACTCATTTAGCCATCAAGGGACCAACTCATAGAAGTTGGTGAGTATTGTTTCTCCAATTTTTAGGGATCCTGTTGCTGGGAGTTCTAGTGGCCATAATTCAATATTTATCAGCAAAATTCAGCATTATGGCGACTAGATGGAGCTGATGATCGTGGAAACACACATATTAGACTCAGTACAGGGATTATATGTAATGGCCATGCAAAATCTGATGCATTTGCACAGTGAATTTTTGTATTAATACAGTAAAACCTTGGTTTGAGAGCGTTTTGCAAGACAAGCAAAATTTTAAAACAAATTTTGACTTAATATACAAACGATGTCTTGATATACAAGTAGTGTCACATCACAACTGTGTATAAAAGAGTGTAGCAATATGGTTACATTTAATGAATGTTAACCACTTCCTTACTGGGCACTTAAACCCCCCTCCTGCCCAGACCAATTTTAGGCTTTCAGCGCTGTTGCATTTCGAATGACAATTGCGCGGTCTTGTGGCGTTTTACCCAAATAAAATTTTTATCATTTTTTTCCCACAACTAGAGCTTTCTTTTGGTGGTATTTGATCACCTCTGCGTTTTTTATTTTTTGCGCTATAGACAAACAAAGAACAATGATTTTGAAAAAAGAACAATATTTTTTACTTTTTTGCTATAATAAATATCCAAAAAAAAATTATAAAAAAGAAAATTATTCATCAGTTTTGGCCAATATGTATTCTTCTACATATTTTTGGTAAAAAAAATCGCAATCGGCATATATTGATTGGTTTGCGCAAAAGCAATTGCGTCATAAAACTATGGGAATAGATTTATGCCGTTTTTACTATTTTTTTTTTTACTAGTAATGGCGGCGATCTGCAATTTTTATCGGGACTGCGATATTGCAGCGGACATGTCGGACATTTTTGACACATTTTTTGGGACCAATGATATTTATACAGTGATCAGAAATGTAAATGTCCACTGATTACTGTATAAATGTCACTGGCAGTGAAGGGGTTAACCTGCAGGGGGCAGTGAAGGGGTTAACAGTGTTCCCTGGGTGTGTTCTAACTGTGGGGGGGATGGGCGGGTCGGGACATAACAGATCTAACTGATCCCAGTGACAGGGATCAGTAGATCTGTCTTGTCCCATTCACAGAACGGAGAACCACCGTGTTTACATCGGCGGTTCCCCGTTCTGAGGCTGCTACAAGTGATCGGCAGGTCTCGGGCGGACACGAGGCAGGACGTCCATGGACGTCCGCCCCGAATTTCAGAGCCACGCTGTAGCCGTCTTTCGGCTATAGCGTGGTTCTGTACTGGTTAAAGAATGCAATCAATCACGATCAATTGCAGCCTCACTGTTCCCTACAAATGCACCCTCACTGTGCCCTTCAAATGCAGACTCACTGTGCTCATCAAATGCAGCCTCACTGCACCCATCAAATGCAGCCTCACTGGGCCCATCATATGCAGCCTCACTGTGCCCATCAAATGCAGACCCACTGTGCCCATGAAATGCAGCCTCACTGCGCCCATCAAATGCAGCCTCACTGTGCCCATCAAATGCAGCCTTGCTGTGCCCATCAAATGCATTTGCCGTGCATGTGCCGTGTGGCTGTGGGTTCCCTAGGTGTCCTACTTGGAATGCAGTTGCGGGGACTGGTAGTGGTCTCAGTCCCGCTTTCTTTCTGTGTGACGGCCCGTGGTGGTAGCCACTATGTTCCGCCTGTTCGTGGTGACCGCGAGCTCGGGGGCTCGGCTGGGCAGGTAGCGGTTGGATCATCTACCTTCCTCAGTTGACTCCGTGGGTTTGATTCCCAGGTGCTACCTGTTGCAAGTTGGCACTGTATGTTGAATACCATGTAGACGCTGATCGCCGTCCTTAGTGGCACGCCGTCCTTAGGCCCAGCTGACAGGAGCGCCGAGTCTGCTGCCCGGTCTGTGTGATTCTGGCAGGGCCAGCTTTCGCCCGGTGTTGGTTCCACTCGGGTTTTGTACGCGCTCTCGGAACTGGCTAAGCTTTCGCTGCTTATGCGCTTCCTCCTGCATGGTGGGGGCACACTGGCCGGCTCCTTCAGGGCTTAGATGTCTGCTTTGCTAGGGTTCTGTTGGTCAGGCAGTTCCTGGCAGTTTTCCCTTCTCAACTAGGTGGCTCTTGGAGCCACGTTGGAGTCAGGAGGTAGATCCGAAAAAAAAAATGATCTCAGCCTTTCCAGCTAAAAACATGGCAGTGTTTACTGAGGCTGGAAGTGACATCATAACATTGTGCCCGGCCTCCAAAGGTTGTAGAAGAAGCACTGGAGGGCGGCGGGAGGACGGGGGGGGGGGGGGGGGACATTGCATTGCAGGGAATTGTTAGCAGAAAAAAAAGATATCTGAATAACGCAGCTGCACCCATCATTCCGAGATCACCCTTTAGGCCTCATACACACGGGCGTATGTTTTTAAATAAGCAAAACGTCGGGTCCGATGTCAGGGAAAAATCTGCGTTTTTTTTTTGGCGTTTTGCATCGCGTCAATGAGCGTTAGTGAGCGTCGACGTCAATAGGCTTTTTTTTTAGAAAAAAACATTCCTCTGCTATTTTTTAACCAGAAAACGTCGGCACGGCGCTAGTGAGCGTTTTGCGGCGTCGGCGTCAAAAACGGCAAAGCGCTTCAGCCTTAGAACGCGCTGGTCCCGCATTCTAGTTACAGCTCGCTAACGCCAATGCCCTCTACTGCTCAAAAACATCAGCGTTTTTAGGAGGCTATAGAAACATAGAAAAGTGACGGCAGAAAAAGACTGAGTAGTCCATCGAGTCTGCCCCTTATTATTTATTTATTTATTTATTTTTATTTTTTATATATTTTTATTTTTTACATTAACCTTGTTGTCTGACTATGGATTTATGTTTATCCCAAGCATGTTTGAAGCCATTTACTGTTGACTGTCTCACAACCTCTGTTGGTAGTTTATTCCAATCATCAACCACCCTTTCAGTAAAATAATACTTTCTAAGATTAGTTTTGAACTTCCCCCCAGTTAGTTTGAGGTCCCTGTGTTCTTGATTTTGGTTTCATATTGAAAAGACTGCCCCCCTATAGAATAACATGGAGAGCTGTAAAAAAAACACCCAAAAACGTGCTGTTAAAAAATGCCCGTGTGTATGAGGCCTTAAAGTCCACAACGTAATATGACGGCCTTGGGCGGGAAGTGGTTATGATCAATGATAGCAGAAAGGTTCTTGAGGACCCCTTTAAAATTTTGCAACATTTCTATTCCTGTAAGCTTCTAGCACTCCTGAAGGTGGCATCATTACACTGGTGATAGGATCACTTTAAGTTGCTGCTGTGAATCATGTAGCATTTTATTACCTCATTTAAAAGAGAAGTATACATTTTTTTTTTTTTTCAAGAATCCTATATTCTTAGGTGGATGCTGCATCTGTCCCCTGCTGGCTCTAACACTGAGAACTGAGTGATCTAACACCGCAGATCGCTCAGTTCTCAGTGCTCCATAAGCAGAGGGCTGGAGACTCTCCGTCACCGGCTCTCTGTTCACTGGAGCGCTGGGCTGTGGAGGGGGTGGAGCGGCTCGCTAAGAGGCTGAGCCGGGTGCCGGTCCAAGCACGTGGGCAAATCTCAACCATATTGCCGCAATCTTGCCCCAGCCTGGACCGGCCCTGTGACTTCAGCCGACAACAGGCTTCAGCCCGCTGTCAGCTGAAAACCGGTCACAGGAGTGCAGGAGGAGCTGCACTCATGTGATCCACAGGAGAAGTGCAGCCAAACAAGATTTAGCTGTACTTTAATAAAACTGAGGCATCAACAACAGGAATGAAGAGACTCTGCAACTTTCATTAACACTATCTCACTAAAGTTACAGTTTTCTTTTTTTTACAGTTCTCTTTTTTTTTCCCTTAGATCTGGTCCAAAAATATTTCAACAACATCGCTGAAAGGCATTTTGAGCAGTTCCCCAATCTTTACAGAAGTGCAAAGGTAGGGCTGATTGTTCAGTTTCTATTGGTAAATAAAACGATTTAATCTTCACCTTTTACAAACAGATTATATAACAAACTATTATTTCCAGAGGTTCCCTTAAAGTGTGGACAAAAAAAAAATTGGCACATTGTGGCAGATTCCTACCTTATTTTGTTCCACTACGTCATGGATAAGCAATTAGCGGACCTCCAGATGTTGCAAAACTACAAGTCCCATCATGCTTTTGCCTCTGGGTGTCATGCTAGTGGCTGTCAGAGTCTTGCTATGCCTCATGGGACTTGTAGTTCTGCAACATCTGGAGGTCCGCTAATCGCATATCCATGCACAATGTCCTTCAAAGAAGGATTCCTGAATGGGAGTGTCCGTGTTCATTATAACCACCTGAGGTACTTTCAGTATCCTAATGTGGAAAGTTGCAGGGTCTGTATCCTTAGACCGGTTTCACGCAGCCTTCTCTGTTAGCGGGCTCTGTTTCGCTCTGCTGATCCCCGCTGAGCTGACAGATGACAGATCCGTCTCTGCTCACTGTGCGGAGATGGATCTGTCAGAGCTCCGCTCGCCCCTATGGCAAATCAGATGAGAACGGACCGTTTGTCCGTTTTCATCCAATCCGCAGACGGATGGAAAAATAGGGTTTTCCTCCATCAGACGTTACGGGAGAGAAGCGGATCGGAGAGTGACAGGTGTCACCACTGACGTCCGTCGCTCCATAGGGCTGCATGGAGCGTCCGTTCAGGTCCACCTGAACGGAACCTCCGTGTGAAAGAGACCTTATAGAAGTAATTACCCTTAGGAAGTAACTCACAGAAAATAAAATTCCTATTGACGGGGGTGCCTAAAATTCTACTTGTATCTCTATAGTGCAGATATACACTATATTGCCAAAAGTATTGGGACACCTGCCTTTACACGCACATGAACTTTAATGGCATCCCAGTCTTAATCCGTAATGTTCAATATTGAGTTGTGACACTGAACTACTGAGTGTGTAATAGAAAAAATCTTAAAAAATAACAGTATGACATTATGTAAAAAGAAAAATTGTGAAAACAAAAACAAATTTTATTTAATTTCTTAGTTTTAAAAAAATTGGGAGAAAAAATTACAACTTCAAAAAACTTGCCATGCCTCTAACTGGATACCTTGGACTGTCTAC
Source organism: Glandirana rugosa (assembly GCA_018402905.1). Taxonomy (NCBI): domain Eukaryota; kingdom Metazoa; phylum Chordata; class Amphibia; order Anura; family Ranidae; genus Glandirana; species Glandirana rugosa. The sequence goes on from BLSH010531532.1 coordinate 96,318, forward strand.
TTTCCAAAAAAGGGGACACTTGGGGGGGATTTGTGTTGTCCTGGCATTTTAGGGCCTCAAGAAATTAGGTTGTCAGTACATCAGGACTATACAGTATCTCACAAAAGTAAGTACACCCCTGACATTTTTGTAAATATTTTATTCTATCTTTTCATGTGACAACACTGAAGAAATGACGCTTTGCTACAATGTAAAGCAGTGAGTGTACAGCTTGTATAACAGTGTAAATTTGCTGTCCCCTCAAAATAACTCAACACACAGCCATTAATGTCTAAACCGCCACTGGCCTTGGCATCTGTTCACTGTTTTGTGAGTTTGTCTTTATTCAATAAAAGTTGGGAAATAATAATTGCTTTAAGCTCTCCTTTTTTCCCAAGTGTAAGCTGGAAAATATTTGTGGTGACCAACAAAAGGAGGCCGAGAACATAATTCAAAACCAGTTCAGGATGGAGGAGATCATCTACTGTCAGGACTCTATATACGGACGCTACCTGAAGGCTGCCCGCGAGGATGCTACTAAATTTTGTTTTCAGAAAAAACCACAAGGCGACATGTACTTATCCATCGTGGAAATGAGCTATCATCTCCAAGCCTATTTCAAGGTGAGCGTTCTATATGGGTCAGGAAAGCAAGACTGGAGTCATCTATGGATTGGTGGAACCAGAGCAGTGTTGCCAACCGCCAGTAAATTTACTGACAGTTTGTAAAAATCAGTGATTTTTAGAACTGTCTATAAATATCAGGGTCCGATAATTTGTCATGCTGTGCTGTAAACTGGGCAAACTACTTGATATGGGTATTGTCAGTGTTTCCATGTTGTGTTTAAATATCAATTGTCTCAGCTTTTAATAGGAGTTCAGTTATTTTTCAGGTTGCCAGTAAAAAATGTGATCCGCCAGTAAATTTTCCATGTTTTGCCAGTAAAAAGCACTGGGGGAGGTTGGCAACACTGAACCAGAGTTATAGGGAGATAGAGTGACTGGTGGTATGTGCAATGTGGATGTGTACTGTGGACAAGGGCACTGCAAACAATAAGGCAGCAAATATAGAACAAGCCTAGCATAAAGGAACAATCAAGCCAGAATAAATATTTTGTACAACTTTATATCAAATAACAGAGGATGTGGTCAATAGGGTTTCCACCTTTTCTTCAAGCCAAACCCAAGCACTTTAGCCGCACAGGGCAAATGAGGTAAAGGGGGACTCTGATGTAAAGGGGTTTCTGCTCACCAAACCTCCCACTTACATCAGAGTTCCCAGCATTTACCCTTATATTAGGGTTCCCAAAGCCCCCCTTACATCAGAGTCCACAGGGCATCCCTTACATCTGAGTCCTTCTTCCCTTAGTGTACTCACTCACTCGGAGGCAGCAGAGAGAAGGGAGGGTGGAAGGAGACTTCAGAAACAGACATTGGATGGTCAGCTCACTCACCCGCGGATGGAGGCTCAGGCATTCGCATGTTTCACCCACAATGCATCTGCCAGTTGCTGAGCTTCAAACATTCAGCCCACACATCCCTTTCCTGAGGCACAGAATGCCGGGGGTTGGACTGTGAGTGGGCACACAGAGGAGTAAGGGCAGAAGCAGGAGAAGCGGATCAAGCCCTGTTTCCTTTCCAGGGCCGGCTCTACCACTAGGCGGAGTAGGCGGCCGCCTAGGGCGCCTGGCCACTGTTGATCTGTCACTGGCTGCTCTTCGTTGATTCGTGTAAAAACTGACACGGTCTGACTGAGATAATGAGATTGTATTATCACGTGACATTTGCAAATGTATATAGAAATAGTGACTGATCTGCCAATTACCCCCCTCTTCGCCCCCACCCCCCATGAGCCTGTATTTGAAGGGCACAGGTGAAGCTATATTTGATGGGCACAGGTGAGGCTGTATTTATTGGCGCTGGTGAGGCTGCATTTGGTTGGCGCTGATCAGGCTGCATTTGATTGGCGCTGATAAGGCTGGGAAGTGAAAAGGGGGTGTGGTCAGGGGGGGGGTCGACAAAATGAGGTTTCGCCTAGGGTGTCAAAAATCCTTGCACCAGCCCTGTTCCTTTCCTGTCTGTGCAGCATGGGGCCACCAAGGGTCAATAACAAATTATGGAGCTCAATGTATTTTTCACCTAACTTAAGCAACCCTATCTACATTTACACAATATATAATTTTACGCAAATGTTTACAATTGATACAGGGATACCTAAATCTACTCTCCAAACAGATATTTATATTCTGTGATTAATGTATATTAACCACTTGCCGACCAGCCACCGCCGTTATACGGCAGGTCGGCTCTCCTGCGCGAATCCCTGTAGTTTTACGGCGGTCCGTGCATGGGAGATAGGGAGCGCGCCCGCAGGTCGAGCGGACTCGATGTCTGCCAGCGACATGCAATTGCGATGTACAGAGGCAGAATGGGGATCTGTCTATGTAAACAAGGTGGATCCCCGTGCTGCCAGATGACATGGCAGAGATCTTCTGTTCCTAGTGTTCGAGAACAGCGATTTCTGTCATGTCCCTGGCATCCCATCCCCCTACAGCTGGAACACTCTACCCTTTGATCGCTCCCTAGTGTTAACCCCTTCCCTGCCAGTGTCAATTATACATTTTTATAGCACTCATCAATGTAATAATCTCACTGGTTCCCAAAAAGTGTCATTTGGGGTCAGATTTGTCCGTCGCAATGTTGCAGTCCCGTTAAAAATAGCAGATCGCCGCCATTACCAGTAAAAACAATAAAAAAATAAAAGTCCCAAAATCCATCCCATAGTTTGTAAATGCGCAAACCAATCAATATACACTTATTGCGATTTTTTTTTTTACCAAAAATATGAGGAAGAATATATATCGGCCTAAACTGATGAATACATTTGCTTTTTTATATATATATATATATATTTTTTTTTTTGGATATGTATTATAGCAGAAAGTAAAAAAAAAAAAAAAAAACGCAGAGGTGATCAAATACCGCCAAAAGAAAGCTCTATTTGTGGGTAAAAAGCACATCAATTTTGTTTGACAACGTCACACGACCGCGCAATTGTCAGTTAAAGCGATGCAGTGCCGTATCGCAAAAAATGGCAAGGTCAGGAAGGGAAAGTGCAGTTTAAAGCAGAACACCAGCCAATAATAAGATAAAAAATGCCCAGTTAAAGAAAGGAAGGTGAATGCACTGTCAGGGGGAAGTACTGTGACCTCTTTTTTAAATAATTTTTTTTTAACCTTTTTTTTTCTCTCCTAGAACACAATAGCCCGCCTAGCTAGTCAGATCCCGCTCATCATCCAGCACTATGTCCTCCGTGGGTCTGCCAGTCAGCTTCACACACAGATGATTCTACTTATTCAAGAGAAGCAGAATTTGGATCGGCTGCTGCAGGAGAAGCAGAACCTCTCCACCGAGAGGAAGAGCTTAAAGGGCCGGATTGAAAGACTGCAAAAAGCCCAGCGACGCCTGGCAAGGTTCCCCAACTAAATTCCGGATCTTTCACTGAAGCTGTTATCAAACGTTATCACTCTTTTAGAAAGGAACCCTTCTTTGTGCATTCTCACACTATGACCCAGTAAATAATAAATAAACGTAGAAAATTTGAACAGATTTGGACTTTACTGGTACCAAGAGAGGAACAGCCACACATTTATTAAAAAAAATAACAATGCCTATTATAATATATAAAAAGCATCAATAAAACCACGTATTCATACTTTCATGGGACAATATTTGCCATATATTGAAACACCAATATATCTTTGCTAGATACTTCAAAAGGTTGACACATTTCGCATAATCGCTTCCTCGGGACCTCAAAGTCTTAGAAGCAAAGAAGTTAAGCCTATCCAAAAGAAAAAAATACAATAATCAGCACATAAGCATCAGAAAAGCTATACAACATGCTGTGTCTCATACATCCACTTACGTATCATCCCATGGGCACAACAAACAGATGGTAGTACAGCAGGTAATGCGGACTTGATAAATTGTGAAGGGCAATTTATCAAGTCCTCATTACCGGCTTTACTACCATCTTTATGTTGTGCCCATTGGATGATACATATATGGATATATGAGACACAGCATGTTATATCGATTTTTTGCTGCTTATGTGCTGATTATTGTAATTTTTCTTTTGGATAGGTGTAACTTCTTTGCTGCTAAGACATTGAAGTCCTGAGGAAGCGGTTATGCGAAATGTGTCAACCTCTTGAGGTATCTAGCAAAGATATTTTGGTGTTTCAATATATGGCAAAAATTGTCCCATAAAAATATGAATACGTTTTTAGTGATGATTTTTATATAGCTTTGTAATAGAAATTGTTATTTTATTATAAATGTGTGACTGTTCCTCTCTTGATACCAGTAAAGTCCAAATCTGTTTTCTAGTATTGATCTATATGGACAAGGTACCCCTTTTGCAGCCTGTTCTCTTTTTCATACATAAATAAACCTATTTTATTGATCCACCAAGTTCTAAACATTCCAACTGTCACAGATCAGTTGTTTCCTAACCCTGAATGATATTTTGTGTTGTAGAAACTTTTTTTTTTTATAAAGCTGATTAAAAATATGCCCGTGAAATGCAGCCCCCGCACTGCAAGGGTTAAGTGCTCGTTAAGTCTAGGGGTAGATAAATACGCCTTAATACCTTATTCCTTGTTCTGGCAGGCATCCAACACACTATGTGACTGGTCTCTCAAAGCCTCTCCTCTAAAGCCCTCACTCTGACATCAACATGTACAAAACAGGACCAGTGGTCCTGCATTGTACTTGAGGATGGCAAGCGCCCACCCACAACCTGATACGTCAAAGAGAGGGCCAGAGCCTTTTGGAATGAGGAATAAGGTAAGTATTACTCCTCTTCCTCTGCCCCTAGACTTAACAAGAATGCAACACTTGCAATGATGAGGCCCCTACTGCAAGAGTGTTTTATACAAAAGCTTGCCTTTTTGATTTTTAAGTTCTGCTTTAAATTGAAAATAATATTGTTTAAATTCAGGATCCATATGTATTCTTTGCTGAATTTTGCACTCCTTTGTATATTATCTTTGTAGTAATTCAGCATGAAACAACTCCTGCACTTTGCCTCTAAGAAGGAGCTTCCTGTAGAACAGACCGGTCACCGCTGCTCTCTCTCTTTGTGCAGGGTGACCGGTCTTGTCTCCGCCCCCCTGTACTGTGCTGGCACCCTCCCATAGTTCTCTGGTGATGATGTCACCACTGCTTTTACAATCTCATATTTGGGTTTGTGAAGGCATCTGGTGTACGCAATGTAAATTTATACCCTGTGTGGCTAACAAGGGATAATTATAAATATGTGTGTGTGTGTGTGTGTCAACAGCTAGGGATAATGCTTCAGTGCAAGCTGCTAATGTTCCTCCAATAGCAGGGAAGCTTTCAAATTTTGAATTTGCTTTAAGTGGTAGTGTTATTGTGTAGTGGGGGAATGCAACTGCTCTTTAACCCATTCCTTGATCTGGCTGAGTACTTTGAGCATGAAGCTCCCAGGATCCCAGTACTGATCACTCAAGGAACACCTACAGGGCAGCCCAGCATAAGCAACACTTCCCAGAATACTCTCACCCAAACTCAGGCTTAGCTGGCAATGGACCCCACCTTGACCCCAATACAAAAGGTAATTTCCAGGAGATGTCCTCATATAGAATAGAGGAAGGAGCAGTCCACAGAAGGAAGGGTCTTTTCGAGAGTGTATTAAGTTGAGATATGTAAATAAAATACAAGGGTCCAGATTCCAGCATCCCTCCCTTGGGGAATATGTGTAGTTATGATATATACAAGTCCTCCAGCTTCCCCCCTAAGGGGAAGCGACACAATATAAGCTCCCTGCCTACATGCTGGTCCATGCTCTTGCACCCACATGGAAAAACCAATGATCACTAGTGGCGGCTGGTGCTAACATTTTTTAGGGGGGGATGGCGGGAAATAAACCCCCTAGGTCTGCCCGCACTCAGCCCATCCACGGTGATGGTCCCCCTGCACTCAGCCCCTCCACGGTGATGGCCCCTCGCACTCACCCTTCCACGGTGACGATGGCCCCCGCACTCACCCCTGCACGGTGATGGTCTCCCCTGCACTCAGCCCTCCATGGCTTCCTCGGCTTCTCCTCCCGGCCAACCCGATCGGCCTCCTGTCCTAATTGGCCGGGAGGAGAACCCCGAAGACAAGAATATTAATTTGCTAGTGTCACAAGTGGGTGGGCCCAATCTTTTTCAAGCCAATTAGAGCCTCAGGCTCTAATCATGTGGCTTGAAAAAAAAACTCATATGAGTCCACCCCTAATGGACCGGGCGCTCCTGGTAATCTCTCTCCTTGCAAAATCTAACAAACTAGCCACCTTGCCGCCTTCCTAATAGAACCTTATTCAGGGTACCCCTCAGGGGCGGGGCTGGCACTTAACCCAGGAGGCTCCTAAGCTGAGTCTCACTCTCAAGCTATGGCGGCATCTAGTGGCCAACCAGGAGAACTACAACAGCCCACATATATGCCTAATTCTACAGCGTATCCTAATTAGCCTAGATCCCAATGCATAATTCAAACAAGGTATTTTTGGCCTTCTTATTAATGATGCTCATATATATTTATATATATATATATCGTTATATATATTTATTTTTTGCTGTCAGTGTCCTGTCGGGGAGACAAATAAGAGGAAATCTCAATAAAATGATTGGAAATCCCCTTTTAGACAGCTGTTACTGGAACTGTTGGCCCCTTGAAATACTTTTCCTTTATTCTTCTTCTGGTGGCAACTGTAGAATTCAGAATTTCCCATCACTTTCTGTGCCAATAGTCACCAGGACAAATAGAGACATCTTCCCAGCTGGGGACACAGACAACAATAAAAACCTGAGAGAGGTTCTAACTCCTCCCTACTCTAAGAGTAGAGTTGAAATGCATATTAAAAGCCTCTTCTAGTTAATACATAGAATAATACTCCCTTTGGTACAGTAAAATGGAAACAGGTCAGTATTCCAAAACAGAGGTGAGAGGTTGACCTCAAAGGTCAAATTGCCATGAATGATGTCCTCCCCGCTACCCTGTTGCTAGGTCAGTCAGTGTTAAAGGTATATACATTTTTTCATATTTAATCTACTATGTCAATTTAGCTGCTGTGATGTCCTGTGTTTCCACAACTGCAAGGTATAATTTTATTTATTGTTACTCATAGGTAATCTACTATACATATTTGGAAAATACCTCTAATAAAATTTTGTGAAACCTGTTTGTGTTTTGTTTTTTTTGTTTTTTTACAATTAGTTTAAATGATAAGATTAATTAAAAAAACACTGCATGTGGTCCTGATCTGAAAAAAAATGTAGTCCCTACCCAGTCCTTTTTCAAACAAATGTGCCTTCATTGTTACCACCCATGTACAGTGTAGTATTCATCAAAAATTCTGCAGAGCTATTATTCTTGTGAAACTTCTGGAACTTTCAAATAGGGATAAATCAAATGTTTTCAAGCTATTTCCTATACGGGTTGAATGTTTCACATTCATAAAAAAAAGAGTAAATTATATAGTGCTCAACCTACAAAAAAAAGAGAATCTTATAGTCCAAACTATATATCAAATGAAGGACATAAAGAACATATGTATCATGAGTTTCCAAAATTATTGTCAATGAGTAGACGTTGTGCAGGTGTTCCCAAAAAAAGGTATCCAAACAATCTCAAAAGGCTAATTGGGAGGCAGATGAGAGATATCCACATAAGTAAAGTTGGAGGCTTACCAGACACCAGATCTATCAGGCACCGAACAATCAGGGGAATCCTGAAGATTACAGGGGTGGAGAGTTCCGTCACACACTCCGGGGATGTTCACGAATCTCCATCCAGGGGGATTCCTCACGGCTGGCTTGTGGATGCTCCAAGATATCCTGTATGTAGGGTGTAGGCCCAGCACTCCAGTGGTACTCAAGGGGTAGTACGTCACACACTCCAAAACAATTCCGTGGGTCTTGCTTGTAAGACAGATATGTCGCCACCGACCCTTGGTGGTAGTGGATATGGGGTATGTCTACCCAAATGGCTCCGAGAGGGTGTATAACCGAGGGAGATGAGAGAGACTCCAAATAGTGTAAAACCTCTTAGGTATGAGGTATATTTATTAAAAATCCATAATAAAAAAGTAACAACACAAAATGCAGCACTTCAGAGTAGCAGGCTCCCGACGCGTTTCGTATCCTAATACGTCATCTGGGGTTACCATCTCTGTGATATGCTGCACTATATATAGCTGACATACACCTTTAATGGAGGCACATGTGTCACCGCCCACCGATCATCGGCGTGCATTTCAGCGGTCACTTCCGGCGGAACCGGAAGTGATAACCAAGCGGTGCCAAATGTATAATTATATAGAAGGAAGTCGGACAAAATCAATCATCAGATCATCCAAACTATAGAAGAAATCATATTGGGTTAAAAACGGGGCTAACAAAGAATTATTAATATCCAATCAGTCCCCACCATGCGTTCCAAGCAACACTTCCGGTTTGAAAACCGGAAGTTATGCTAGCGTGAAAAATGTACCGTTATGTTGGCAACTACATATCCTACAAATATATCAAGCCCACAGAAAAGCTGTAACTCTCAAGCTCATAGTGTAATCAAAACGTGGTCAAGGAGTATAGTAAAGGCTGAATGTCGCAACGTCACTTCCGTTGCGCCGTCCCGTGGAGGGCGGAAGTGATCCTTTAGGACGCTCGTCCAGACCTACTTTGCTGACACGGGCAGGGCGTACAGCTGAGTGACAGGCGCGGGTCAAAGTTAAAGCTGAGCGGCACATAATGACATATAGTTCTTATATAAAAAGAAGAACCATCCTATGTCCTTCATAGGGGTAAAACTATATTCATAAAAGTAAAAGTTAGACATAAAGATGAAAAAAGTGTGACAAAAAGTGGTCAGAGATCGAACGATCGTGTCGGTCAGTGGACAACCCCTTTGTTAATAGGTGGTCCGGGAAATGAAAAATTGTTGTAAAAATAGATGGAGTACATATAAATTAAGAAGATAGTGGTTAAACGTGTGTAGATAAAATTTTGCTTGCACGCACAGGGTGATAGACGGATGATCATCCTGCCGTTACAGGGATGATCATAATTTGTCAAAAATAGCTGTTAGGCCCCAATAATGTACATAAGAAGTGTTTCCCTTAAAGGTGGGTGATGCTTTACAATAAATATCCAATAATGTATAAAAGAATACTGTAAATGAAGTTGAATGAAATTACGCAAGATCAATCATCAGATCATCCAAACTATAGAAGAAATCATATTGGGTTAAAAACGGGGCTAACAAAGAATTATTAATATCCAATCAGTCCCCACCATGCGTTCCAAGCAACACTTCCGGTTTGAAAACCGGAAGTTATGCTAGCGTGAAAAATGTACCGTTATGTTGGCAACTACATATCCTACAAATATATCAAGCCCACAGAAAAGCTGTAACTCTCAAGCTCATAGTGTAATCAAAATGTGGGCAAGGAGTATAGTAAAGGCTGAATGTCGCAACGTCACTTCCGTTGCGCCGTCCCGTGGAGGGCGGAAGTGATCCTTTAGGACGCTCTTCCAGACCTACTTTGCTGACACGGGCAGGGCGTACAGCTGAGTGACAGGCGCAGGTCAAAGTTAAAGCTTTCCGCCAGAAGTGACCGCTGAAATGCACGCCGATGATCGGTGGGCGGTGACACATGTGCCTCCATTAAAGGTGTATGTCAGCTATATATAGTGCAGCATTTCACAGAGATGGTAACCCCAGATGACGTATTAGGATACGAAACGCGTCGGGAGCCTGCTACTCTGAAGTGCTGCATTTTGTGTTGTTACTTTTTTATTATGGATTTTTAATAAATATACCTCATACCTAAGAGGTTTTACACTATTTGGAGTCTCTCTCATCCCCCTCGGTTATACACCCTCTCTGAGCCATTTGGGTAGACATACCCCATATCCACTACCACCAAGGGTCGGTGGCGACATATCTGTCTTACAAGCAAGACCCACGGAATCGTTTTGGAGTGTGTGACGTACTACCCCTTGAGTACCACTGGAGTGCTGGATCTACACCCTACCAACAGGATATCTTGGAGCATCCACAAGCCTGCCGTGAGGAATCCCCCTGGATGGAGATTCGTGAACATCCCCGGAGTGTGTGACGGAACTCTCCACCCCTGTAATCTTCAGGATTCCCCTGATTGTTCGGTGCCTGATAGATCTGGTGTCTGGTAAGCCTCCAACTTTACTTATGTGGATATCTCTCATCTGCCTCCCAATTAGCCTTTTGAGATTGTTTGGATACCTTTTTTTGGGAACACCTGCACAACGTCTACTCATTGACAATAATTTTGGAAACTCATGATACATATGTTCTTTATGTCCTTCATTTGATATATAGTTTGGACTATAAGATTCTCTTTTTTTTGTAGGTTGAGCGCTATATAATTTACTTTTGATTTATGATTACCAATTTGTTTGATTGTATTATAGCAGCTTGCCTGGAATTTCACTTTGTTGAGCTCCACATTTTCATATTGTGGTTCCACATTTAATTACCTGTTGTGTGCCTGAGCGCATTATCACTTTTACACGATAAAAAAAAGAGTGGTTCGGGAAAATAGCCCATGGCTTCTAGAAGGAGCTGAGGATCATAGGAAATAAGTATCATCAGCTCCATAATTGGTCATAATATGATAACTTTTTATTTCATAGCTTTTTGATAGAATGTTGCCGACAATAGTACAATAACCAATATCCCATCCAATGCCACGAAAAGCCTAGTTCTGATATACCTATGACACACTCAATACCCGTGGATAATCCCTTCTTGGGCCGGCAGGCATGATGAACTAGTAACTCCTCTTGCACAACACTTGATCTTACCCTAATTGTTTCAGGGAATTGTTTTTATGATTGTGAATAAGCCTTCTGAATATGTAAATTTTCATGGGTCCTGAAGAAGCCGAACATCTGTGAAACGCGTAGATCTCTCCTTAAAGATACAAATTGCTGTTGTGTGATGTATTGAATTCACATATCATTTTGATGACACTGATGGTTGTAATTATTGCTTTTAAATTGTACTAAAAAAAATGTTTTTTATAGACATTACACATTTCTTATCAGATATAGCAGATAGTGACAATCAGTGGTATAAAGTATTTAAAGCGGTTGTCCACCCAAACGAAAAAAAAAAAAAACCTGTAATGCAAAGGCATAATGCGGTGCATACTAGCTCATTATAAAATACTCACCTTAGAACAAAGCTCCCTCCGCAGGGCTGCCCGGTCCCTGCAGAGGGAGCGGACATCTTTGCTGTGTAGCTTCAACCGCGCTGGAGCCCGTCTTTTCGGCAGACTTACAGGCAGGGTCCGGCTCTATGCGCCGGGCCATGACTGCGCTTGCGCTGTGATGTCAGTGGCTGCATTGCAAGTGGAATATCTCCTAAACCGTACAGGTTTAGGATATATTCATTTTACCTACAGGTAAGCCTTATTATAGGCTTACCTGTAGGTAAAAATGACTTTAGGGGGTAGGCAACCGCTTTAAAGTCCCAATTCCTCCTACATCCTTTTGCTGTTTATATTGGGATGATATCCTGAGTCACCTTAATCATTGGTTGATTTTCATATATATGCTCCATCTCACACATACTTTCCTAAAAAATACAATGGCCTATTTAGTTTTTTACAGGCAGGGACACTTTTGTAATAAACGGCACTGACTTGCAGGTAACCACATAAAAAAAAACTTTCCTTAAAGAAAGTCTAAGTTCCATTTCTACTACTGATATAAGATATTGCGCACATGCGCATTTTTCACACATAGGAAAGCCCAAGTGAAAACATGCAACAAATGCGGCAAAGAAGGTCATGCACCTTTTTGAGCTTTGCGTGTTTTTCCGCCCTTGTTGCACATTCTAGTGTGTGCAAAAATGTGCTTCTTCCTTGGCACATTTGGGGTGCCATTAACAGTTAGGCCTCATGCACATGAGTGTATTAAAATGCTACGCATGCTAGATCTTTCTAGCGGTCACAAAAAGCCAGATATAAAAATGCTAATTTGGTGTGTAATTACATATGCGTATGCGCATTAACAAGCATATGGCTCTTAAACGCATATGTGCATAAACTCATTCTATTGGCTAGAATATTATTTTATTCTAACCATTAGAGGGCATTTATATGTATATTATGTAGGTCTATGAGCGTATATGCAAAAAAAGCTCAAATATGCTCTTCTGGGAACGCAAGCTTGGGACATTTGTTATACCCCTGAAAGCAGCACGCAAATACGTGTTTAAGCACACATATTAAAAGTGTGGGCACATGAAGTTCTGAGCCCCGATTTGTGATTTTCTCAGACACACTCACATTTGTGATTTTTCAAGTTCAGTTTTCATAACAAACATTCATTTTATTGAGGGAACATCTCTCAAACAAATGCCACTGTTAAGCTCCACAGTGCTTACACAAGGTCTGCTCTCCTCTAATACCATGGAGAAATAGATACTCCTGTGGTATACTTTTTTAGTTATTTCCATTGTTTTAGAGCAGGGGGTTTCCAAACTTTCGAAGCAAAGGGTCAATTTACTGCCCTTCAAAGGCTTGGTGGTCAGTGGGAGTAAAGAAAATTGACATCATTGGTGTCAGTGGGAGGAATAGTGCCCCATCAATGGTATCAGTGGGAGGAATAGTGCCCCATCATTGGTATCAGGGGTAGGAATAGAGCCCCATCATTGGTGTCAGTAGGAGGAATAGCGCCCCATCATTGGTGTCAGTGGGAGGAATAGCGCCCCATCATTGGTATCAGTGGGAGGAATAGTGCCCCATCATTGGTATCAGTGGGAGGAATATTGCCCCATCATTGGTATCAGTGGGAAGAATAGTGCCCCATCATTGGTATCAGTGGAAGAAATAGTGCCCTATCATTGGTATCAGTGGGAGGAATAGTGCCCCATCATTGGTATCAGTGGGAGGAATAGTGTCCCATCATTGGTGTCAGTGGGAGGAATAGCGCCCCATCATTGGTATCAGTGGGAAGAATAGTGCCCCATCATTGGTATCAGTGGAAGGAATAGTGCCCTATCATTGGTATCAGTGGGAGGAATAGTGCCCCATCATTGGTATCAGTGGGAGGAATAGTGTCCCATCATTGGTGTCAGTGGGAGGAATAGTGCCCCACCATTGGTGTCAGTGGGAGGAATAGTGCCCCACCAATGGTGTCAGTGGGAGGAATAGTGCCCCATCATTGGTATCAGGGGTAGGAATAGAGCCCCATCATTGGTGTCAGTAGTAGGAACAGCGCCCCATCATTGGTGTCAGTGGGAGGAATGGCGTCCCATCATTGGTATCAGTGGGAGGAATAGTGCCCCATCATTGGTATCAGTGGGAGGAATAGTGCCCCATCATTGGTGCCAGAGAGAGAAATAGTGCCCCAAGGGCCAGATAAAGACAAGGAAAGAGCCACATCTGTCCGACCGGCCACAGTTTGAAGACCCATGTACTAGAGCAGGAGTCTCCAAACTTTCTAAATAAAGGGTCATTTTACTGCCCTTCAGGCTTTAGGGGGGTCAGACTGTGGGCAGTGGGAGTAGAAAGTGTCCCGGCGGTTGGGAGAAAACAATGCCCCAACATTGGTTTTAGTAGGAGGAATAGTGCCACATTGTTGGTATCAATAGGAGGAATAGTGCCCCATCAATGGTTTCAGTTGAAGGACTACTACTAAGTCCCCCAAGGGCCAGATAAAAGTAAGCAAATGGCTGCAGTTTGGAGACCACTGTTCTAAAGAAGGTCTTATCAAACACCGAACCCAAGCTTGTTAGTATAGTGTCATTATTTAAGAATCAATAAACTGACCTTTTGATATATTTTAACCTCAATACTTATGGTACTACTGTATGCTGCCAAGTGTTAGACATTCAAGAGACTTTTGCCATAGGAATTATTACACATTTGTGGACTTACAACCTTTGTGAGCATCTCATTACACTTTTTTTCATTAATAAATGGTAGTTAAAGACAATGCACTAGGCTGGTGCACCCCAATTATTTTTGCTTTTCTTCTGAACTGGCATACTACAAAGAAACAAGCATCCAAGAAGTGCTGAGACGCTGATGTGAGTTTATACAAAGTATTCAGAGGGAAAAATATTCACAGAGCTCACTAGCTCGGGTTAGGCTGCTCACAACAGACAGGGCTACCCTCAAGCGTGTAGCTAGAAGGTTACCAAAAATTGTACCTTGACTGTCGCTGTGCCTCTAAGCTCCACTCAAAATGTATTGGGCTTAACCATTCTTGGATCTTTGTACAATTGTGCATTTTTGATACTGGAAAATATTGCTATATTTTCTTCTTTTTGTGTAAAAACGAAAAATAATTGAAATAGAAGGTTATTAGAAAAAAACATGCACCAATAGAAGGTGCGTCAGACCAAATGATAAGAGTTCAAATAAATATATTGTGTAGCCATGGCCCCGACCCCTAGAGGCCTAGTGGTAACCCCAGAGTCAGGGAGATCTGACATCCATCTTCACAGAGTGGGTTACTAGGCATAGTGGGTGTAGTGCAGATAGAATAAGTTGGACGCCAGACACTTTGAGAATGCAAAAAGAGATTTATTGTCTCGTAACAGAAATGGGGAGAGAGGGTTAGGGCCTGGACACCCTTAGGCTTGTGTAAAAACACTTGGCAGACTCTGAGGCAAAAAAATAGAAATTGCAGAACAGCTTTACAGTTCAAGGGCCTTTAAGCTGGATTGCAGCAAACTATTTGTAGACCGCTGTCTCCTATGGCAACTGAACTTGTAACTTCAATGCAGAGCCACACACTTAACTTACAGTGTGCCCGGTTGCAGATCTTCTCTCACATATCACAGTCTCCCACTGTTGATCCTCTCACCGAGCTCCCAGTCTCTTACTAGACTTCTCCTATCCCAGACGCCGCTGGATTCCTTGAACTCCTCCGCAACTAGCCCGCTGTGACTTCCAAGTGTCACCCACACTGTCCCGCTGGGCCCTTGACTTGGCTCTACAGCTAACCTGCTGAATCCTCTGCAAGTGTCGCACACACTGTTCCGCTGGGTCCCTAGCTTGGCTCTGCTGAAGCTTTCCCAACTTCTTCATCGTCCCCGGTTACTAAAAAAGGCTGCTCTCGTACTTCTTTAAGAGTGGCGGCCCGCCCATAGGGGCTCCGCTCCCCCCCCCCAAAAAAATAAATAAATAAATTTTTTTTAAAAAAGGTCCCCTTTAAAAAAAAAAAAGTTTGCTTAAATTAACATAGTGCACTGTGTTCGGTTGTCGGACATTGTGACGTTGTTGCAATCACATGCAGGCATCACGCTTCAATGGCAGGGTTTAATCCAGACTTGAGGTGCTTTGCTCTGCGCCTCAAGCCGCCTATTGGCTCCTGGTACTGTCAATCAATCACTGCCATCCAATAGAAGGCCGTGATTGCTCTCGGAGGAGCCTCAGCGTCACTTCCAGCCATGGAGAGAGAAGCCGGACCTCTAGGCTCCAGCATGCTCACCGCAAGTGCTGCCTCTGCATACAAACAGCCCGCTGTTTGCATGCTGATCTCTGCACACTCCTGCCTGCCTATTAGATGGTGTAAGTGCGGGACTTGTCCCGACTTCGGGGTGGGTGGGGGGTCTCTGCAAAGTACCCCACCTGTGTTACTGGCGGCTGCAATGTACCCCCACCTGTGTTACTGGCGGCTGCAATGTACCCCCACCTGTATTACTGGCGGTTGCAATGTAACCCCACCTGTGATACTGGCGGCTGCAATGTACCACCACCTGTGATACTGGCGGCTGCAAAGTACCCCCATCTATGATATTGGCGGCTGCAAAGTACCCCCACCTGTGATACTGGCTGCAAAGTACCCCCACCTGTGATATTGGCTGCAAAGTACCCCCACCTGTGGTACTGGCTGCAAAGTACCCCCACCTGTGATATTGGCTGCAAAGTACCCCCACCTGTGATACTGGCTGCAAAGTACCCCCACCTGTGATATTTGCTGCAAAGTAACTCCACCTGTGATACTGGCTGCAAAGTACCCCCACCTGTGATATTGGCTGCAAAGTACCCCCACCTGTGATACTGGCTTCAAAATACCCCCACCTGTGATACTGGCTTCAAAGTACCCCCACCTGTGTTATTGGCTGCATTTTACCCCACCTGCGATACTGGCTGCAATTTACCCCTACCTGTGATGCTGGGGCTCTATACTGTGTCCTGTGATATTGGCTGCAATTTACCCCACCCATGATACTGGCTGCTATATACCCCTACCTATGATGCTGGGGCTCTATACTGTGTCCTGTGATACTGGCTGCAATTTACCCCACCTGTGTTATTGACTGCAATTTACCCCCACCTGTGTTATTGGCTGCAATTTACCCCACCTGTGATATTGGCTGCTATATACCCCACATGTGATACTGAGCTGTATACTGTGTCCTGTGATACTGAGCTGTACACTGTGTCCTGTGATGCTGAGCTGTATACTGTGTCCTGTGATGCTGAGCTGTATACTGTGTCCTGTAATGCTGAGCTGTATACTGTATCCTGTGATGCTAAGCTGTATACTGTGTCCTGTGATGCTGAGCTGTATACTGTGCCCTGTGATGCTGGGGCTGTATACTGTGTCCTGTGATGCTGAGCTGTATACTGTGCCCTGTGATGCTGGGGCTGTATACTGTGTCCTGTGAAGCTGAGCTGTATACTGTGTCCTGTGATGCTGAGCTGTATACTGTGTCCTGTGATGCTGAGTTGTATACTGTGCCCTGTGATACTGGAGCTGTACGCTGTGTCCTGTGAAGCTGAGCTGTATACTGTGTCCTGTGATGCTGAGCTGTATACTGTGTCCTGTGATGCCGAGTTGTATACTGTGCCCTGTGATACTGGAGCTGTATACTGTGTCCTATGATGCTGAGCTGTATACTGTGATTCTGAGCTGTATACTGTTTCCTGCGATGCTGAGCTGTATACTGTGTCCTGTGATGCTGAGCTGTGTACTCCTGACACAATATGTGGAATATAGGGGACGGAGTGGGTGGATGCTATAAAGGGTGGGGCTTATTAGAAGTAGGAGGGGTCAAAAAGGAAGGGCGGGGGCTGGCGCTCCCCATCCTAAAACTTAAACGGACGCCACTGTTCTTTAGTCTCCACTGAACTTGGCCTCTGATAACAGGAGAGGTTGTCCCTTTCTAGCGACCGTGTCCCCTTTACCTCTGACTCTGGTTCTCACTTGCCTCTGGCGACAGGAGTGGTCGTCTCTGATGGCAACTGCTTTCTTCACCCGTGGCAACTACTGGGTTCTCCAGCCGGCAGAACCCCTGCAACTCGGTTGTGCTCCAAGCCTGAAGCCCCAACCCCGCGCTGCTTGCTTCCAACCTGGATAGGCCCCAGACCACCTAGCAGCCAGGTTCTCCTGGATAGGCCTCAGGCTTCTGGCTTAGCAGCCAGGAGCTTTTCAGCACACGTCCACGCAAACAGCCGTCAAGGTGGCACAGTACCCTGATCAACTGACCCTTCACGAATAAACAGACTCTCCCAGCAGGCCAAGGGGCAAAAGACCCCTGACAATTGACTGAGACAACCTATCCCATAGGCCCAGAATCTATATAGAAGGAAGGACAATGGTAGTCTGTGTAAATCAGATAATTATAAATAATACTTCATATAAAAGAGCAAATAGTAGGAGAGGCCACCAAAGGTGCCTCGTGTGCTGTACTTTTAATAAATACTCTGGTAAACTAATACCTGATGGTTGTAATCACTGGAGGGCCAAAAGATTAATTCACTGGATATTATTCCAGACCAGCGTAGATAGCCATTCGTTTCCCAATTGAACCTGAGATGGTATCCACTGGGATTTAACGGGTTGTGCAGGAGGCACTTGTCCCAAGTGGAATCTAACCAGTAGTGAAGGTCAATAATGGGATGATGATCAATACAGTCTAAAAATGGATATATAGAATCCATTAATATTGATGAAATCAGTGATGTGAGGGGAAGAGGGCCACATCCCCCGGCTTGAATGATTCAACCAATAGGAGCGGATAAACCAAGTACCAACAAGCTGAATCCCCAGCCAGCAGTTGAGTGACACATCAAACTCCCTCCTTAATGAAAATATATACTATGATAAGAACTCTTATAAAGTTACTTGTAATTACCTGTTCAAACTGGTAGGGCATATAGAGGGAAAACGGAACCCTCCAAGGTTCCTCTCCAACAGTCCTCTGTCAGAGGATATAGGCGCATGGCGCCTTCTTATCTTCCCTCCCCTCAGACGGCGTCTGATGTCATCGCCTGAGAGGGGTGGAAGTTCGGGATCGCTGTGCGTCATTTCCGACGGACCTAGGGCGAAAGTGACATTGCGCTATGGGCACTGAAGCCACGACCGCCCTGTTGGATATGGTTATCTCCGAGCCCGCCCCACAGGCTGAATCAGCTTAAGGCATGGGCAGGGGGACAAGCCGGTCCAAGGATACAAGATCGTGGGGGCAGAAATCCGCCCCCACATCTCAACCGGAGACTAATATCCAGTGAATTAATCTTTTGGCCCTCCAGTGATTACAACCATCAGGTATTAGTTTACCAGAGTATTTATTAAAAGTACAGCACATGAGGCACCTTCGGTGGCCTCTCCTACTATTTGCTCTTTTAAATGAAGTATTATTTATAATTATCTGATTTACACAGACTACCATTGTCCTTCCTTCTATGGGGATTCTGGGCCTATACGCTGGGAAGATAGATGAGTGGAAAAGGCACCTCTGTATTTGTGAACATAAATTGCACCTTATTAGGTATGTTGGCACAATTGACTGATCATTGTCTCAGTTATTATTCATTATTTGGATACTGGATTAGCAGTTCTTTTGTTTGCTTCTTACAGTATACATGTGTACTACTTTAATGTACTATGTGGTTAAAATGATTTTGTTTATTTCTTATTGTAGTATTCTTGACCTTGGTACAGTTCCCATGAGTCTCCTGAAGAAGCCCGGTTGGGCGAAACATGTTGAGCTGGGACACCAGAGCACACTATTAAGTGACTCTATGTTTTTACTATTTTAACATGTGTATTGATAAATAATACAAATTTTGTATTTTTGAAATGGTTGTTATATGTGAGTTTTTGGCACCTTAAAGGTCCAGGAACAGCTAAGCCTGTCTCCAATTCTTTAAACTCAATTGTATTTACTTACCTTAGATTTGGTGCCCTTCTAGCTTCTCATCAGCCTCTTAAATACTCTTTATTAACTAAAGATCACAGTTCATGGAACCGTCAAGATCTGAAGACTGTTTGTGTGGAAGAATGGGCCAAAATCACACCTGAGCAATGCATGCGACTCGTTTCTCCATGCAGGAGGCGTCTTGAAGCTGTCATTACCAACAAAGGATTTTGTACCAAGTATTAAATACATTTCAGTTACTCTGTTCAATACTTTTTCCCTGTGTCATTCCATTTTATTACACAGAACTTCATTTCTGTACTTATTTGTTTTGATGTCTTTGTATGTATGGATTGCATGGGTTGTTACCGACCTGTGGTGACAATTTCATGTCAATAGCACCTTTAGAAATAGATTTACCTAGAAAAATGGTGACGTGTTGAATACTTATTTTATCCTCTCTATTTTGAGTATACCTGCTCATTGTTGCCAGTGGTTAACTTGTCACCACAACAGGAAAAGTGGTTCAGGAAGTCTCATCACAGCTCACACATAAAACTGCAAAAGCAAAACTGATCTGCTACCTTG
This sequence comes from Glandirana rugosa, assembly GCA_018402905.1. Taxonomy (NCBI): domain Eukaryota; kingdom Metazoa; phylum Chordata; class Amphibia; order Anura; family Ranidae; genus Glandirana; species Glandirana rugosa. The sequence continues at coordinate 116,096 of BLSH010531532.1, forward strand.
TCTCAGATATTTTTTGTCATGCATGATCTGCAATCAATCTGCTTTCTGCTCAATCTGATCGTAATGCTTTGGGGAGCCCTCTGTTCAGGTAAGATCTTTATTGAAGGAGGTGGAGGAAGTTAGGTCTGATTTTCTGAATGAAAAGCCAAAGCTAACTGGTTATTATGGAAGACCCTACAAATGACTATAGATAATGACTGCAAGCACGAAGAATAATTACCGTAGTCACTTGTTCGCTTCTGAAGTATTGGGCGACACAGTGGTGTAGCCGGTAGCACTTTCACCTAGCAGCAAAAGGGTCTCTGGTTCGAATCCCAACCACGACACTACCTGCCTGGAGTTTGCATGTTCTCCCTGTGCCTGCGTGAGTTTCCTCCCGGTACTCCGGTTTCCTCCCACACTCCAAAGACATGCTGGTAGGTTAATTGGCTCCTGTCTAAATTGTCCCTAGTATTTGTATGAATGTGAGTTAGAGACCTTAGATTGTAAGCTCCTTGTAGGATCGGGACTGATCTGAATGTATATGTAAAGCGCTGCGTAAATTGACGGCGCTATACAAGTACCTGAAAATAATAAATAAGTATCCTATCGTCGCTCAACTTGTATTGTATGTAAACCCAAAATCAATTTTCATGTCTCACTGTATACAGTTTTTTAAGAAAAGAATTATTTGTAAAATTGTAATATCACAAAGGTTCTAACCTGGAGATCCTGCCAGTATCAGAACTTCCTGTTTTAGTCTATCAGTGCTAAGGTTCTGCCTTACAGTCAGCAGCAGCAGCAGCACAGTCTGCCTGACATGCATAGACGAGACCTCATTTGTCCTGCAACCCAATGGGCAACCCAAGGAGCGTGCATGGCAGGCTGACAACTTTCCTGCTAATTTGCGGGTGGAGGCTTAACGCGGTTAACTTGAAACAAGAAGTGCCGTTGCTGATAGGATCCCAAGGTAAAAAACTTTACAACAGAGTCACAAAAGAACCACCAACGCTCTTATGCAAAGTTTGGAAGAGATGGCACTACATCCCTATAGGTTTGAGAGACTTCTGGATGGGATTTTTTTAGGCACCAAAATCAACAAATTAGTAAAATACTTTCACTTTAATATTACAATGCAGTAAAAACAGAGATATATCAAACAGTGTGACATCTTGTTCTAAACAGACCACAATTTTTGAGTCATGTGACCTTTACAAGCACTGTTTGTGTTAGACAAGAGGGTTGCAAAGCCTTTTCACAAAATAAACAATTAGCTTAAAGTGGTTGTAAAGGGTCAAGTTTTTTTTCCTAAATGCATTCTTTGCAGTTCTTATCCCCCCCCCCCCCACATTTGCTTATACTTACCTGAGTCCGATCTCGATCCAGCAATGCGCACAAGAGCAGCAGCTTTCTTGGCTCTCTCTCCCCTCATTGGACAAAGCAGCAGTGGGAGCCATTGGCTCCTGCTGCTGTCAATCACAGCCAGTGAGGTGAGAATGGGGGGCAGGGCCAACAGCACTCTGTGTGACTATGGACACACAGAGCTCGGATCAGGATCGAGGCTGCACAAAGCAGCTCAAAGCGGCTTGCTATCGGGGCCCTCAGCAAGGGGAAAGAGCTAGGAGCACCAGCGGAGGACCCCAGAAGAGGAGGATTGGCGCTGCTCTGTGTAAAACCATTACACAAAGCAAGTAAGTATGTTTGTTATTAACAAATAAATTGCATTTAGAATAACTTTAAGGAAACTGTATATAGTGAGATACAATGCCAAACATACACTATATTACACTATATTAGTATTAGGACGCCTGCCTTTACACACACATGAACTTTAATGGCATCCCAGTCTTAGTCTGTAGGGTTCAATATTGAATTGGCCCACCCTTTGCTGCTATTAGTTTTCTGGGAAGGCTGTCCACAAGGTTTAGGAGTGCCTATGGGAATGTTTGACCGTTCTTCCAGAAGTGCATTTGTGAGGTCAGGCACTGATGTTGGATGAGAAGGCCTGGCTGACAGTCTCCGCTCTAATTCATCCCAAAGGTGTTCTATTGGGTTGAGGTCAGGACTCTGTGCAGGTCAGTCAAATTTCGCTCATCCATGTCTTTATGGACCTTGCTTTGTGCAGTGGTGTGCAGTCATGTTGGAACAGGAAGGGGCCATCCCCAAACTGTCCCCACAAAGTCGGGAGAATGAAATTGTCCAAAATGTCTTGGTATGCTGACGCCTTAAGAGTTCCCTTCACTGGAAGGAGCCAAGCCCAAACCCTGAAGGGCAACCCTGCACCATAATCCCCCCTCCACCAAATTATTTGGACCAGTGCACAAAGCAAGGTCCATGAAGACATGGATGAGTGAATTTGGAGTGGAGGAACTTGACTGGCCTGCACAGAGTCCTGACCTCAACCCGATAGAACACCTTTGTGATAAATTAGAGCGGAGGCTGCAAGCCAGGCCTTCTCATCCAACATCAGTGCCTGACCTCACAAAGGCTCTTCTGGAAGAATGGTCAAACATTCCCATAGACACTCCTAAACCTTGTGGACAGCCTTCCCAGAAGAGTTGAAGCTGTTATAGCTGCAAAGGGTGGGCCCAAAGCTCCCAGCAGTCCCTGATTTCGAGGGACTGTCCCTGATTGGGAACAATGTCCCTCTGTCCCTTATTGCTCTTCATTTGTCCCTGATTTTAGTCTGATGCATATACCTATATATAAAATGCACTATTTATCTATCAAAAAGTGTTTTACAATGCTAAACCTTTCAACCAATTTCTAAATTGCTGCATGTGTACATTTAAAAAGCTAAAATAAAGGAATAGTAGTGGTAACAAAATCCACTTGTGGGTTTGATTAATCATTTTTTTTTGGATAATTCTCCTTTAAGGGGGCGTGGCAGGGGGAGTGCCCTATGCCTACATACTTTTGCTAATAGGTGTTCCTC
>BLSH010531532.1:126747-144682 GCA_018402905.1 Glandirana rugosa
GTTAATACGTGGTACTTAAAAGGTTTAAAATGACAGCACTCGGCCCAAGTGAATTTCACATTATATCCACAAAGGACCCTCCTGGTATAACGACTGAACGTTTATCGGAGTTCTCTGTGAGTCGTGACTCGAAACGTGCCTCGACCGTGACGGGATCAACTTACACGAGAATTATTAGGCTTTGTCCTTCCAGAACACCTCTCAGCCGAGAAAATTAACAGAATTAGATCCTATACTGACATGTACAACTACGACTAACCGGGACGGAATTCGGTGGGACCTTGGTTCATGTCTAAAGTCGAAAGGACTTACTTTTCCATCGACGGTTCGTCCAGTGGTCCCAATCTAGTTGTAGGTCCCCTACACCAAGAGAGAGAGTTGGTTCTTTCTACCATTTGATTGAAGGACCAATTTCAGCTTCCTCTTTCTGTAGTGTACCTATTTCCGTCAGATGGTTCCAGGGTGGCTTAAGGCAGGGCCAATCAGCATCAACATGTACAGTCATATCCTAGATTAAGACAATTAAAAGAGCCGACTCTCCACAAGACCTTCCTGTTTCGGATTATTAAGAGCACATTCAACTAGGGCAGTGCCAGCTCCGTGCAAAGCTCAGTGCTGAGTGTCTCTTGAGGCTATTTGCAAGTCAGCAATATGGTCCTCCCAGGAAACACCTATATTACACTTTAAGTGAACCCGGCTCACGACAGTAAAATTTGGAAAATTCATGGTGCATAATTGCGCTTCTGATCATTACAAAATTTTTCTTGCACCCTCCCATATGGCGAGTTAGGTCCCATGTGTATGCTGCCATGATGCACCAGGAAAACGGAAAATTGTATACTCACCTTTCCGTAATTTTCCTTTCCTGGTGCATCTTCATGGCAGCATACAGATTCCCGCCCAAATTGGTGAGAGTTACAGAGAATGCGGTGAGCCGGGTCTGTCTTTGATTTATAGTTAACCAGTCCTATCATGTTGTGGGGGCGGAGCCACAACCCATGTGTATGCTGCCATGAAGATGCACCAGGAAAGGAAAATTACGGAAAGGTGAGTATACAATTTTCCGTTTTGTGTATTTTTTTTTTGTCATTTGTCGCTTGTAACAAATAGAAAAAAAAACATCCAATAAGCTCAACATGCCTCTTAGCAAATTCCTTGGGGTGTCTACTTTCCAAAATGGGGTAATTTGGGGGGATGGGGTTGAATTGCCCTTCCATTATAGTGCCTCAGGAAATGAGATAGGCAGTCATAAAATAAAAGCTGCGTAAATTCCAGAAAATGCACCCTAGTTTGTAAACGCTATAACTTTTGCGCAAACCAATAAATATACGCTAAGGCTGGGTTCACACCATTGCGAATTGGCCAATTCGCACTAGCAGGAGATTTTGACCGGCTCTCTATGGAGTCGGTTCACATATCTCCGCAGCAGGTCCGGTGCGTTTTTCACAAAAACGCAGTGCGACTTTTGGTCCGTTTCAGGTCTGAATTCAGCCCAAAATTCGGGCTGAAATCGGACCTGAAATGGTGAACCAGGATGCACCAGACCCCTGCTGTGAGTCGCATGTGGTTCATATGTGAACCCAGCCTTAATGACTTTTTATTCACCTGAGACATGTGGCTGAATGCATTTTGGCAAAAATGTATGACTAAAATTGAGTTTATTGTATTTTTTAATAACAAAAAGTTGAAAATATTTTATTTAAATATTAAATTTAAACACTAGTCACCTACCGAGGTGCTATATACACCCCATCTAGAAAAATAGGCCTTGTTCTCATGGGCCACATAAGGAAAAGCTCCTGATCCCAAGAGCAGAGTATCCTGTTGGAAAAAAAAAAACATGGGATGGGTTGGGGTAATTAACAAAGAAACGAAATTTGTATGCAGCATACAGCGTAATAGCTTTTGAATAAGAAGTCAATTTAGAAAAAAATACGTAGCATATTCACAAATGGAAGGGAGACAGGCACCTGGCCTAATAAAAAAGCCGTACAACGTCAGAATGATACAATTTACACCAAATATACATATATACAATAGTCTGAATAACTTTGGTGAGCAGGCAGAATACTTCAGCCAAAGTAATTCTCTCTTCTCTAATACCTACAAAGGAAACCAGTTAATTATGACCTGAGTTTGGAGTACCACCTCCTTTAACCACTTCAGCCCTAGAAGGATTTACCCCCTTTCTGACCAGGCCATTTTTTGCTTTAACTGACAATTGCGCGGTCGTGCGACGTTGTACCCAAACAAAATTGACGTCCTTTTTTCCCACAAACAGAGCTTTCTTTTGGTGGTATTTGATCACCTCTGCGGTTTTTATTTTTTTGCCCCATAAACAAAGAGCGACAATTTTGAAAAAAAAAAAGAAGAAAAAAACAATATTTTTTACTTTTTTGCTATAATACATATCCATAAAAAAAATATAAAAACACAAATGTATTCATCGGTTTAGACTGGTATGTATTCTTCTACATATTTTTGGTAAATAAAATTGCAAAAAATGTTTATTAACCACTTGCCGACCGCCAACCGCAGGTTGACGGCGACAAAGTGGTGCGATATCGCAAAACGCCGTCATCTGACGGTGGCTGCGAGATCGCGCACTGTGTTCGGGGAGGGCCAGGGAGAGGGTGCGGCGGCTTTGATTGCCGCCGGCTACCCGCGATGCCCCCCCCGGAGTGAAAGAACGGAGGTCCGTGTAAGTAAACACGGACCTCCGTTCTGTGAGAGGGGGAAGGGCTGTGATCGCTTCCCTTCCCCTGCTAGGACAGTCCACCCAGGGAACACTGTTAACCCTTAGAGCGCCCCCTGCAGGTTAACCCCTTCACTGCCAATGGCATTTACACAGTAATCAGTGCATTTTTATAGCACTGATCGCTGCATAAATGCCAATGGTCCCAAAAAAGTGTCAAAATGGCCCGACATGTCCGCCCCAATATCGCAGTACCGCTAAAAATCGCAGATCACCGCTATTACTAATAAAAAATAAATAAATAAAAAACCCAAAAATTAATTCTCATCATCCGTAAACGCGGCCACTTTTGCGCAAACCGCCGATTGCGATTTTTTTTATGACAAATATGAGGCCAAAACCGATGAAATAAAATGTTTTTTTGTATTTTTTTTTTTGGATTTGTATTTTAGCAAAAAGTAAGAAATTTGGGTTTTTTTGCAAAATAGTCGCTCTTCTTTTGTTTATAGCGGTGATCAGAAATGACGCAGCGGTGATCAAATACCACCAAAAGAAAGCTCTATTTGTGGGAAAAAAAAGGACGTAAATTTTGTTTGGGTAAAACGTCGCACGACCGCGCAATTGTCAGTTAAAGCGACGCAGCGCCGAATCGCAAAAAGGGCTCTGGTCCTAAAGTGGGAAATCCTTCCGGGGCTGAAGTGGTTAATTGGTTTGCACAAAAGTTATCGCATCTACAAACTATGAGAATTGATTTATGGCGGTTTTATTTATTTATCTATTTACTGGTAATGGTGGCCATCTGCGATTTTTAATCGGGGCTGCGATATTGTGGCGGACAGATCGGACACTTTTTTGGGACAACTGACAATTTATACAGCAATCAGAGCTAAAAATAGCCACTGATTGCTGTATAAATATCACTGACAGGGAATGGGTTAAACTTTAGGGAGCGATCAAGGGGTTAAATGTTTTCTCTCACTGTGTTCTAACTGTATGGGGGCTGGGCTGGCCGGGGCATGACAGATCTAACTGTTCCTGATTACAGGGATCATTAGATGACTGCCATGTCCCTTGACAGAATGGGAAACCGCCATGTTTACATTGGCAGTTCCCCGTTCTGCCTCTGTATTAGGCGGTCGTGGGTTGACATTGAGTCAGCCCAACCCGCGGGCACACTCACGCAGCGTGCGGCGGGCACGAGAGCGCGCTGCCGGTGGCGCGCACCCACCACTGTGGCTGTGCGAATCGCCATCTATATATGGTGATTCGCGCAGGGCTGCCACAGTGCAGCAGTATATCTACGCGACGTGGTCGGCAAGTGGTTAGGATAGACCTTCCAACTGATTAATACCTAGGGCATCCTACCCCTATACTAATACATTCAAAGATTACATTTCCAAAACTCCATAGGTGATATCACATAACCCTAAGACTAATCATCACATTGCAATGTAGCCCTAGTGGGCAAGTGGATCTTGGTTATCTTACCAGATGAGGTGGACACATGTGCCTTATAGCCCGTGGGTCATAAGCGCTTTCGTGGGAATATACTCCAGCATGGCATCCAAATCTGAGGGGTCTGTCGCCAATGGATATGATGATACATCAGGGAACTCCACTCCCGGGTGGAAACGCAGGCGAAATGCATAGGGTGTGGACTGTGTGAATACCGCATATGACATTTTACCTTTTAACCACTTCAGCCCCGGAAGGATTTCACACTTTAGGACCAGAGCACTTTTTGCGATTCGGCACTGCGTAGTTTTAACTGACAATTGTGCGGTCGTGCAACGTTGTACCGAAACAAATTTTGCGTCCTTTTTTTCCCCACAAATAGAGCTTTCTTTTGGTGGTATTTGATCCCCTCTGCGCCATTTCTGATCACCGCTATAAAGAAAAGAAGAGCGACAATTTTGCAAAAAAAACCAAATTTCTTACTTTTTGCTAAAATACAAATCCAAAAAAAAAATATATAAAAAAACATTTTTTTTTCGGTTTTGGCCGATTTATATTCTTCCTCATATTTTTGGTAAAAAAAAATCGCAATCGGCGTTTATTGATTGGTTTGCGCAAACGTGGCCGCGTTTACGGATGATGATAATTCATTTCTGGGGTTTTTATTTATTTATTTTTTTACTAGTAATGGCGGCGATCTGCGATTTTTAGCGGTACTGCGATATTGCAGCGGACATGTCGGACCATTTTGACACTTTTTTGGGACCATTGGCATTTATACAGCGATCAGTGCTATAAAAATGCACTGATTACTGTGTAAATGCCATTGGCAGTGAAGGGGTTAACCTGGAGGGGGCGCTCTAATGGTTAACTGTGTTCCCTGGGCGTGTTCTAACTGTGTGTGGGCTGCCCTAGCTGGGGAAAGGGGATGATCACGGCTTCCATATACAGGAAGCCTGTGATCACAGCCCTTCCCCCTCTGTCAGAATGGAGATCCGTGTTTACTTACATGGACCTCCGTTCTCTCACTGCGGAGAGCCATCGCGGGTAGCCAGCGGAGATCGAATCCACCCTACCCACTCCCTGGCCCCCCTGGACCACAGTGAGCGCACACTCACAATACTCGTTATTGCGGCCGGCGTCAGGTGACTGTGTTTTGAGATAATGAACCACTTTGCCGCCGTAAAGCCACGGCGGGCGGTCGGCAAGTGGTTAACTAAAACTAGACTTCCCAACTCACTACCAGGACAAAATTGAGTCAGGCTAAGTGCTGCTCAGCCATTCACAGGAAGCTTTGTATTTCAAGAATACAAGGCTTCCTCCGATTGGTTGAAGTGGAGAGGTGGTCAGACAACATCATGCTCTCCACCTCAGCCAATCAGAGGAAGCCTTATATTCATTCTTATGTGGGGACACTGGATTTTGTGTCCCCCTTTAGTCTGCACAGCCAGGCAACACACATTTCCAACTTTCGTCCAGACACCAAATTGCATTCAATCAGTCCATGGACATGTTTTTGTTGTTTTATTGTGGATAGGGTATAGGATTATGGGATGCCCAACTTGATTTGATGAACAACATCAGATGAGGGCAAATTTCCTTGTATAAAAAGAGATGAAGATCCTGGACTATGCTCCCTCCAGAATAAACACAGTCTCTATGGATCAGTGGCAAAGTTCTTTACGAACCAGGAGCTCTCAGTTCCCTTTAGTAAATAGCACAAAGCTGCAAACTATATGCAGGGTATTGTATCTCTTCAGCAAAACCTCACTCCATTCTGACACTTGCAGATACAACCAGCCCACTTGGCTGACTTCACCACTAGCCCTCCTGGCTGTTTCTGATAAAAAAAAATCAGGACAAGGGATTGGGATTAAGCACTGTCCCTAGAAAGTATGCTACATTTGGCAGTCTCTCCCCTTGTATTCCCCTGGATGTGCTGAGGTACTCATACTGTCCTTTGCTCCCCACTGCACTGAGCAAGATTCCTGTTCAGGCCTCCAACTGATCAAATCTTCTTCTGCCCAAGACCCAAAGGTAATGGAGATCCCTCTCTTAGGTTTCCTCTCCTTCCCTTCCTCAGCTCCACCCTGGAGGCAGAGTCCCCAGACCCAGGGGGAAGGGTCCCCTCCCAGGCCACACAACAGCAACCTCAGCTCTCCATCTTCCACCTAAGTCCCTTGCTGGCCACCAGGCTCCACCATATTTAAGGACTGACCCAGCCACTCTGCCATTCTCTCTTCCTGGGGATTGGCCAGATTCCCTCAAGTATGCAAATAAGGACCCCCTGGCCTGCGCCCACTAACTTCCAGAAACTTCTCCAAGCTTCTAGATCCAGGGGGAGGTACCAGAGACCTGCAGAGCCATCCAGCCTAACCTGCAGTAACTGGACCTAATTACAGACTCACATAGTTACCATGAGTCATAAATAAATTTACCTACACTAGTTGCACGCTAGAGGGTGCTATAATTAAAATACAAGGCTTTCTGTGAATGGCTGAACAAAGCTCAGTCCGACTCAATTTTGTTCCGGGTGTAGGATGTGAACTCCCTGTACACTCAGGAATGTCATATGAGAGGCTCCTTCTGCACCTCCTGACTATTTGGTCTCTACCAGATGATGGAATGATAGAGAAGTTGGAAATATGGCATGAGTAGTAATTCCCTTTTGAAGGTAACAATGACTGCAGGCATTGGAGAATGTCCAATCCAGCCCCTTGCTAATACATCAGGGAAATGTATTTTGTAGGAGCCATTAGGGCCTTCTCTAGTGCTCCCTGGCTGAGCCTGCTTGGAGCACATGTGATTGGGATAAAGCTGAAGGGCTGACAAGATGCACATCGGCATAAGCATTAGATGCATAAAAATGCTACACACATCTTAAAATAAAATATTCATCCCCCTTGGTTTGACTTTCAGGTTCCTCAGTTGTGTCTGGGCGATATGGTGGTTCTGTTGTACTGGAGTGTGGCTTTGACCCCGGAAGTACCTTCCTACAAATTACATGGAAGATCGATCTGTATAATTCTACCTGTAAGGCATCCATGAATACAGAAGAAGCGCAGGTAGCAAATCAATGCAAAACCAAGGCAAGAATGGAACTAAATAATACAACCCTGACAATCAATAATATTGAATTATCCGATGAAGGAATCTACAGATGTGAAATTGCAAATGCTTTCACCACATTCTATAATGAGATTAATTTAAAAGTTTTTGGTACGTAGAAACATTATGTTATATTATTGGCATTTCAAAAAGCATGCCTGTATAGAATACTTTATTACATACTGTATATATATATAGAGTATCTCACAAAAGTGAGTACACCCCTCACATTTTTGTAAATATTTTATTCTATCTTTTCATGTGACAACACTGAAGAAATTACACTTTGCTACAATGTAAAGTAGTGAGTATACAGCTTGTATAACAGTGTAAATTTACTGTCCCCTCAAAATAACTCAACACACAGCCATTAATGTCTAAACCGCTGGCAACAAAAGTGAGTACACCCCTAAGTGAAAATGTCCAAATTGGGCCCAAAGTGTCAATATTTTGTGTGGCTGCCATTATTTTCCAGCACTGCCTTAACCCTCTTGGGCATGGAGTTCACCAGAGATTCACAGGTTGCCACTGGAGTCCTCTTCCACTCCTCCATGACGACATCACGGAGCTGGTGGATGTTAGAGACCTTGCGCTCCTCCACCTTCCGTTTGAGGATGCCCCACAGATGCTCAATAGGGTTTACGTCTGGAGACATGCTTGGCCAGTCCATCATCTTTACCCTCAGCTTCTTTAGCAAGGCACTGGTCGTCTTGTTAACATGTTGGAATACTGTCCTGCAGCCCAGTCTCCGAAGGGAGGGGATCATGCTTTGCATGAGTATGTCACAGTACATGTTGGCATTCATGGTTCCCTCAATGAAATGTATCTCCCCAGTGCCGGCAGCACTCATGCAGCCCCAGACCACGACACTCCCACCCCCATGCTTGACTGTAGGCAAGACACACTTGTCTTTGTACTCCTCACCTGGTTGCCGCCACACACGCTTGACACCATCTGAACCAAATATGTTTAAGGTCTCGTCAGACCACAGGACATGTTTCCAGTAAACCATGTCCTTAGTCTGCTTGTCTTCAGCAAACTGTTTGCGGGCTTTCTTATGTATCATTTTTAGAAGAGGCCTCCTTCTGGGACGACAGCCTTGCAGACCAATTTGATGCAGTGTGCGGTGTATGGTCTGAGCACTGACAGGCTGATCCCCCACTCCTTCAACCTCTGCAGCAATGTTGGCAGCACTCATACGTCTATTTCCCAAAGACAACCTCTGGATATGATGCTGAGCACGTGCACAAAACTTCTTTGGTCGACCATGACAAGGCCTGTTCTAAGTGGAAACTGTCCTGTTAAACCGCTGTATGGTCTTGGCCACCGTGCTGCAGTTCAGTTTCAGGGTCTTGGCAATCTTCCTATAGCCTAGGCCATCTTTATGTAGAGCAACAATTCTTTTTTTCAGATCCTCAGAAAGTTCTTTGCCATGAGGTGCCATGTTGAACTTCCAGTGACCAATATGAGAGAGTGAGAGTGATAACAGCAAATTTAACACACCTGCTCCCCATTCACACCTGAGACCTTGTAAGTCACATGACACTGGGGAGGAAAAATGGCTAACTGGGCCCAATTTGGACATTTTCACTTAGGGGTGTACTCACTTTTGTTGCCAGCGGCTTAGACATTAATGGCTGTGTGTTGAGTTATTTTGAGGGGACAGCAAATTTACACTGTTATACAAGCTGTACACTCACTACTTTACATTGTAGCAAAGTGTAATTTCTTCAGTGTTGTCACATGAAAAGATATAATAAAATATTTACAAAAATGTGAGGGGTGTACTCACTTTTGTGAGATACTGTATGTTTCAGTGTATTGTATAACCCAAGTGGTAGAACTGCTATTCGTTGTGCCTGGGATAGAGAATACCATGTTGTGGTGGTCACATGATCCTGCCCAGTTGTAAATGGCCAAAGGTCTACTATTACAACTAAGGAAACCTGAAAGACAGACTCGGTCTCTGTAAGTGCGCTCCTTCCCCCAGGACAGTCTCTGCAGTCCATAGGCTGGCTTCCACTGGTTTCCTCTACACACATTTCCGGTATCCCTTGGTCCGGTAGCCCAGGCATAGCCTATGACGCAACCTTCAGCACTCACTTTACCTCTTTCAAGGACATGTCCGATGCCAGTCTTCCCATCCCTCGTTGTAACAGGGACCACGCTGGTGTCAAACACCTCCATCTCACTCTTCCTCATCCCAGCAGATAATAAAGGATGTCCAGTCGGTTCAAGTAACTAGCTGGGTAAACACTAGTAGAATTACGAATGAAAATGAATATGAAAATTCTTAGGAAAATTTATACAAATACAAATTCTCAGTACATTCAAATGTCGTTTAGAATTGGTTCAAGATTTTTCTCACTTTTAACATCTGATCTTAGAATGAATAGGCGTTATCGAACAAAAACCACATACACTGTTAGAAATTTGGACAATGGAGAAACATTTCCCATCCCGCTCCTTTGAATTTTCTCATCACTGTGGTCGAAAACGAATGTCGAATTGATCCCACAAAATATTAGAAAAATGAACGAATGTTCTTACAATGTTTTTACAACAAACTAACTAAAGTTTACCCATCTTTTACTCACTCATCACTCCACAAAGTTGGCAGTGTGTGTGGAGGCCCAGCATCCAGTTGGAGAGAAAAGAACTTGTAAGGCCTCATACACACGGGCGTTTTGGACGCCGGCGTTTGTAGACGTTTTTTGCAGCTCTCCATGTTATTCAATGGCCCTCTAAAAACGTCGGCGTTAGTGAGCTGTTTTTAGAACGCGGGACCATCGTGTTCTGTAGCTGCAGCGGTTTGGCGTTTTTTGACGCCAATCGGCAAAACGCTCACTAATGCTCGCTAACGCCGTACCGGCGTTAACAAGCATTTTTTGACGCCGGCGTTTTTAGGTTGAAAAATAGCAGAGGACTGATTTTTTTAAAAAAACGCCTATTGACGCCGACGCTCACTAACGCCGATGCAAAAACGCAGATTTTTTTCAAAACGTTGGACACAACGTTTTGCCTATTTTTTCACAGACGCCCGTGTGTATGAGGCCTAATAATGTAGAATACGGTAATTCACAACAAACCCTGCGGGAAGGCGCCCGATTGGGAACATTCACTTAAAGCGGCGTTCCACCCAGAATCCATTCACTCTTTTAATACTAAATAGATGTAACCTTTTGTTTCCTTACTTTCAAACCGCCTAGTAATTCCATGTATTTTTTATTTACAATTTTGTTTCTCTCACTGCTGGACTTTTCCATTTTAGGTGAGGGCATCTGAAGCCCATCCGTAGTTTCCTGGCATCTCTTCCTGAAAGAAGTGCATGGTGGGTAACCATCATGCACTCCTCGATCTTGGCCCGCCTTAAATCGTGTCATTTCCTATCTAGAAATAACGCGATTTTACAATACAGAGAAGCCCACTGACTCCTGGGAAATGATGAGTCACATCTCCCAGGAGATCAGACGAAGCAGGAAGTGAGGAGAAGAGCCTAGGACCTAAAAGGGGCAGATTACAGAGACCACCAACAAACGACTTAGGGTGAGTATAACATTTTTTTTCCTTTAAAGGTAAGTCCATATAGGCAAAGGACTTGAATGATGTAAAAAAAATTTCTGGGTGGAACTCCGCTTTAATGCATCAGTGATGTATAGCAGAGCAGGTCCCTGATGTGCAAACAGCATCTGATTTGAGGGTTGGAATGCGGCCTGGCTGGTCCATACCCAAATGGGGAGGTTTCCAGGAAGGATGGCGTGTCCCTATCCTTTCAATACTTGGCTGGAACTTCTCCCTGCTACTCACTGTCTCTGTCAGACCTATCCCTACATTACCTACATATGAAATGCACTCCAAGTCTGGGAGCCAGGGTCTTAAATAGGCTTTACCTGACCCAAGATGGTTGTCGGAGTCACATGGGGTGGCAGCATCCAATTGGATAGTTCCACATTGACCCAGGAAGCCATGGAGGAAACATGTTCCTCTTGACTTTCCCTCCAACTGCAATGTTGCTGCAGTCGAGCAATCATCTACAGTGGAGAAAATAGACTGCATCTGCCTACAAGTGGACAAAAGAACATCTTCATTGGCTGCGCACATTATGACCTCATTCATGCGAAGGAGCTAGTCATCCTGGCACATTGAATTAGCCAGGCTGCTGTAAGCGGAGTTGCGTATGTGCAATGCGTTTACAATACAGAGATTGCTGTGAGCAGGCAGGTAGGTGTCTTTTATTGCGTCTTTTCTGCAATAAAAAGTCTGCCTGCTTAAGTGTAATATGGCGGACTTTAGTTTCACTTCAAATACACTGCTCAAAAAAATTAAAGGAACACTTTTAAATCAGAGTATAACACCAAGTCAAACTCCTGGGATATTGATTTGGTCAGTTAAGTAGCAGAGGGGGTTGTTAATCAGTTTCAGCTGCTTTGGTGGTAATGAAATTAACAACAGGTGCACTAGATGGGCAACAATATGACGACCTCCAAAATAGGAATGGTTTTACAGGTGGAGGCCACTGACATTGTTTTCCTGCTCCTCTTTTCTGACTGTTTTTCACTAGTTTTGCATTTGGCTAGGATCAGTGTCACTACTGGTACCATAAGGCGATACCTGGACCCATATAGGTTGCACAGGCAGTCCAACTCCTCCAGGATGGCACATCAATATGTGCCAATGCCAGAAGGTTTGCTGTGTCCCCCAGCACAGTCTCAAGAGCATGGAGGAGATTCCGGGAGACAGGCAGTTACTCTAGGAGAGTTGGACAGGGCTGTAGAAGGTCCTTAACCCATCAGCAGGACCGGTATCTGCTCCTTTGTGCAAGGAGGAACAGGATGAGCACTGCCAGAGCCCTGCAAAATGTCCTCCAGCAGGCCACTGATGTAAATGTCTCTAACCAATCAGAAACAGACTTCATGAGAATGGCCGGAGGGCCCGACGTCCTCTAGTGGGCATTGTGCTCACTGCGCCGTGGAGCTCGATTGGCATTTGTCATTGAACACTAGAATTGGCATGTCTGCCATTGACACCCTGTGCTTTTCACAGATGAGAGAAGGCTCACCTTGAGCACATGTGACAGACATGAAAGGGTCTGGAGAAGCCCTGGAGAACGTTAGGCTGCTGTAACATCGTTCGTCATGACTGTTTGGTGGTGGCTCAGTGATGGTCTGGGGAGGCATATCCATGGAGGGACACACAGACCTCTACAGGCTAAACAATGGCACCCTAACTGCCATTAGGTATCATGATGAAATCCTTGGACCCATTGTCAGACCCTACGCTGGTGCAGTGGGTCCTGGGTTGTTGGTGTACAACAATGTCCAGCCTCATATGGTGAGAGTATGCAGCCAGTTCCTGGAGGATGAAGGAATTGATACCATTGAATGGCCCCCACGCTTGCCTGATCTAAATCCAATAGAACACCTCTGGGACATTATGTTTGGTCTATCCAACGCCGCAAGGTTGCACCTTCGTCTGTTCAGGAGCTCAGTGATGCTCTGGTTCAGATCTGGGAGGAAATACCTTAGGACACCAACCGTCGTCTCATTAGGAGCTTCCCCCGACATTTTCAGGAATGCATACAAGCACGTGGGGGCCATACAAACTACTGAGTACAATTTTGTGTTGCTGCAATGAAATTTCAGCAAAATGGACTACTAGCCTGCTGCATCATTTTTTCACTTTGATTTTCGGGGTGTCTTTGAATCCAGCCCTCTGTAGGCAGATGATTTTCAAACAATGTGGTATCCTTTCGTTCCTAACACATTACCCAGTCCATATCAGTATAGGTATCCAGCAGGGGTAGCCCGTCCATTAAGGGCGCCACCTCCCCTTTCCATTGTCGTCGCCACCCCGGAGGGGCTCTAAGAGGCTTCAAAATAGGGTAGGCTCCGGACACAGAGCATTGTGCTCGGAGCCCACCCAGGTGTGTTAGAATAGAAAATGAATATTCGCTATCCTAACACTGAATTGCCTCTCCGCCAATCAGGAAGCGCGGGTGTGAGATGCGTTTCCCAATTGGCTGAAAAGAAAAGCGTTCTAATTGGCCACCAAGGAAGAGGGAGGAGACGGAAGCCGCCTAGCAGGGGAAGGAGATGGCCGCTCGTGATGCCTGTGGAAGAGAGCTGGGGAAGCCGTCCGTGGTTGAGGTAACTGTCCGACTGACTGACCCGGACCAACTCGAGCGGGGGTAGGGGGGCGTATTGCATTGTGTGCCACCCCCCACAAAAAAATTACCACCATCCGCCATTGGTATCCAGCATGACATTTTTCCCCATTAAGATCTGATGGGTTTTCAAAGTGTTCCTTTAATGTATTTGAGCAGTGCAGAATGAAACATTTCCCTTCTTCTTCCTGTGGCATAACATCCCATTCAAGGTGGCTTTCTCTGTGTTCCTAACTCTCACATCAGTCTTACTTGACTCCTTCCATAGAGATAGTCACAAGTCATGATGCAGCATGATTTAGGGTCCATTGTGACAGGGGTTACCCACCTGAATATTCCACAGGTCACCTTCCAGCCCCCACCAGCCCCACTCACCTGCCAACACACAACCACTCACCAGTAGAAATGACGAGGTTGGTTGCCTAAAACCCAAGGGGTGAAACCCAGGTCCAAGGAGCCCAATACCCTTCAACAAGTGTATCAAAGCTAAGTCTTTTATATACTTACATTTGGAGCACTCTATTTATATGAAACCCTCTTCTTAAACAGAACCAAACATTCCCAAATCCTAGTAAAGCAAGTCAGCACAAAATACCTTACTAAGGCTACTTTCACACTGGGGCTACAGCCATGTTAGTGGTAAAGCGCCGCTATTTACTGCTGTTATAGCGGCACTTTGCCGCCGGTAGCAGGACGCTTTTAATCCCCCAGAAGGGGTTAACAAGGGGTTAAAAGCACCTGTGTTGCGGCAGTTTGGAAGCGCTGGCCATTCATTTCAATGGCAGGGCCGGTGTAGCAGCAGTGTACACAGCGCTCCCGCACTGCCCCAAAGATGCTGCTTGCAGGACTTTTTTATGAAAAACCGCCTGTGTGAAAGGGGTCTAAAGCACAACTACCCCCTTCCCCCTCCTATCGCCCCCTCATCTGCTCCCACCCCTCTTGGAGCCAACTATTAAAAAAAAAAAAAAGAGTTGTGCTTTAAACAATTGCACCTTTTTGGTTTTGCATACATTTGCAAATCCATGTGAAGCCAAACAGCGGCATCAAGGGGCACCTCTGCAAAATGCAGTTCTTAATTAGAAGCTATCAGAGTTTGACATTTAGGACATATTGCCATATTCTTCTTAAAATGTACAGCAATATACCAGAAATCCAGACACAGTGAAGGCATTGCAGGACCTACCCCAGCACCATTGGGTGTCTTTACGAAACCTAACAGAATAAAAATGGCAGCTGCTAAAATCAATATGTAGCACCCTCCTAGTTAGGGTATAGGATGTCAGGCAAATTTATTTTGGCTCCTCTGTAGCTGTGGTAGATTACTCTAGTCTGCTCAGTGTTTCACATTGTCGTGCTTTTTAGGAAACTTTTTCCCGCACTGTATTTTTGTATTAAGTTCTTTTATACGAGAGTACCTTTAAGATACAGGATCAACCAATATGAACACAGACTAAAAAATAGGATATTTATTAGTCAGACATGTATTCATACAAACATAGTTATATAAAGGTGGACACAAACAATACTACATAAAATTAAAGATAGCTGAAATACCCACTAATGGGGAATATTAATACTCTTTAAGTACACAATTTGTAAGACCTCTCTATGAAATTCGTAACCAAAAATATGACAATTAGACAGAGCATCGATATTTCACAAATGTAATCGTTACTTTACTGCAGTTAAGTAAGTGATCAATATCGTGAAATAACAATTGGATGTCTGCTATGTCAAGAGGATAAAACTACAAAAATTAGAATAAAAATGAATGTAAGTTTTAGAGAAAAATCTACCAAGTGTTACGAATTCGAGAGAAGTACTTATCTGACTGTACTTGATAGTAAACAATAGTTCATTAAGTCATATTCAAAACAAATCAAATTCAGGTAAAACTAGACAATATAATTACACTTTCAAAACTAGTTACTGGTCTATTGTGATAGTTACCAAATTTCAATATGGCTGCAACTTCCCAAGACTGGGCGGCGTTTTTAGTCCTTAGAGTTTCAAAGCAGGAAGTGTAGAGGAGTCCTTATGAGCATGGAGGTTGTATGAATGGATAGAGGTGTGGATGTGATGGACCGGATGTCTGTTGGGGTGTGTATCCGAACCATCCTTTGGGAACCTGTCTCTGACCTTTTATTTCATCCAATACAATACTCTCATAAAAATTTCCCTAACCTGGCCCAGAAGGAGTGGTGTTAATTTCATTGGGTGAAGGGTTAATCTCCACCCGGTTAGGACGTCCCTTCTGAGTATCTTGTCACTGCCCCTAGAACCACCCGGGATCATCTTACAGCAGAAATGTTTAATTGAAACTATTTTAAGTATTTCTTATCAAATGTTATATTTTTGTACTATGCCTCTGACTATATGATTGTAAATGTATCTTCTAATATTTAAGAGTAATGGTCCCCAGTATGATAAGGTAAAATTAATACCGCCTAAAATGATTGAAAATGAATATCTAGATTGCGCTTGGGGATACTACAATTAACACATATTCTATATCTAGACCTATATTTGTATACATGGTTAAGATATACTGTATATATTTATCTCATTAACAGACATTGGCTATACTTGAGACAATTCTTATTCTAATACACTTTACATCAAAATAATATATAGGTTTTTGTCTTATGACAGAATTATCATCAGTAGATGCAAAATCATAACCGTGTCTATGACCAGAAATATACTTTATAACTTGAATGACCGATAACCAGATGTGTCTTGAAACTTCCCTGGATTAAACAATTATTTAGAAAGAAAATGTTTAAATTAAACCTGGGACATCCCTTGCAGATACTATGATTAAAACACCTTCTATATCTAGACATATTTTTGTATACATGGTTATGATATATATATTATAACATTCACAACAATCATTAGATATACTTGAAACAATTCTTATTCGAATAGATTTTACATCAAAATGATATATATGTTTTTGTCTTATCACAGAATTATCATTATTAGTAGATGTGAAATCATAACTGTATCTATGACCAGAGTTACTTTATAACTTGAATGATAATCATATGTATCTTGAAATTTCCCTGGGTTAAACAATTTTTTAGAAAGAAAATGTTTAAAATTTACCATGGGACATCCTTTGCGGATACTATGATTAAAGCACATTCTATATATCTAGACATATTTTTATACATGGTTACGATATACTGTATATATTTATCTCGTTAAAAATCATTGGATATACTCGAAACACATCTTATTCTAATAGATTTTACATCAAAATAATATATAGTTTTTTTTTTTTCCTCTGAATCACCCCTGTGTTAAACATATATTCACAAGTGTTTGGATATCCTTCAACTTGTTTAGATAGAATGTAACTAGATAACTAGTTATTGGGGTTTTCATTGTATTTTCACCATGGGAAACAATGGAGGCTCAGTTGAGTCTGTAACTTGCAAAACCAACTTACTTTACGGACAATGGGAAACGTTAAAGTATTCAGTTCGTTCAAACATGGGCCATTTCCTTATCTTCTTGGCTCTGTTGACAATTTATTGTATAATAAAACTTGTTTGTAGGTGTCAACAAGGTGATAAATGCCATTGTATTCTGTTCTGAGAGGATCACAGGTGTGATTACCTAAGATTTTCTAGTATGGAGTCATGAACCTATATATATATATATATATATATATATATATATATATATATATATATATATATATATATACATTAATTTTTTTATTTATTTATGTATCTATTTTTTTACCGTAGTTCTGACAACATGCTGCTGGTCTGATTATTTCCCCCAGCATTCTAGAGAGTTCTGGGATTGTAGTGGGAGGAGAGACAGAAGGGTAGTCTGAATATTTATGGGGACCCAACCAATCCCTGGGGAGGTGTGCCCAGTAGTTGGCTGAAGAGCTCATAATTAGTCTGAAGCCTAGAGAAGGAGGTGAGTTGGTCCTAGGTCCAAGCTTGCAAGAGGAGCCCCTGCAATCTGCTGGAACGTTGCTGGAGGGTCATCGAGGTCTCAGGTGCAGCATAGCTGGGGGCCTATCTCCAAGCCTAAACTGGAATTTTGGGGCTAGAGAGCTCGCTGATGAGTACTTGGTGGAAGTTGGAGGACGGTGTCCAGCTGTCCTGTGGTATTGCGAGTTTGTTTCTCCCTCATTGAAGAGTGCCCGGTGGACATTGGAAAGAGGCAACCAATGATTTTGTGGCATTGTGAGTACCGACCTGCATCCACAGCTTTAGTGACTGCATACAGTTCTTAGCTCCACAAAAGGCCCTAGCTATTATTCAGTCAGAAGAAATCTTTGTGGGAACCTAATGTTATCTACTGCTTTATGACACACAGATAAGCTGGCAGAAGCGGTGTCGTCCAATCATTTAGATGTGTTTATCTCTGAGGTGTCCCATGGGGGGGGGGGGGGGGGGGGGGGGGGGGGGGGGGGGGGGGGGGGGGGGGGGGGGGGGGGGGGGGGGGGGGGGGGGGGGGGGGGGGGGGGGGGGGGGGGGGGGGGG
>BLSH010531532.1:144692-166034 GCA_018402905.1 Glandirana rugosa
CCCCCCCCCCCCCCCCCCCCCCACCCTCACCCTGTCCAAGTTTCTACAGCAATAAAAAGCATAAAGGCTTCTGCTAGGCTCTTTATTTAGCCAGAGAGAAAAATTCTGTGTGCCTGGCTGCCTCTACACTACTTTTCGGGTAGAGAACCATTCAAACTACAGCAGCCCCTTTGGGGGTAGCACTACATGTGGGGTTTCTCATCCTGGATATCCCCCTTTCATCCATGCAGCCATAGTTAGTGACAACCGAAGGAGGATCAAAAGCCTAGGTGCCTACAGACTGTTTAGTATATCTACAGCAGGGGAAAGTCCACTACAGCACTATTGGTGTAAGCAGAATTTTGCCAAGAAAGCAGCAGCCAGAGTGAGTGCATTTTCTGGTGGACAAGCAAGGGTTACCTCCTGGTGTTGGAATGGAGGGCAGTGGGCAAGGTAATCATCTACAATAAAAGTGGTGGGCTTTAAAGTAAACCTGCTACTTTGCCCCAAAAAGCCAGGTAAACTCTTTGGTCATCTTATTTTAACTGTTTAATAATGTTGAACTTACTGTTTTCAGTCAAGACACCCTTTAAAATTCTGCACAATCTTGAGGCATCCCATTCTAAAACGTAAAAAGCTAAACTAATGGTTTTATGTAATGTAGCAACATCCACGCAGGTAGGACAACCCAACATTAGAGGCAGTGGGGTATTTTGTTTCCCTAGGCAAGACTGAAATTGGGAACCCCCACATCTAAATTTATCCCACCTTTTCCTGTCCATTGACACCCACCGCCATCCGATCCCATCCTGTTTGCCAAAAAAAAAAAGAGGGATATATTCCCTACCTGTCTGGCAGACCGGATCGGGTGGCAGTCAGATGGAAATGGACAGGCAGTCATTTTCCATCCGACTGCCCTATAGAGGAGAGTGGGCTGTGTCAGTGTCTGCTCTGCATAGCGGACAGATCCCACGCTGACCAGGCGGAGCCGCTTTACGCATGAAGGGGCTCTTACTGTGTTTTTTAATTTTATTTTTTTTACAACTTTATTTCTTTTTTTTTTGTACAGGTGCAACTTTATTATTTTTATTCTCTCTGTATCGTTCCAATTTTAGTATATGTCCTGCCGACATATATTATTAATTAATATAACATAAAATAATATTATTTATTTAACCACTTAAGCCCCAGCTGCCGTCGTTTTACGTCAGTACTTTGACGTGGAATACCATTATTATGGAAGCAGAGAGCTACCATGACCCTGGTATCCTCTAAAATGGTGAACGCTGGCTTTCTGATAAAAGTGGTCTCTGTGGCGGATTCTCCTCTCCCTCCCGCCACGATCCAGTCATCTCCGCCACTTACAGGAGCCGTCGGTAGCAGTGGAGACGATCTCGTCCTTTCCCCTCTAAGATTGGATGCCGACTGAGGGTTAGATGGCCCCCACTTGGCTCCATAGCATTGAATGGTGGAAGCAACGTCAAACGTCACTTCTGCCCATAGCTCTTTTTTTTTTTTTTTTTTTTAATTACATTAATTTTTTTTCTATTGCATTTTAGTGTAAATATAAGATGTGAGGTCTTTTTGACCCCAGATCTCACATTTAGGAGGTCCTGTCGTACCTTTTTTCTATTACAAGGAATGTTTACATTCCTTGTATTAGGAATAAAAGTGACCCAAAAATATTTTTTTAAAAGGACAGTGTAAAAATAAAAATTAAAAAGTAAAATAAATAAGAAAAAAAAAAAAATGTAAAGCACCCCGCTGAGCTCACGCGCAGAAGCGAACGCATACGTAAGTTGTGCTCTCATATGAAAACCGTGTTCAAAGCACACATGTGAGGTATCGCAGTTGGAGTGAGAGCAATAATTCTAGCACTGGACCTCGTCTGTAACTCAAAACTGGTAACCTGTAGAAATGTTTAACCATCGCCGATGGAGTGCCAAAGTTTGTCGCCATTCCACGAGTGGGCACAATTTTGAAGCATAACATGTTGGGTATCAATTTGCTCAGCGTAACATTATCTTTCCCAATATAGAAAAAAATTGGGCTAACTTTACTTTTGTCTTATTTTTTAATTCAAAAAAGTGATTTTCTTTTTTTTTTTTAAATCGTGCTTGTAAGACCCCTGCACAAATACGGTGTGACATAAAGTATTGCAACGACCGCTATTTTATTTTCTAGGGTGTTAGAAAAAAATATATATTATGTTTGGAGGTTCTAAGTAATTTTATAGCAAAAAAAAATGTCTCTTTTTTGAGACAGAGAAAGGGACTGAAGACAGTCCCTTTCTCTGCAGCCTGAGCTGTACTGTGGAGGAATGAAATAGGATTCTGTATAGGGACTCTTATTCATTCATAAAATGAAATATAGTAAACAGTGTATGTTATATTTCATTCGCAAACTGACAAATCTTAAACACAGTTCACTATGTGTCAGTGATTCATGGATACAGAAGCAATCAGTGCTGTGATTTCTGTCTGTATACTTTCAGGTAAGGAAGGGGGCTGGTAAACACATATTTTCCAGCCCCCCACCCCACTCTACATCCATCCAGGGATTTCCTGCACTAGCAGCGTCTGCAGCCGGCAGGAGGGGGAGGAGGGAGAGCCAGCCAGCAGTTTCAGGTGAGGGGGCGCCCAGCACTTATCGAGGTGGGGGGCACTGAAGAGGGGAGTCAGATCAGCGGGGGGGGTATCTGTTTGGATAAACGGATCCCTCTATGGCTGCCCTGCAGCTCCCAAAGTCAGCGGGAGGGCCGAGGAGGGAAGCAGACAGCTGCAAGAGATTGGGTTGCGTGGGGGGGGGGGGGGGGGCAGGGAGAGGGAGCCTGGGGTGGCGCTGCCCCCCTGCAAAATGCTGCCCAAGGCAAATGTCTTGTTTGCCTTGCGGTAGATACGCCCCTGGTTACAGGTGATTTATTCTTATGAAGCAAATACACCTTTGCACGCTGGTATTGACTAGTAATGCTATATTTCCCTCCCTCGCTCAGCTTGCCCCAGTGCTGATGAAGAGGGGCAGGGGAGGGGCAAACAAGGTTGCTGTGCAGGTGCCGACATCCTCCTTACCAACTAATGACGTCATTGGTTATTAGGACACTGGCAACTGGAAGGTTGTAATAGTAGCAGTCATAGGTGCGCGCAGCCTATTGCATTAGGGTGTGCACCACAAAGTGCAAACAAACATGAGTGTGTGTATATAAATCAGTAGGGCAGAGATAGGTGTCAGTAGTTTATTTTATAATTTTGTTTTTTTTTATTATTTTTTACAATATTATATTTTATTATTTTTTTACAATTTATTTTAGGAGCCCTGCTGGGGGGGGGGGGGGGCTTTGATGAAATATCAGGGGTCTAAACAAACCCCTGATGTCTCACTTTTGAGACAGAGAAAGAGACTGACAGAGATTCCCCCGTCCCTTTCTCTGAAGCCAGGCAGCAGGGAGATTCTGCACAGCACAGGGTGATTAGGGTGTGCCCAGGCACACCTGCCACCCTATGTGCGCACGCCTATGGTAGTAGTGGTACACAATGATATCCTGTGGCTTTGTGTAACTAAAAGGCACGCTTGATCCACCCCTGGCTTGTATACAATTTTTGGGTATTTTGCCAAGGCATTCAAGAAGAAACCTGAAGACACCCTGGTTGAAAAAGGCTGCAAATTCCTAAATCAGAATTACAGATATGAAGAAGTAGGATTTGTGCTATGTACATACTGTATTTTCATTATATGGATAGTGTCCTTCTAACCATTTAAAATATCGCTCTTCAGCTCAGCCCTTCGTGTCTCTAGAAATAAACAGTGATGGGTTTCCTGAATGTAGAGCGAGTGGCGGATCCCCAGCGGCAGAAATCTCCTGGACCCCTCAGCATGACAATATAAGGACAACGAGTGTTGGAGAGGTGGACAGGACCTGGACGGTGATCAGCATCTATGGAACGCAGAATGTGACTATGGTGAGATGTCTCGTGTCTCATCCTACCTTGGAGAATCCACAGGAGAAATCTATAACATTAACCGGTAAGAAAGGGTCTATGTGTAACATTCAACAAGTCAGCATGCATAATAAAAAGGAGATGATAATGGTTTTGAAAGGGTAACTCCACTTTCGTGGGGGTAAAAAATAGCAAATAAAAAAAAATAATATAGCGTGTACAATTAAGACACAAGTCTTATTGTAATTGAATGTTATTAAAAATGACCTTTCCTTTTCAATCTGCAGCTCTGTAATTTTCTGTAAAATGCAATATGGCTACCGGGAGGTGTTCTATACACAGAATGTATACAGAACACCCCCCAGAAACATAACTTCCTGCTTGTGTGATTGGCTCACTGATTTTCCCAGAAGTCTGCACTAAGATACAAGTCAGATTTCAGGCATCCCCTGCAACAAAAATGTCATTTTTGGTGAGATACTACCAATGAGAAATAATGTCTAAAGGGATGCGGACCCTGCAGTTTTCCTCATTAGAGCCCTACAGGTGCAGCAGCCGGTTGATAGTTATGAAACCACTCCCATGAGATTTACTTACCACATGGACAGACAGACACGCAGGGATTTCTTTAGTATAACAAAAGGTAGGAATCTGCAACAAAGTTTGCTAAAATCCTTGCAATGTACATAGATCACCCAGAGGGTAATGTTTTTTTCTCAACAAAAGCAGCCCTCATTTTCCTAAGGCAAGCGGGCCTACCAGTACTTGGTTGCCCCCAGGTCTTGTTACACAGTACTAACATTTCTGGCCTGCTGGCACAAGAGAACAAGTGCAGATAACAGAAAAGAGCTTCTAAAATTTTCAGGAGGATCTGGAGTGATGTGTAGCCCGTCAGGAGAGAATCTGTATGGAAGTCCAGAGGTGGTGGTGTCTAGGGCAGGTGGTAGGCAGTAAGGCCATGCACTAGTAGAGTTTAGTTTGACAACTTTTTTATATAATAAGGTTCGTTTGATTTTTTAGTGATTAGTCGAATCAAATGAATGTTAATTTTTTACTGCAGTGATGAGAGAATATGAAAGTACAGGATGCAATTTTTTTCTGGAACAAACTAATTACTAACAATATAAGTGTTTTTCATTCTGGAAAGTAAATTCATTTCAAAGTTGAATGCCAAAAGCAAAGAAAATTTGAGATCTATAGAGCAATATCTATAAAGTTGTCAGAGGTACTGAGAATTTTCGTACGAAGGCTTGTTCTCTAGTGCAGTGGTCTCCAAACTGTAGCCCAGGGGCT
The DNA here is from genome assembly GCA_018402905.1 of Glandirana rugosa. Classification (NCBI taxonomy): domain Eukaryota; kingdom Metazoa; phylum Chordata; class Amphibia; order Anura; family Ranidae; genus Glandirana; species Glandirana rugosa. The sequence continues at coordinate 149,900 of BLSH010531532.1, forward strand.
GGATGCGGTCCTTTGCTTGCCATTATCTTGCCCTTGGGGCACTATCCCTCCCACTAACACCAAGAATGAGGCACTATTCCTCCCACCAACAATAGGGCATTGTTATTCCCATTGATACCAACAGTGGGGCACAATTCATGCCACTGACACCAACGGTGGGGTATGATTCCTCCCACTGAACAACAGGGCACTGTTCCTCCAACCCAATGAAGGGGCACTATTCCTCCAACCCAATAAAGGGGCACTATTCCTCCCCCTAATACCAAAGATGGAGCATTGTTTACTTCTATAGATGTCAGGGCATTTTGTACATCTTCTGGCCACATTCCAACCCCCCTTAAGTCTGAAGGACTGTAAACTTGGCCCTTCATTTAGAATGTTTGGAGAAGGGGTCTCCAAAGATTCTGAGTCGAGTGTGTGGCCAACTTTAGTGTTATGCAGAGCAAATTTGAGGTCAGGGCAGGCAGCAGGCTTAGCATTCTCCAGAAACAATCAAGGTGATTGCAGGCAGCTAAAAAACATAATCTAGAAACAGCCAGAGGTCAACAGGTAGGCAAGAGGGAGGAGTTGATAAAGGAGATGAAGTGGCGCTCACTGAATAGGGAATTCAAAAACAAATAAACTAACTACAATAAGAATCCACCAAATAATAACCCTGTGTAAAATAAGAAATAAAATAAGTGGGTGTACTAACAAAAATATCCACAAGATATCACCAGTGCACACATCCAAGTCAATAGTATTACTTGCATATATATGATAAGAACCGAAATAAACTAACAAAATTCAATGTGATGATCACTTCCCAAAATGACAAAAAGAAAAATAATAAATAAATGCAGTGTAGTTGCTATCAGTGCCAGTGCAAATTCATATACTATTGCAATAATCCTGAAATTATACAGTATGTGCAAACCTACATATCATGTACTTTTCAAAAAATCTTGTGCATAATAAATAGTTCATAAAATAAGAGACCACAGTGAATAGCAAAAAATCGAAGTGCGAAAATAAAATGCAAAAAAATTTGTGCAAAATATGCAAATAAAGTGAACAGTCTAAATATAGTTCCAAGTGAATTGTAGTAAAATGCAGAATTGTAGGAAGGGTAGGTATCTCATCCAGATGAATCAGGCACAGATCACATCCACCTTATGAATAGAGGTCACATAAGTGTCACACTTCCACCCGTGGTGTCCCCTAGCCTCTCACCCCCCAGGGCGACCCCTAGGGGTCTAGTCACGCCTTTGGCTCAAAGTGGTAGACTTCTGGTCAGGATGGGGATAATAGTCACTGGACCCCGCTCACTTCCACCTTCTAAGTAATTTGCTTCAGCTCCCACACCGCCTCCTCCACTCTATAGATAATAAAGAGGGGACTCCATAGTGGGAGGAGCCAGGTGACCATAGGTGTGCGCAGCCTATTGCATTAGGGTGTGCAACACAAAGCTCAAATACACATGCGTGTGTGTGCAAGTTTATATATAGAGCAGAGGATGATGTTAGTAGGGCAGAGATTGGTGTCAGCAGTAGTTTTTTAATACATTATTTTTGCAATTTAATTTTCACATTTTTCTTGGAGCCCCACTAGAGGGCTTTGGTGAAATATCAGGGATCTAAATAGGGGGAATCTGCTCCACACTGGATGATTAGGGTGTGCCCAGGCACACCCTGTGCGCATGCCTATGAGGTGACATCACTTCCAGTCCGCGGACGCGACTGGAAGTACCCATTGTTTCCGATTGGAAGCTGTTTTGTGCTATCTTAAACTATAAGTTACTATGTGTATTAAATGTTATTGTTTTAAAATGACTACACTATGGGGTCCCTCCTTTATTATCTATGATCCGTGGAGTGGAGGAGGCGGTGTGGGAGCTGAAGCAAACTACTTAGAAGGTGGAAGTGAGTGGGGTCCGGTGACTATTATCCCCATACAAATTTTTTTGCACTTTATTTTTTATTTTTGCACTTCGATTTTTTGGTATTCACCGTGGACTCTTATTTTATGAACTATTTATTATGCACAAGATTTTTTGAAAAAGTACATGATCTGTAGGTTTGCACATATAATTTCAGGACTATTGCAATATTATATGATTTTTTTGCACTGGCACTTTATTTAGTTGCTGCTAGCAACTACACTGCATTTATATTTTTTTCTTTTTGTCATTTTGGGTAGTGATCATCACATTGAGTATTGTTAGTTTATTTGGGTTCTTCCCATATATATGAAAGTACCGTATTTTTCCCCGTATAAGACGCTCCGGAATATAAGACGCACCCAATTTTAAAGGAGGAAAATCTAGAAAAAAAATTCTGAACCAAATACTGTAGTAAAATATTTTCATCACGTAATGTCCACCATTGCCCCCACTCATCACGTAATGTCCACCATTGCCCCCCACTCATCATCACCATCACTGTTCCAGTGCAACATTGCCCCCACACTAATAATAATAGCCAGTAGTTTAACATTGCCCCCACACTAGTAATAATAGCCAGTAACATTGCCCCCACATTAGTAATAATAGCCAGTAACATTGCCCCCACACTAGTAATAATAGCCAGTAACATTGCCCCCACATTAGTAATAATAGCCAATAACATTGCCCCCAACAAAGTAATAATAGCCAGTAACATTGCCCCCACATTAGTAATAATAGCCAGTAACATTGCCCCCACACTAGTAATAATAGCCAGTAACATTGCCCCCACATTAGTAATAATAGCCAGTAACATTGCCCCCACACTAGTAATAATAGCCAGTAACATTGCCACCACATTAGTAATAATAGCCAATAACATTGCCCCCAACAAAGTAATAATAGCCAGTAACATTGCATTGCCCCTGCCCCCTAATAGCCAGTCCAACAAACCTCACCTCACAGATGCGCGCTCTGGTAGGATCCGCCGCCGCCAGGTGTACCAAGATGTCCGACCGCTCCGGAGCTAGGCCAAAGCCGCGGCCTTTCCTAAGGCCGCGGCGGCGTTGCGCCCCGCGGATTCTCGTTGTTCGGATCGCGGAGGCAAACTGTCTATTCGTCGTATAAGACGCACCAACTTTTCCCCCCCAGTTTTGGGGAAGAAAAAGTGCGTCTTCTACGGCGAAAAATACAGTAATACTATTAACTTGAATGTGAGCCCTGGTGGCACCTTGTGGATATTTTTGTTAGTACACCTACTTATTTTATTTCATATTTTCCACTGGTTACACGGGATTATTATTTGTGATGTTTGATTACTTTGGATTCTTATTTTAGTTAGTTTATTTGTTTTTGAATTCCCTATTCAGTGAGTGCCACTTCATCTCCTTTATCATTTATTTATCTACGTTTGATAGGATGACCGACTGTTGTTGTCAGCTCCTGTGCCATTGTTTTATTTGGTTTGTGCATCAGCATCATTACCCCTAAGAGGGAAGAGTTGCGAAGGAAGCAAGGCAGGGTTTATGAGCGGTTGGGTGGCAGGCTTCTGTGTAGGAATTCATCTCAAAATCCTAACACACACTTACAAGTTGCATAATTGTTCTCAAAAAAAAAGTTTCTTCCAAACAGAATAAAGCTTATTTATCCAACTTGGTTTGGTTTTAGGTGGCTCTGTTGTGTCCGTGACAATTGGCAGCCCTGTCATACTGCAGTGTGGCTTAGAACACAAAGAAACCTTCACACAAATCAGCTGGAATATTATTCTTGATACATACAATTGTACAGCAGTATTGAATAAAGACCGTCTGTCCAATGACTGCAATGACAGTGCAAGAATGACCCTGGACAAAACATCTCTGACAATCCTAAGCACAGAAATGGCCGATGAAGGCCACTATATATGCATCATTGTAACTGAAAGCACTGCAGATTATATTGTGATGAGTTTAAAAATTTTAGGTAAGTGGTCACTTCTTTAGGCCCCATTCAGACCTGAGCGATGCTGCCGTGTTTTCTTGCATGTTTTTGGAGCGGCACTTCAGTTTGAATGGGGCTTCCTCCTCTCAAAAAACATGCCAAAGAAGCCCATGTACCAAATACACTCAAATGTGAACAGGACCTGACCTGCGTAAACCAGTCTGCACAACTTTGCAATTTACTGCTCTGTAATGCACACTATTTGGAGTCGGGTTCAAAGTCGAGGCTTCAACTGAACAATTTGTTCCAAAACTCTGAATTTTGGAGGATCGGGAATAAGAGGACTTTTGTGTTTTTGTACTTGTGTATGTGATGTCAAAATGTATATGTTCCAAACACAAACAAGTCTCAGCGCTCACTCCGTCCCACATCCTTTGTCAATTTTCATATTGCACTCCTTCCTGGCAAAAAATGCTCTTATGTTGGTGGGTGCTGCAACGAAAACCATCTGGGTCCTGGAGGTGTCATGCAAGTGTACAGATTCGTCAGCACACCGTGGATCCTCGTCCAAAGTTTTCTTTATTGAAAAGATCACATAACAGAAAAGTGCAACGTTTCGGAGGCGCGCAGGGCCCCTTCGTCAGGCATGTGATGATCACATGCCTGACGAAGGGGCCCTGCGCGGCTCTGAAACGTTGCCCTTTTCTGTGATGTGATCTTTTCAATAATGAAAACTTTGGGCGAGGATCCACGGTGTGCTGACGAATATGTACACTTCCGTCCCACATCCAACGGTACTAAGGCAGTGTTCCCGGCGATGCTGCTCTCCTTGAGCGTGGAAACTCCAAAGAAACAAAGGAGGGCGCAAATGTCTAGTGCATTACCTCCAACACCATAACAATGTGAGTATTTTTTTGGTTTTTTAATACATTGTTATGGTGTTGCAGGTAATGCACTAGGCATTTGCACCCCCTTTGTAATCTTAAAATGCATGGAGGCTAGTATAGGGAAGTATTAGAGCCCTGTCAGGTTTTCATTGTGGTCTGTTCCCCAGATGTCAATTTATAGTTCCAAATTATAAAAGGGTTCTGGAACCAAAGGCTAAGACTCTTTCTGCCTTATATCTGCTTCTGCTATTGCCTAAAACTTCTTAGCTTGACTACCAATATTACAAGATCCCACCCTTCTATCCTAGTATTCCTAATAGAATTTTTAAAGTGGTTCAGGCCCCATCATCTCACCAGGCTGGACAGCCAGGGGCTTACTAAACCAGCCTGCACCAGCTTGCTGCTCTGTAATACACACTCTTTGAAGTCTGGTCAAGACTTTAATAGACATCTGGTTCAAAAACTCTCAATTTTGGAGGTTCAGGAGTTTTTAAAAACTTCAGCTGAACCACAACTTATAGATCTGTTTAGAAGGTCACTCATCTCTACCGATAAGCCAAGGTGTAGACCTTTCTGTAGACTACAATATAATTGAGCCTGGTCTATGATCTGCTCCAACCTTGGAAAATGATGGAGTTTCAACGCATTGATGAGATCTTTACTGTGCGTTCAAGCAGGACGAAACACAAAAACTGCTATGTTAGTTCCAATGTCAGACTGCATCATATATGGTATGTTCCATTTCAATGAAAGAAACATGTTTGTCCCTCTTTAGCTCAGCCTTCTGTGACACTGGAAATAAACAGCGGTGGAACTCCGGAGTGTACAGCCCACGGCGCATATCCAGCCGCAGAGATCTCCTGGACTCCACCTACAGATAAGATAACCACAAACTATTTCCAGTATCCTAACAAGACCTGGACAGTGATCAGCAGATATAATCTGAAGAATGTGACCATGGTGACTTGTCGAGTTTCTCATCCTACCTTTACAAGTCCTCAAGAGAAATCCATTATTCTAAATGGTACAGAAGGCGAATCTTCCAGATTCTGTTTAGTCTCTTGCTAGAGGGAGGCTATTGAGAAATAGATTTTGCCAACCATCCAAAACACCAATATCTATGTCTAAGTCTGAGTGTTTGCTTTAGGAGTAGGCAAAGGAAGAGATGGGTGGGGGGGTTGAGGTTTGGAAGACTTGGCCATTCAAAAGGTGCTTCTGTGGGGAGGGGGAGGCCATCTAAAGCCTTAAAGGTTGTATGTAACTTGATCACGGAACAAAAAGGTCCATTCAACTGGTCCTATACCATTAATTCACATGCTTTAATCTAAGCTGTCCATATTTGGTCAAATTTTTGTAGAACAGTTATGACTCAAAAATGCAAGTTTCTGAAGAGGTAGGACTGCATTAAAAACAGATCTCCATATATTTAGTTTAGATGAGGGAGATTATTTCTGTCTAAGAACTGTCTGCCTGGCAGAGTTTGCTTCTTTATATTGTATTTTTATCAATCTTGATGAAGCAGGAGAAAAAGGCGCCGCACGGTGTGATCAGGGTGTGCTCAGACACATACGGCACACCCCGTGCGCATGCCTTATGTGTGGTATGAACATTTTATGAAGATGTTAGATATTTTCTGTATTTAAATATGTTACAGTTTTACCTTTCTTTCAAGGAAATAATTTTAGCTGGAAGACTCTTGCGTATATCATCTTTCCTGTGATCATCTTCACATTGTTCATCTTCATGAAGATTAAAACTAAGGTATTTACATCCACAATGACATATTCATTTAATAAATTCACTTGAGAATCAAGTTTTCTTCACATTTTGCAATTCAGACTCTTGGTGAATGTAGGGAATCAATCTATTTTGGGGAATTTTGCCCAGATTTTTTTCAATACGGAAATAAGTGAAGTTAGATACCAGGTCAAATAGCAAATTGCCTGGGATTGGTGGTGAGGACTGTTTTAGACATGTGTATGTCATCTTTGTAAATCCTTAGCCGTTATCTGTAATTCTGTGTGAATGCCTCCTATATTGGGGGGTTCACCCCACCAGGGCAAATCTTGGGCCAACCATAAAACTGTGCAAGGTCAATTCACTTGTGGAGAGCATAAATCAAAAGTTACCCCAATTCAATCAAGCTGCATAAACAGTAAAACATATATTGTTATAGGAAAAAAAAGAAGGTGGGACTTTAAATGAAGAACGCGGTGGTTTAAAGTAATGAATTTATTGAAAAATGAATATTTTATATTTTATGTGTCTATATCGAATCTCTGAGTAGTCTATACCAAGTACATACTAATTTCACATAGAAAAGTTTCATATAAATAAAGTTCATATATATATATATATATATATATATATATATATATATATATATATATATCACACATGCATATGAAAATAAGACATAAAATACAATTCATACAATACAGTAATTGGAACACATGATTGATATGAAGCAGTTCATTATGAGTTATTGTAAAACATGATGATTGGTAAAAAACACGACAGCTATTAGCTCTACGCGTTTTAAATCACTCTTCAGAAGAAAGTGTGCATTAGGCATCTGTAAGTGAATTACAAAAAAGTAACTAAAAAAGTCTGACATGGTTAAAAAAGATATATGTAGTGGACACAAGCCCTATACATTACTCACAGAATCTCTGTGTTTCAGAGTTATGATACTGAGGGTTGCAAGCCCTCTGGGGACATATCTTCCGGGAGCGGAGATGGCAAGCTTCGCAGCAGTAAATTAGTGCAGCTGGCATCCATGTCTAAAGTGTGCATCATGTGTAATGAAAGAACGGACCAAAACATAGTAGTGTAGAATTACTGTAAAAAAAATAATGTGTCTGTAGTGAGTGGTAAACCCCCCCCAAGTGAAACAAAATGCAAACAAAGAGGGTGGGACCAAAAAAAGGGTGAAAAAAACAAGAGGACTCTATAAACTAAAATGGTACCTGTGGTAAAGTGTATGTAGTACATCAGAGTGGGCAAGGTCTAGTGTGAGGTGAGGGCAACCAATGTGCCCAGGCTCAGTGAGGATGATGCCTGCATAGTCACCGCAACAGAGCACCCAATAACGTCACATGAGCAAGATGGAGGGAAATGGAGGCGCCGTTCCCACTTAAGAGAAACCATGCCAACAATTCCCAATTGCCTGCAGGTGGACAAGGCGCCGATATTACCACGCCAGTGACCTGGCACCGCATGTCTGGCGTATGCGGCGTGCCGTTGACGCACAGTGCGCGTGCATCCACCCCCCAACAGCATCACAAGGAGCAGGGGAGGCCCCGAAACAGACAGAAGTCCCAGAGGGACCCCGCACAACCAAATCTCAGCACTTCCGGTGGTGACCAATAGGATTTTCATGTGTGCAAATAAGGGAATAAAACTGGGACCAATCAGTATGAAATCCCTAGCTGCTGTTAGGGAAAGGGTGATAAAGAAGGGGCCAATTACATTGTGAAGAGAAGTATGAATTAATAATGACCCACCGCGGACTTTCATCCTTATTTAAGGTGATATTAAACACTTTTTTTTTTAATCCTGTCCCCAGGGAATTTACTGATCTTTTCATCCAGTTCCTTTGCTAAGTCTGTTTTCTGGGGGTACGTTTTCCCCACTTCCTGTTCTTCCTCCAGATGAGTGACCTGTTCACAGGGGCCTTCTGATGGGGTCACCCGATCGTGCATGGTGACTACAAGCTTGCGTGGCCACACAAGCTGCGCCGCCAGGCACAGGCACCACGCCCATGCATGCGAATCCAGCTCCCTTTGAATGGCATGAGTCCAGAATCCGGACGGCAGCCCCGCCTTCCCTCCACCCCTATCTTCTCATGGTGTGTTCAGCGCAGGGTTGCCAACCGCCAGTAAATTTACTGACAGTTTGTAAAAATCAGAGTCTGATAATTTGTCATGCTGTGCTGACTTTTTAAGTGTAAACTGGGCAAACTACTTGATATGGGTATTGTCAGTGTTTCCATGTTGTGTTTAAATATCAATTGTCTTAGTGTTTAATAGGAGTTCAGTTATTTTTCAGGTTGCCAGTAAAAAATGTGCTCTGCCAGTAAGAGTTTCCATGATTTGCCAGTAAAAAACGCTGCGGGAGGTTGGCAACACTGGTTCAGCGGCTGCATACACATATAAGAGTTATAATAAATCCAAGTTTGGGAAATGAAAAAAAAAATTAGAGATTTAAAAGATATATTATGTAAATTAACTATTTATTGTGTAACATAAGAACTGTTTGAATTTGTGTTCTGCTAGAGAAGATGAGTGTGTGGTGGAGGCGGGAATGGGAGTGTCATGTGGGAGTTTACTTGTAGAAGAAGGCTGTACCATGCATCGGGAACTATGCTCATTCTTGATGGAGTACAGAAGGGATAAGCGGCAATGCGCATGCGTGATGCCACTGTGCATGAAGGGAAATGGAGTTCCCTAGGGATGATGACACAGCGGGCAGGAGCACGCTAGACTAACTGTAAGCTGAAAGAATGTACAACATGCAGAGATGCAAAATCAGTAGGAAAAAAATATTTATAGGAATCAATGTTTGAGCTAATATATATATATTTACATGCTTATGCTATATTTAGACGGTCTATAAAAAAAAAATATATATATATATATATATATATACACACACACACACATTTACAACCGCTTTAAATATTATCTAGAAAGGGTTTTTTTGGGACTTTAAATTAGTGGTTACTTTTTAATGTACTAGTATAAGGGCATTGTTGATTGGACCTCTGGAAATCCTGACCCCTGTGATCTGTGTTGAGCAGTGGTCTGGATGTCCAGTTAGCGGAATTTTACGCAGTCTTTGTAAAAAAAAAATACACCCATCCTTAACTGGTTAACAGCTCAATTGAATCTCGGTAATACAAATTAAAAGATACATTTGGCTATAACTGTTTTTTATAGTGTTTTTATTTAATCTTCATGTAGACAATATGCTGCCAGAAGGAGCCAGGAGAGCATCACCACACAAAAGTCTTCGAGATACCTCTTACATCAGAAGAAGTCGTAGACCCCGGGTTGGTAATGTTCTGGATAAACAAGCAACCAAATAAGAAAAAAAAAGCTCCACAATTTATAATAGAAAGGCTAGTGAGCATCCAGCATTGTTTCTACTGCATATAAAAGTTTTACAGGACAATTATGGGCAGAGTCATAGGGCAAAATTTATTTTTTGTCCAATTCTAGAGAGCTGTGGGTAAATTAAACGGGGATCTGAGAAGTTACATGCTACCCCTAGTAGCTCAATAACATGCACTCCTTCCATGTAGGCACTCGATTTACAGATTAAACAGTCCAGAGGTCATGGTAAAAGACAGCATATTATCTCCAAATATACACTCTGCTTTTAAATATTCCCAGGGCTTTATTTCAGCTGAAGCTTGGTGGAACTAAGTTCCACCACTTCTGGCTCAGGCCCTCTGCTCCCTGCCTACCACTAGTAAACACAGAAGTCCGGCTTCTGTGTTTACAAGTGACAGCTTGTCTCCCGATAGCTACCACAGATCTGATCTCCTGAGCGGCTGCCACTGAGTGCAGGATGGGAACAAAGGAGATGCAAGTGCCCGGGATGCAGTGCAGATGTCGACACCCCCCCCCCCCCCCCGGATGATCTCCCTGTAAGTGAGAGAGGCAGGGCCACCTACAGTGTGCAGGGAGGTACTAGAGCCTGCTGGGTGCTTCAGCTTGAGACAACAACAAAAGTAAGACGCGTGGAAGGCGGTGGAGCTTTTAAGGAGTGGGGGAGAAGATGAAGGCAGCAGAGAGGGGGGTTGCACGTAGGGGTCAGAGCTGAAGAGGGGTTAAAGTGAGCTGTGGATACAGAAGTAAGCCACTGTGGAAGAAAGCTGAACTCTGCATGTAGCACACCCCTGAAATCTGCACTGTACATTGCGCACCCCCGACCTATGCAATCTGTACATAATGCACTCCTGGTGTTTAATGCCCCTTGGGACCCTCCTACTGTTAGTGAAATTTGATCACACCCACTAATTGATGAGGTTTGGAGGGTGTGCGTGTGAAGGGGGGTTTGGGGTGTTATATTCCCGTACCCAATTTCTTAGAAAAATATTCCTACGGATATTCCTATAATATGATGGATGGCAACATAGATACATCCTGTACACATTTGCAGCTGAAAGTACTAGAATCATATTTGGCACAGGATCTTTGAAGGCAGCATAAAGTACCCAGCTCTGCTTCTTCAGGAGCCATCACTTTTCCTCTCAATCCTCATTCTAGTTTTTGGTTTGCCTCATTTGCTTATGAGGGCAATGTTTGCTTTTTTTCAGGGGGCAACAAGACTATCAACTTATTAAAAGGATATTGTTGTATACGCATTACAATTAAAGTGTCAGCAAGCCCCTAAAAAATAATTAAATCCTTCCTTTTAAATTTTAATATCTCTGTGTGCCCTATATTTATTTGAAAAACAGTTTCATTATTAAGAAAATACTTTTCTCTTACGTTCACTGACAGACGCAGCTCTTCTTAATTGACACGTGGGTTTTATGTCGTCCTATCAGGAGTGACTAGGCAAAACAGATGCAAAAGCATCAGGGATAGGCTGGCCCCTCCCATGGGGGCCGTCCTCACCTGAGCCTATAAAACCCCCTGCTGGCCAATAGCATTCAGTTTTGTTTGCCTAGTGCAAAGGAGTTGACTGGGTTCCCTTTTGGGACCTGCGTTTTTTTATGCATGTCATTTTTTCTTTCTGAAGAAGATGAAGACTTCTATCAAGCAGCCGGTCTTGGCATAGAGAGGATATCACGAATCCAAAGCTTTGCCCTGACCGGCCACCTCCTGACGACCTACCCTAAAATTGTCAGGGCAGCGTCGCTCAGGGCCCGTTCCGTGCGGGCGGCCTGTGGCTGTTGCCACTTGTGCCCAGTGTCTGGCTTTTGCCTTTCCAGTGGTCTTGGCCAGCAGCAATCCTTCCCGGGACAAGGGGGGTAAGTCTGCTTCGGGTGGCTACCCGCAACGCCCGTCGGACTGGTGAGTGGACCCCTCCCCTGCCCTTAGGGGGGGGCGACATCCGGGGCAGTATTTAATTGGCGGTAGCTTTTTCCCTGTCAGGGGGGCACTTATTTATTGCATGCCCCCTCCCTCCCCCTGGTCTGCTGCGTTCGCGCGGCGTCGCGCTGTGACTTTATGGGCCCTGGGACATGTACTGAATCACTGGGGAACGTTCGTTCGCGCATTTTCTAAACCGTAACCGCTGCCATTTTGCGGCGGCTGGTTCATGCTGCGTGAGCGCCATTTTCTCCCCGGTGGCGGTTTTTGGTATTACACTCGGTGCATTTCTCCTCAGAGAAGCGCAGCTGCATGTGTGATACAGTCCTCAGGAGCGCCTTTTTTCTCTCACAGCGCTGACAGGCTACAGGGCTACAAGCACCAGGTTTGGCTGGCTCCTTGGGGTGTTGTTTTTTGTGAGCTTGTCCTCCCAGGCTCCCTGGGTGGTCTTAGGTGGTGATACGTGGGGGGGGGCGTCCCATTCAGGCTATGTCTGGGGACGGCAACGCTGTGGCTATGGACCCTGCAGCGCCCTCTGAGATGGAGACAGCAGAGCAGCGCTTCGCACAAGCCCCTGCGGTCACTTTGGACCTCTTGCGGGCTCTTTTTGTGGAATTCATTCCAAAAGTTACTGCTACGGCCGCTAAGCGTTTGGCCCCCCATGTCTCCTCAGGCGAGGATTCAGATCATGGGGTTGCCATGGGGACCCCCGTGGAACTCTGAGGGCGAATTGGTCCTTTCAGATACTGAGGAGGACCAGGGGGCCTCAGTGGCGCGCGACAAGGCAATTGTAGCGGCCCCTTATTACTAACATTCGCCAGGCTCTGTGCCTTGCTCAACCTGAGGAGGCGCAGACTTCCACTTATGTCTGTGGGTCTATGAAGCCTCCTAAGTCCCCTAGGGCTTTTCCCTATGTTCAATTTTTTGAACGGGCTGTTTTTAAGGAATGGGGTTCCCCCAAAAACTCCTTCACTTTGCCTAAGCGTTTTGCAGTGCGCTATCCCTTTGAGGATGCTTTCCTAACACGGTGGGCTTCCCCTTAGGTGGACCCACTGGTGGCCCGTCTAAATAAGGCTACCACCCTTCCTGTGGAGGGCTTGCCCTCTTTTAAGGACGCGGCGGATCGCCGCACGGAAATGGTGTCTAAGGATATCTTTCAGGTGGCAGGTTTTGCTATGCGGCCAGCCTTGGCCTCAGCAATGTCAGCGCAGTCCCTTTCTGAGTGCCTCTCCTCAGTGTGCAAAAATTGGAATTGCAATTGCGCACAGCATGAGTTGCATAAAGTGCAACACGCGGTGGAAGGCCTCCATTATCTGTGCGACTTCCTGTTGGACATCATGACCATGCTGTCAAAAATTTCAGCTTTTGCTATTATCATCAGACGGGTGTTGTGGCTGAGGTCTTGGTCGGGTGATCAGGCGTCTAAAAAACGTCTCACTGACCTTCCCTTCCAGGGGGGTCGTTTGTTTGGACCTCAGCTGGACGAAATCATTAAAGATTTCACGGGGGGAAAGAGTCTCTTTCTTCCGGAACCCAAACGACCAGGGCGTCTGGAGGAACTGTTCAACGCAGTCCAGTCCCTCGCGGACATGGGTGTCGTGGTGCCAGTTCCACTGGAGGAGAGGTTCTGCGTTTTTTACTCAAACCTCTTTGTGGTGCCCAAAAAGGGCGGGATCAGGCCGATTCTGGATCTCAAAGCTCTGAACTGTTTTGTCAAAACACAAAAGTTCAAGATGGAGTCCATTTGCTCGGTCGTTGCCGCCCTACATCAAGGGGAATTCTTGGCATCTCTGGACATCAGGGACGCCTAGCTGCACGTTCCCATCTGCCAAAAATACCTGCGTTTTCTGCGTTTCGCAGTGGGAGATCTGCACTACCAGTTTGTGGCCTTACCATTCGGTCTGGCCTCGGCTCCCAGGGTGTTCACCAAGGTGTTGGCACCAGTCCTAGCACTGCTGAGACAGAGAGGCATCGCAGTGGTGGCGTACCTCGACCACCTGCTCTTGAGGGCGGAGTCGGTAGTATCCTTGGAGGAGAACGTGACAATCACGGCTTCCACACTAAGGGACTTCGGTTGGCTCATCAACCTCAAAAAGTCCTCGCTTGCCCCCTCATGTCGCCTGGAGTACTTCGGTCTGATTCTAGACATGGTGCAGGCGAAGGTGTTCTTGCCTCCCAACAAGCTATTGGGGCTGCAAGCGGCGGTTCGGACCCTGCTGTCGCGCTGGAGGTCCTCCCTAAGGTTCTGCATGCGGGTGTTGGGACTCATGGTTTCGTCCTTCGAGACGATTCCTTACGCCCAGAGTCACACCCGGCTCTTGAAGAAGGCGATTCTGTCAAAATGGGACAAATCTCCTCTTTCTCTGGACTGACTGATCCGTTTGGACCACCAGACCAGGGGATCATTGACTTTGTGGCTCCAGGCTCCAGCACTGACTCTGGGAAAGTCTTTCCTTCCCCTTAACTGGTCGATTGTGACGACGGATGCCAGCCTGATGGGCTGGGGAAGGGTGTTGGGTCAGTTGTCTGCCCAGGGCCATTGGTCAGCTCAGGAAGCTTGACTTCTGATAAATGTGTTGGAACTGAGAGCGATCAAGCTTTGCTTGTTCCGTTTGGTCGACAAGGCTGCATGGCCTCCCTGTCCGGGTTCAATCGGACAATGCCACAGCCGTGGCGTATGTGAACCATCAAGGAGGGACAAGGAGTTCCGAGGCAGCTGCAGAGGCTGCTCTGATTCTCCGCTGGGCGGAACAACATGTCCCGGCGCTCTCCACAATTTACATTCCGGGAGTGGAGAACTGGCAGGCGGACTTTCTCAGTCGCCAGACACTGGACCAGGGGGAATGGTCCCTGCATCCAGAGGTGTTTCGCCAGATTTGCCGCAAGTGGGGCACACCAGAGGTAGACCTCATGGCGTCCAGGTTCAATCACAAGGTCAAAACCTTCGTGTGCAGAACAAGAGATCCGTTGGCGGTCGCCACGGACGCGCTGGTGGCTCCTTGGGGTCGGTACCGGTTAATATACCTCTTCCCTCCCCTGAAGCTGTTGCCTCGGGTTCTGCGCAGGATAGCTGCGGAGGGTATTCCGCCGATCCTGGTCGCTCCCGATTGGCCTCGGCGCACTTAGTACGCCGATCTGGTTCGGATGGTGGCGGATGCCCCTTGGCGGCTTCCGCTTCGCGAAGACCTGGAGGGATCGGGGAGTCGCTGACTTTGTAATCCCTACTATGCTTAAGGCACGTAAGTGCACTTCGCGCAAAATTTATCACAGGACCTGGAAAGCCTATATTGCATGGTGCGAAGCGGGGGGTTGGAACCCTCGCTCTTATTTGGTGTCCAGGGTGCTGACTTTTCTGCAACAGGGACTGGACAAGAGCCTGTCATTGAGTACGCTCAAGGGCCAGATTTCGCCCTTAGCGGTCCTTTTTCAGAGACCTTTGGCTTTCCATTCGCTGATCCGCACATTCATACAGGGGGTACGTCATGTGGCTTCCCAGTTTCGGCCACCTCTGGCGCCGTGGGATTTGAACCTGGTGCTCTCTGTTTTACAGAAACACCGTATGAGAAGATTAGGGACATTCCCTTGTCCCTTTTGTCGCAGAGGGTTGCCTTCTTGGTGGCTGTCACATCCGCGCGGCGGGTGTCAGAATTGGCTGCCTTGTCTTGCAAGTCCCCGTACTTGATTCTTCATAATGACAAGGCGGTGTTGCGACTTCCACCTTCTTTCCTTCCCAAGGTGGTCTCTTCTTTTCATTTGAATGAGGATATTGTCCTTCCTTCATTATGTCCTCACCCAAAACATCCTAAGGAATTTGAGGTACACTCTTTGGATGTGGTGAGGGCCCTGCAGGTTTATTTGAGTGCTACAGCTTCCTTTCGGAAGTCTGACTCATTGTTTGTGTTACCCGGGGGCTCCAAAAAGGGCTCGGCAGCCTTGTTGGCTACTATTTCCTGTTGGATTAGACAGACCGTGACCCATGCATATGAGCTTCGGGGCAAGGTTCCCCCTTTTCCGGTCACGGCTCATTCCACCAGGTCGGTCAGTACCTCCTGGGCGTTCAGGCACCAGGCTTCGGTGTCTCAGGTGTGCAAAGCGGCCACTTGGGCCTCGGTGCACACGTTTACTAAGTTTTTCAAAGTTGATGTTTCAGCATCTGCGGATGCTGCTTTTGGCCGCAAAGTTTTGCGAGCAGCGGTGTGAGTGCGTCTAGCGCTCCCTGAGAGGGTTCTGTTGGGTACAGTTGTTGTTGTTGTTTGCCCACCCCTCTAGTTTTTTGGCACTGCTTTGGGACGTCCCCACGTGTCAATTAGGAAGAGCTGCGTCTGTCAGTGAACGTAAGAGAAAAAGGGATTTTATTATAA
>BLSH010531532.1:195998-207372 GCA_018402905.1 Glandirana rugosa
CCCCCCCCCCCCCCCCCCAGATGGTTAGAGCTTGAATTTGATACCAGATTTGGATAAATATATTCATTCACCTGACATCAGCAAAAGGTGACAAACCCTCTATTACAGTATCTCCATGTTGAGACCTGGGAGCTTACAGAGGGCTGAGAGATCTTTTCCCGAGTCCACATGACAGCCCTGAGTACCTGAGCTGCGAAACCGCAAGCAAGTAGGAGAAGAGGAGACACATGATCCCCCACATCCAGAAGCACTAAATATTTTTATTCTTCACCGTCTGTTGCCCAACAGAGCAACAGACAGGGTCGCAATCAAGTTAACTTGTAGGCTCATGTTGGTATCATTTGTGTAGGTACTGTTCACCTCAAAAAATAAAATCAATCAAAAAAGTTCTTTCCCCCTCAATGTCATCACAACATTCACAGGAAAAAAAAAAAAACAAGCAAATCTGTGTTATTGGTGTAGCATTAAGGGCTCTTTCGCACACACGGAGCCAGTTTTGACAGGCTCCGCTGCTCAGCGGGGATCCATCCGTTGATCCCCGCTGACCCGACGGATGACAGGACAGTCTCTGCACTCAGTGCAGACTGACCCATCAGCGCTCCATTCTCCTCTATGGAGAATCGGATGAACACAGATCGTCTGTCCGTGTTCATCCAATCCGATCCGCCAGGAGGATGGAGAATAGGGCTTCCATCTGTCTGTTTCTGGTGGATCGGGTGTCAGTGGACATGTCACCGATGACATCCGCCGCTCCATAGAAGTACATGGAGCGTCCGTTTGGGTCCGCCTGAAAAACTGACAAATGATCCGTTTGTGTGTGAAAGAGCCCTAAAGGACGAGTTCACTTTCTAGAAAAGAAAAATAAAATGCACATTTTTTTGCAGGTAAAATAAATAGGATATTGTACTTACTGTAAAATCCATTTCTCTGCATTCATTGACGGACACAGCACTCCATATTCAGAACCATAGGGTTATATCGCCCCCTACAGGAGTAGGACACTAGGCAGAAAAAAAGACTTGGCTACGCCTATGGGCAGTTCCAGGTGGTATACTAAACCCCCCCCCCATAGGCCTTCAATTTAATAACAAGCAGTGTCAGAAGTATTAAAACTCCATAGAGGGATGGGTGCCATGTCTGTCAATGAACTCAGAGAAATGGATTTTTACAGCAAGTACAAAAATTCTATTTTCTCTGTCATTCATTGACGGACACAGCACTCCATATTCAGAAACATAGGGACGTCCCCAAGCAGTGCCAAACAGGAGAGGTGGGACAAAAAAAAAAAATTCCAAGTTTAAAACACAAGAACCTGAACAATACACCCTCAAACAGGGAGCAGACCCTCTAAACCGCAGCCTACAAAACCTTGCAGCCAAAAGCAGCATCCGCAGATGCCAGTACATTTTGTAGAACTTTGTGAAAGTGTACACCGACGACCAAGTGGCCGCCTTGCAAACCTCTGCCACTGACGCCTAAAGACGAAAAGCCCCAAAAGCACTAAGTGCCCGAGGAGAGTGTGCCATTGCAGGAAAAGGAGGAGCCTGGCCCTTATTATAGTCACCATCTGTCTGGTCCATCTGGAAATGGTCACAGAAGAAGTGGACAGCCCTTTTCTTGGCCCGTACATGATCAAAAACAGTGAGTCGGACCTTCAAAGACTCTGTGGCTGCCAGATACACCCGAAGCACTCAAATCACATCCAAGGCATGCAACGCAAACTCCTTGGGATGAGTTGACCTGGGAAACAAGGAATGAAACAATGTCTGCATTCAAACAGGAGTCAGAGGCCTTAGGTAGGAACGACGGGCCTGGACGAAGAACCACCACATGGGGGGGGGGGGCAACGACAAGATAACACTGCCAGTTTTGACACCCTGCGCACAGAGGTGATCGGCATAAAAAAAAAAAAAAGCTGTGGCAGCATAAGCAGGGGAATCTCCCGAATGTTTTCAAAGGGAGGCATTTGGAGAACAAAGCACGAGTTCAAATCCCACAGCAGCGGTAAAGGAGACCTCACCGGTGGAGTCAGGTGTCGGACCCCTTGAATTAAAGTATGCACCAATGAATTTGCGGCCAGGGGTCGCTGAAAGAAGACTGCCAAGGCAGACACCTGGCCCTTGATAGTATTCGAGGCAAACTTCTGCTCAACACCTCGCTGAAGGTCAAAATCCAAGCCGCCGAAAAGGAATGAGGGTGAACACTGATCGACTCACACCACAAAAAAGGGATTTTATTAAAACTTACCGTAAAATCCTTTTCTCCGAGTTCACTGACAGA
Source organism: Glandirana rugosa (assembly GCA_018402905.1). Classification (NCBI taxonomy): domain Eukaryota; kingdom Metazoa; phylum Chordata; class Amphibia; order Anura; family Ranidae; genus Glandirana; species Glandirana rugosa. Next base: position 198,279 of record BLSH010531532.1, read on the forward strand.
CGCAGCTCTTCATTGACTTGTGGGGTTTATGCTCGTCCCACTAGGAGTTAACTAGGCAGGGAAAAACAGCTGGCCCCTCCCACGCGGCCGTCCTCTTCCCACATAAATCCGCCACATAGCATAGCTCAGCATTTCGTACACAAGCCATACCGAAACAGAGGGGTGGGTGCTGCGTCTGTCATTTTTTTTACGGTAAGTTTTAATAAAATCCCTTTTTCTCCTACGTTCACTGACAGACGCAGCTCTTCATTGACTTGTGGGGATGTCCCAAAGCTGTGTCAAAAAGAGGGGTGGGTAAACAACAACTGTACCCAACAGAACCTCTAAGGAGGCATCAGAAGCGCCTACACTGCCGCCTGCAAAACTTTGCGGCCAAAAGCAGCATCCGAAGATGCGAACACATCAATCTTCTAAAACGTAGTGAAAGTGTGAACCAAGGCCCAAGTGGCCGCCTTGCACACCTGTGACACCGAGGCCTGGTGTCTGAAAGGCCAGGAAGTGCTAACAGCCCAGGTAGAATGAGCCGTGACCGGAAAGGGGGGAACCTTGCCCCAAACAGAATGTGTGTGGGTAACGGTCTGTCTAATCCAACGAGAGACAGTAGCCGACGAGGCCACCAAACCCTTGTGCGGACCGTCAGCACAAATAAGGCATCAGACTTCCGAAAAGAAGCTGTAGCATCTAAATACACTCGTAAGGCCCTCACTACGTCCAAGGCATGCAACTCAAATTCTTTTGGGTGCGATGGACGTGGGCACAATGAAGGAAGAACAATATCTTTGTTAATGTGAAAAGAAGAAAACACCTTCGGAAGAAACGAAGGAGAGGGTCGCAAGACCACCTTGTCCTTGTGCAGGACTAGGTAGGGAGACTTGCACGACAGTGCTGCCAACTCAGACACCCGTCTGGCGGAAGTGATGGCTACCAAAAAGGCCACCTTCTGCGACAGCAGTTGTAAGGAAATCTCCCTGATTTTTTCATAGAGCGGTTTCTGAAGTACAGAAAGCACCAAATTCAAATCCCACGGTGCCATCGGGGCCTTCACCCGAGGTGCCACGTCGCACACCTTGAACAAAGGTACGAATCAGTGAGTGAGAAGCCAAAGGGCTCTGAAAAAGAAACGCCAGGGCCCATATCTGGCCCTTGAGAGTACTCAAAGCCAGTTTTTTGTTCAGGATTTGCTGCAAAAAAGTCAGGACCCTAAACACCACATAAGAGCGAGGGTTATGACCCTCCGCTTCGCACCAGGCTATGTAAGCCTTTCAGGTGCGGTGATATATCTTGCGAAAAGTACACTTGTGAGCCTTTAACAAGGTAGGGATCACGGAGTCAGCGACTCCCCTATCCCTCAGCACCTGGGAATCAATAGTCAGGCCGTCAAAGCCAGCGACGGTAAAGCAGGGTGCAAGATGGGCCCATGAGGCCAATCTGGAGCCACCAGGATTATTGGTATTCCCTCCGCTACTATACTGCGTATCAATCGCGGTAGAAGTTTTAATTGGAGGGAAGGCATACAGAAGGCGATAACGGCCCCAGGGGACCACCAGAGCATCTGTGGCCACTGCCAATGGATCCCTCGTTCTGGACACAAAGGTCTTCACCTTGTGATTGAACCGAGACGCCATGAGATCCACGTCCGGCGTCCCCCATCTGGGGCAAATCTGGTTGAATACCTTCGGATGGAGAGACCACTCTCCCTGGTCCAGCGCCTGGCGACTGAGAAAGTCCGCCTGCCAGTTTTCCACACCTGGAATGTAAATGGCGGAGATTGCCAGAACGTGACGTTCCGCTCGAACGCAGTATCAGAGCTGCCTCCGCCGCTGGACTCCTCGTGCCGCCCTGATGGTTCACGTATGCCACTGCTGTGGCATTGTCCGACTGAATCAGACGACCCTGCAACCTCACTGTCCAGTGAGATAGGCATAATCTGATCGCTCTCAGTTCCAGCACATTGATGGGGAGGGCGAGCTTCCTGCGCCGACCAGCAGCCCTGGGCAGATAGTTGCCCCAGGATCCCACCCCAGCCTGAAAGGCCGGCATCCGTGGTGATTATCAACCACTGAAGGGGCAGGAACAACTTCCCCGAGTCAACGCCGAGTCCCGAAGCCACCAGGTCAGAGATGCCCTGGTCTGGGAGTTCAGGCGGATCAGAAGGTCCAAGGACCGAGAAGACATGTCCCAATGAGACAGAATCGCAGGCTGGAGAAGTCGAGTGTGACTCTGGGGGTAAAGTATCGCCTCGAAAGTCGAGACTATGAGCCCCAGCACCCGCATACAGAATCGTAATGAAGACCGTCGGTGTGACAGGAGGGTTCGCATCGCAGACTGCAGCGACAGCAACTTGGCTGGAGGAAGGAACACCTTCGCCTGCTCTGTGTCCTGAATCAGGCCCAGATACTCCAGGCGACAGGATGGAGACACAGTCAACTTCTGCAGGTTGAGTAACCAGCCGAAGTCCTGCAGCGAGGTCATGGTGATTCTCACATTCTCCTCCAGAGCCGAGGCGGACTCCGCTCACAGGAGCAGGTCGTCGAGGTAGGCTACTACCGCAATGCCTCTGTCGCAGTAACACCAGTACCGGAGCTACCAGTTTTGTGAAAACTCGGGGGGCTGAGGCCAGACCGAAAGGGAGTGCCACAAAATTGATAATGGAGGTCCCCCACTGCAAAGCGAAGGAAACACTGATGCCGTGGACAAATGGGTACATGGGAGGTACGCATCCCTGATGTCGGTCGGCCACAACCGAGCGGATGGATTCCATCCGGAACTTTCGCGCTTTCACATACTGGATCAGGGCCTTCAGGTCCAGTACTGGCCGAACTTCCCCCCCTTTTTTGGGGACCACGAACAGGTTTGAGTAGAAACCTCGAAACCTCAGCTGGAGGCACTGGCACATTCACCCCTTGGTCCGAGAGTGCTTGGACAGCCCCGAAAAGGGCCTCCCGGCGTGCCTGCGGGATCCATAAGTTCGATGGGAAGAACCTGTCTGGGGGTAGATTGCTGAACTATATCCTGTACCCGATGGACACTACTTCATGGACCCAACGGTCGGAAATGCGAGCAAGCCACCGGTCTGCGAACCCCAGAAGACGTCCCCCCACCCGAAGCCCAGGTGGGGGCAGCCCATCAGGCGGAGGAGAGCTTGTCCTCCGCCTTTTCGGTTTTGCTCTGCCACTGCCGTTTCCTGGCCCCTGCAGCGGCCTTATCAGAAGGGGTCCCTTTTCCTGCTGCGCCCGGGGCGCGAAAAAAACCTCTTCTGACCCGAGGCAGGGGGCCCCTGTCCACGGCGAAACGCACGCCTGCGGGGCTCTGGGAGGAAAGTGCTCTTACCTCCTGTGAAATCCTTAATGAGTTCATCCAGACGTGGACCGAATAGACGTCCACCTTGAAAAGGGAGGTCTGCGAGGCCTTTTTTGGACGCATGGTCTCCGGACCACGAACGTAACCAAAGAACCTGTCTAAGGATGACGGCAAAAACCGCCATTCTGGACAACATAGGCAGTAAATCCACGGCTGCGTCACAAAGGTACTTGATGCCCTGATGCAAAAAGTCAGCCCTCTGCGGTGCATCCATCAGGCGGCCGCAGTCCAGATCATTCTGGAGCTCCGCCATACGCTCAGACAGATATTGCGCCGCCATGGTGGACGCCAGGGCCGGCCACAGAGCTGAGCCTGCTACCAGGAAGAGAGCTTTTAACAGCGCCTCTGTCTTCCTGCCTCCTGGTCCTCTTCTCCGTCCAAAGGGCCCCAGTTCACCATCAGAGAGGTCCACTGGGGTCCCTGTGACCCTCGAGGCCACTTCCGGATCAGAGTCCTCCCCTGAAGAACAAGGGGGAGGACGACGCTTCTTAGGGGCCTGATGGGTAACATCTGCCCGGGGAAGAAACTCACTAAAGACCGCCCGCAGCTGGTCCAAAAAAGCCCCTGGCGCAGATTGAGTCTTCCTCTGCAGGTCCAGCAGTATAGTCTGCCATCGTTCTTCCCCCAAAATCACCCTCAGCAACAAGCAGATGTATACTAAGCTTGAGGCACCCCCACACAGCCACACACCACAGCACACCAGGGAGACCCAGGAGGACTGCACCCGCCGCCACCAGCACCCACAGGAGAGCCCAGCTAGTACTTGCTGTTTGCGGCCTGTAACTGAGGATCGTCAGAAGAGCTGTGCCGTCAGGAGCACGCACCGCTCCAAAGATAAAGGAAAAACGTCTGTAGCACGTTTTCACAGCAGCAGGGGACACCAATATGGCCGCCGAGTGAACTCTAGAGGCCGAAACCACCCACAGGGGAACGTGTTGTACCACAAATGGCTGCTCTGAGCGCTAGAGGGAAAGCTCCATAAGCCCAGCATGTCCGCGACTACGGGAAAATGTCGGCGGTCTGGCACAAAATGGAGGCGGATCGCTGCGTGGCGGCAAAAATTAGAAAAAGCGGTGCCAACGATCGGGTGCGATGCGGGGTGAAAAGGGGCCCCATGCGCCCCTAACCAGTGGCTAGCCAGAAATATCGCCGGGGGGTCGTCGGTCCCCCCTCCACCCTTATGAGAAGGGGGGACCTCTCACTCACCACTCCTGTCGAGCGTAGCGGGTAGCAGACCTTCCGCCCCTGCCTGAGCGGGATGCTGCCGGCCAAAGAGCGATTGCCTGAACCGGACCGCAGTCCGGGACTTGGGCGCATGTGGGGGAGACCACAGGCCGCCCCCACGGAACAGGCACGATGTGGCGGGTCCCCCTACCGCAGGACTGGCTCACATCGGTCGGCCAGGCCGGAGAAAGTACAGAGTCCGAACGACCCTCTATGCCCCGGCCGGCTTCTTGAGAGACTCATTGCTTGATAGAAGTAGTAAAAATAAAGATAAAAGAGAAAAAATAAGAAAAAAAAAAAACGGTCACAATCAAGACCACAAGTCCCCTAAGGGGAGCCAGGTCAACTCCTATGCAAACTAGGCATTGAAACTGCTGAGCTATGCTATGGAGGGTTTATAAGGGAAGAGAGGGCGGCCCCGTGGGAGGGGCCAGCTGTTCTTTTCCCTGGCTAGTTAACGCCTAGTGGGACAAGCATAAACCCCACAAGTCAATGAAGAGCTGCTTCTGTCAGTGAACGTAGGAGAAATGTACACTTTCCATGTATGATGGTAAAGCTTTCTAAATGGAAAACTGAGCCTTCAGCAGCGTCGTGATAACAGACCCAGGCAAACCTCTATCCTTCAGCACCTTGCTTTCAACAGCCAAGCCATCAAAGCCAGCAACTGTAAAGCAGAATGGAAGATTGGACCTTGGGACAGCAGGTCCTCCCTGAGAGGCAGTCTCCAAGGGACGTCAGTGACCAATCGCACCAAGTCGGCGTACCAGGACCGGCGAGATCAGTCCGGAGCCGCCAGAATGGCTGGAATCCCTTCGGCCTCAACCATGCGCAGAAGCCACAGAAAAAGCTTGAGAGTAGGGAAGGAGTAAGTCAGAAGATACTGACCCCACGGGGCCACCAGAGCCATCTGTGGTGTCCGCCAAAGGATCCTGTGACCTTGCCACAAACCTCGGTACCTTTCTCTTGAGTTGAGATGCCAACAGATCCACCTCGGGGGTGCCCCACTGCAGACATATTAGATGAAACCCCTCCAGATGAAGGGACCACTCCCTTAGGTCTAACGCCTGCTGACTAAGATAGTCCGCCTGCCAGTTTTGCACTCCTGGAATGTGTATGGCGGAGAGGGCCGGAACGAAGCATTCTGCCAATCGAAGAATGCTGGCTACTTCCAGAGCCGCGAACACACCTTGTTCCACCCTGGTGATTGACATAAATTCTGCCTTACACACAATTATTTTGTACATGAGGGTGAGTTCTACATCCAAAAGAACGGCACAGCTATGGGAGCGAATTTCGCTCCCAGCTATGCCAATCTCACTATGGGCCATTGGGAACATAAATACATTTGGAATAATAACCCTTATGCTTCCCGTGTGGTCTTCTATGGCCGGTATATAGATGATGTGGTGATCATCTGGGATGGTCTTGAGGATTCCATCTCATCCTTCGTGCAATTCTGCAATGACAACACCATGGGCTTAGGTTTTACATTCGTGACTGATCCAGACAGATTGGCTTTTTTGGATCTAGAACTATACCATCATGACAGCTCCATTTGTGCTCAGAATTACACCAAGCCCACTGCGGGTAACTCGTATTTGCATTTTGGGAGTTGCCATCACCCGCGATGGGTAAGGAATATCCCGAAAAGCCAATTTTGCCGCCTCAGGCACAATTGTACGCGTGAGGAGGATTTCCGTACTCACGGTCAATTGATGCGGCAGAAATTTCTCGAAAAGGGCTATCCACCTCTCTTGGTAGATGAAGCCTTTAATCACTATCTTCTGTCTGAGAATACACGAAGTACGACCACTAAGCCTGATGTAGATATCCCACCACTACCGTTTACCACGCAATTTCAGGAGGATGGAGCATATATTCAAAAAACATTGGCCCATCCTTACGGGAGACCCATTATTGAAAAACACTATATCGGCTACCCTCAAGGTGTCTTATAGACGAGCCAGGAATCTAAAAACCCAATTGGCCCCTAGTAAGTTAAAATCTTCATCCCGCTCTTTGAGTGCTCCCCTTAGATTTTTTGACATCAAGGGGATGTATAGGTGCAATAAACCTCTTTGTCTCACGTGCGCCCACGTGACTCATGGCCAGAAGGACTTTGTCTCCAAGGGTAAGCGCTATTGCCTCCCAGACTTCTATAATTGTTCCTCAGAGTACGTAGTTTACTGCCTGTCTTGCCCATGTGGTTTGCTCTACGTGGGCCGTACCATCCGTACCCTGAGGAAGAAGTTTGGTGAGCATAGAGGCCTTGTGGACAAGGGTTCAGATAAACATAGTGTCCCTAGACACTTTCTTGAACATCACGATCAAAGTATTCAGGGACTGCGGGTTTGGGTAATAGAATCCATCTCCAAAACTTTCCCTTTGGCGGAACGGTATAAACGTTTGTGCAATATGGAAAATTTTGGGATTTTTACCCTGGACACCCTTTCTCCTGGGGGTATGAATGAGGAGATCGAGGTGAACACACTCCTCTAACTCGTAATAAAAAAGGGGGGAGCTACTGGGCATCCAATATCTCCTTTGTTCCGAGCAGGCTTTTTTACACTTCCTCCTTTTTTTTTTTCTTTTTTATGTACGTGTGTGTGTGTGTGTGTGTGTGTGTGTGTGTGTATTTATTTATAATTTTTTAACATACATTTGCTATATATATATATATATATATATATATATATATATATATATATATATATATATATATATATATATATATATATTTATTATTACTTATATTATGTGGACATTAGGTATAATGGATGGATTATGTATTCACGTGCCATTATATAAATTTCTTGTTTAAGACTTCATTTTCATTACTTATTTGTATTTTTATTAATTATTCTTTATATATATTTATTCATTTACTTATTTTTTTTATTATTATTAATATTTATTTTTATATTTCATTTTATTTTTATTATTACCTTTATTTTTATTTTCATTTTATTTATGTTTAAGATTTTTTTCAGTTGCAAATGCGTTTATATTTATATCCTTTGCCATGTCCCTTTTAATTCACTCATGAGTATATTGTGGGCCCTACCCAGTTGTCTTTAAATAAGGGTTGTCCTACTACAAGCTGACCTCTATCTTGCCTGATGAGGGATCATGAATGATCCGAACGCGCGCATTTCCTGTTTGGTGACCCGGAAGTGACGTGGTGCTGGTGCTGAGCGTGTGGACGGTCTGATCAGCTTTGTGTCCCGGCTTGCGCTGGAAGCCAACAGCGTGACGGGCATCGGCTTCCTCTCCACGCCTGCCTGCACACCACCTGGTGATCCACGGATGATCCTTTGTTTTTATCCGATCTTTTATCCAATTTTTTATGTGAGTGTAAATTTACTTATATCCTTTATCATTAACCACAACAGTACCTGGCACGAAAACCCCCTTCCTGTCCAGGCCATTTTTCAGCTTTCAGCGCTATCACACTTTGAATGACAATTACTCAGTCATGCAACACGGTACCCATATGAAATTTGCGTCCTTTTTTTCACACAAATAGAGCTTTCTTTTGGTGGTATTTAATCACTAGGAGGGGGTTTATTTTTTGTGCTATAAATAGAAAAAGATTGAAAATTTTTTGAAAAAATGCCTTTTTCTTTGTTTCGGTCATAAAATTTTGCAAATTAGTAATTTTTCTTTGTAAATTTTGGCCAAAATTTATACTGCTACCTATCTTTGGTAAAAATAACCCAAATAAGTGTATATTATTTGGTCCTTGTGAAAGTTATAGAGTCTACAAGCTATGGTGCCAATCATTGAAAATTGATCAGATCTGATCACACCTGATATACTAACAGCCTATCTCATTTCTTGAGACCCTAACAAGCCAGGAAAGTACAAATACCCCCAAATGACCCCTTTTTGGAAAGTAGACATTCCAAGGTATTTAGTAAGAGGCATGGTGAATTTTTTGAAGCTGTAATTTTTTCCCACAATTCTTTGCAAAATGAAGATTTTTTTTTCTTTTTTTTCACAAAATGGTCATTGTAACAGGTTATTTCTCACACACAGCATATGCATACCCCAAAACAAATTCTTCTGCTCCTCCTGAGTATGGCGATATCACATGTCTGAGACTTTTTCAAAGCCTGGCCACATACAGAGGCTCAACATGCAGGGAGTGGCGTCAGGTATTCTAGGGACATAAATTACACATCTAATGTCATGACGACCTATCACATTTTTGAAGGCCCTGGAGCACCAGGACAATGGAATTGCCCACAAAATGACCCCATTCTGGAAAGCAAACACCCCAACGAATAATCATTGAGGCATAATGAGTCTTTTGAACGGTTCATTTTTGTTCCAGTAGTTTTTGGAAAATGTTGGAAAAAAATTAAAACGCATTTTTTTTTTTTACACAAAGTTGTCCATTTATAAGCTATTTTCAACACATAGCATGTACATAGCAAAAATTACACCCCAAAATACATTCTGCTATTCCTCCTGAGTATGGCGACACCACATGTGTGACACCTGTCTC
>BLSH010531532.1:218852-235426 GCA_018402905.1 Glandirana rugosa
GTCGAGAAGAATTTACTGTGCACCCAAAATACAGCAGGATAGTCCTCACTGATCCGTTTTGTCTACGTTTTCGTAGTCCCTATCCGACCGGGGAGGGTACCCCCGGCAGGAGTGGACTCGGATATTTTGGGGGACGACCGGTTATCGTAAGTCAAAACAAACGGATCACGTCCCCATCCGTTGGAACCGGGAGGTCGACACCAGTTTGATGTTCAGGGTACTCTGGAACGTTCTGGGACTGTTAGTGTCCGTACTGAGGATCTCCGTCTCCGTACTACCCTAAACATCAAAGTGCGTTGCCCTGTCATTTTAGGGTAGGTCGTCAGGAGGTGGCCGGGCAGGGCAAAGCTTTGGATTCGTGATATCCGCTCTATGCCAAGGCCGGCTACTTGATAGAAGTCTTCAGCTTTTTCATGCAGAAAAACGCAGGTCCCATGAGGGAACCCAGTCAACTCCTTTTGCACTAGGCCAAGGGTAGGCAACCTCGGCACTCCAGCTGTGGTGAAACTACAAATCCCATCATGCCTCTGCCTCTAGGAGTCATGCCTGTGATTGTCAGGGTCTTGCAAGGTCTCATGGGACTTGTAGTTTGACCACAGCTGGAGGGCCAAGGTTGCCTACCCCTGCACTAGGCAAACAAAACTGAATGCTATTGGCCAGCAGGGGGTTTTATAGGCTCAGGTGAGGACGGCCCCCATGGGAGGGGCCAGCCTATCCCTGATGCTTTTGCATCTGTTTTGCCTAGTCACTCCTGATAGGACGACATAAAACCCACGTGTCATTTAAGAAGAGCTGCGTCTGTCAGTGAAAGTAAGAGAAATAGGATTTTTTGACTTACCGTAAAATCCTTTTCTCTGAGTTAATTGACGGACGCAGCCTCTTAATCTTGACATGTGGGGTATGCACCTTACTAAGAGTAGACTAGGCAGAACATCGTTCAGACAAAAAGCAAGCTAGCCCCTCCCAGGGGGCAGTCCTCACACTGCATAACCCCCTCCGCCCTGCTAGTACTTCAGTTCGTAACAAGCAGTACAAACTCAGAACACAGAGAGGTGGGTGCTGTGTCCATTAATGAACGGTAAGTCAAAAAATCCTACCTTCTCTTTCGTTCATTGACGGACACAGCCTCAATCTTGACATGTGTGGACGTCCCAAAGCAGTGTCAACCAAAGAGGGGTGGGTAACACAACAACTGTACCCAACGGAAAACTCTCTGGGAGGCGCCAGACGCGCCTACACCGCCGCCTGCAAAACTTTGCGGCCAAAAGCAGCATCCGCGGATGCTGACACATTAACTTTGTAAAACTTAGCAAAGGTGTGCACAGAGGTCCAAGTGGCAGCCTTGCACACCTGAGACACCGACGCGTGGCGTCGAAAAGCCCAGGAAGTACTAAAATCGCCCTGGTGGAATGAGCCGTGGCCGGAAAAAAGGGATTTTATTAACCACTTCCTTACTGGGCACTTAAACCCCCCTCCTGCCTAGAGCAATTTTCGGCTTTCAGCGCTGTCGCATTTTGAATGACAATTGCGCGGTCGTACGACGTTGTACCCAAATAAAATTTGCGTCCTTTTTTTCCCACAAATAGAGCTTTCTTTTGGTGGTATTTGATCCCCTCTGCGTCATTTCTGATCACCGCTATAAACAAAAAATGAGCGACAATTTTGCAAAAAAGAATAATATTTACTTTTTGCTAAAATACAAATCCATAAAAAAAAAAAATTATTCGTCAGTTTAGGCCGATATATATTCTACATATTTTTGGTCAAAAATAAATAAATCGCAATCAGCGTATAAACCCCCTACCCCGCTTAGCTCATCAGTTCGTAACAAGCCGTACCGAAAACAGAGCGCAGAGGGGTGGGTGCTGCGTCTGTCAGTGAACTCGGAGAAAAGGATTTTACGGTAAGTTTTAATAAAATCCCTTTTTCTCCTACGTTCACTGACAGACGCAGCTCTTCATGACATGTGGGGATGTCCCAAAGCGGTGTCAAAAAGAGGGGTGGGTAAACGACAACAACTGTACCCAACAGAAACCTCTAAGGAGGCGCCAGACGCGCCTACACCGCTGCCTGTAAAACTTTACGGCCAAAAACGCAGCATCCGAGGATGCTGACACATCAATCTTATAAAACTTAGTTAAAGTGTGTAACGAGGCCCAAGTAGCCGCCTTGCACACCTGTGACACCGAAGCCTGGTGTCGGAAAGCCCAGGAAGTGCTAACAGCCCTGGTAGAATGAGCCGTGACGGGAAAAGGGGGTACCTTGGGAGTCCAACGGGAAACAGTAGCAGACGAGGTCGCCAAACTCTTGCGCGGAACATCCGTCAGTACAAAGAATCAGACTTCCGGAAGGAAGCTGTAGTATTCAGATACACTCGCAAGGCCCTTACGACGTCCAAGGAATGCAACTCAAATTCCCTAGGATGCGAGCACAACGAAGGAAGAACAATATCTTCATTAATGTGAAAAGAGGAAACCACCTTCGGAAGAAACGATGGTGGTGGGCGCAAGACCGCCTTGTCCTTGTACAGGACCAGATAGGGAGAAAGCCACCTTCTGCGACAGCAGTTGTAAGGGAATCTCCCTGATCTTCTCTTATGGCGGTTTCTGAAGCACAGAAAGCACCAAATTCAGCGCCATGCACACAAGAGGCCAAAACACGCGGCCGGCCACAACAAAACGGTGGTCACGATCGGCAATAGAGGCCCAACATGCGGCCGGCCCTGCCGCGGCTACCGACAATGCGGCCGGCCCTGCCGAAGGTAAGGGGCGCCACTAAGGGCCCCCACGTCCCAGGGGATGGAAAAGGCACCAGCCATGCAGCACGGGGGGGGGGGTTGAAAAAACTGGGGAACCAGCCCGCCAGCCTAACACCCGGGGGGAGTACTAACCCATCCAGACGGGCGTAGCGGGTAGCCACTCGAGACAGACCTGCCTGACGTTTAACCCGCCAGCTGCCCCGCACGGTACGAGGCCCAACGCGGCCGACCCTGCGTGCAGCTAAAGGTCGGCTCGCGTCCATTGGCCACGCTGGGGAGACTACCTGGATCTAGGATATCCAGCCTGTCACCCAGCCGGCTACTTTATTGCATTCTTCATCAGAAATCTTGAGAAAAAGGAAAAAAAGAACGGGGAACCGCAGATCCCAGCAGGGAGCCGGGTCCTACTCCTTGCACTAGGCAGAAAAAACTAGTTGCTAAACGGGCTGGAGGGGTTAGGGACTGCCCCCTGGGAGGGGCTGTGTCTGCTTTTAGCTGAACTACGTTCTGCCTAGTCCACTCGTAGTGAAGGGTGCATAAACCCCACATGTCAAGAATAAGAGGCTGCGTCCGTCAATGAACGAAAGAGAAAAACACTTTAAATAAAAAAAAAAAAAAAAAAAAAAAGGGTCGGTTGAAGACAGATTTGTATGTGAAATCCACAGTCAATTATTGCTACACTCCAGCTTTCATCCAACCATGGCATGCATAGCTCAGTGTACATTTATGGCACTGCTCTGTGCCATGATGAGGCAACTCCCATGCGTGGGTGAGGTCATTGGGACCCATCAAGTAGCCAAAAAGCCTGAACCTGGAAGGAAACGCACCTGTGACAGTCGAGCGCTGACACCGCAAAGCTGGAGGGGGGTGGGTGGGGTGGTGTGGTAATTCACTTGGCAGGTAAGTCTGCCATAATATGACTGACAACATGCTGTTCATACTAGTACATTATGGCATACAGCTTCCAGGGTCCATTTTTTTTTACTTTTTTGTTAATGTGAAGGTTCAATTTAATTTTAAAATAGAGCTCCAGTTTAGGAGTGGACTCCCTGTAACCACTGTAGAATAGACTCTCTTTGTCAAATATGATAATAGAATTACTGAGCCTCACTGGAAAATCAAAATCCCTCTACTCTTTCATCTGCAATACTAGCAAGTAATACGTAAAGTTAGAGCTGTTTAGAACTTTTACAAGCTTTCAACAAAACTTGGAGAAGCTGCTTAAGAAATGAATGTTGGAGCTAAAAAAAAAAAACTATGAAATACATCACTGCAGTGCATGCACCTTTCCCCTGTATTATTCCCTAAAAACTCTGCAAGTATAGAAAAATACACATCAATCTGCCTTAAAGAGGTTGTAAACGCATTCTGTAAACTGTGCCTACAGGTAAGCCTATAATAAAGGATTACCTGTAGGCAGGGCCAGGGACAAGGGTGGGCAGGAGGGGTCTGTATGCACAGTGAATATCTCAAACTTGCACGGTTTAGGAGATATTCACACTTCATGCAGCTGGTAATGTCACTGGCACATATGCTCTGAAGGGAGGGTATACGCATGCCGTCCCTTCAGAGCTCCATGATGCGGTCCGTGACTCCCGCATGCCATTCAGACGGCTGGAGGACGCGAACCCGGAAGGAAGACCGGGTTAAGATGGAAGTGTCTGTCAGATCTCACAGCGTGGTGGTGCATGGCTCCGTTCTAAGGTAAGGGTTACTTGCGCTTTAAATGTAATCTAAACTTACAGCCTGTTGTGCACTGACAACACAGTGCCTTTGCTTGACTGAAATTGGGAGAAAAAAAAAAAAAGAAGAAGAGGAGGAAGGAGGTGTCTGACCTGCCCACTTGAATTTTACAGACCTATAGAAACTCCACAGAGGGTTAGAGGTTTTGTATTCTAGGGGAAGAATGAATTAGACTGCTTGAGCTAACAAAGGCACAAACACAGTGCAGCTCTAATCTTCAGGCAGGTTCAAGGAATGTTTTGTGTATTTTTCATTTTGAAACACTAGATCACTTTCAATGGTACATTCAACAGACCATACAGGAACAACCGTTACTAGCCATACATTATATGCAATTATCTTGTACATTTTTCCTTTAGATTTACCAAAACCATATAATATGAGCTCCAACAAACACTTTCAATTTGTATGCAATCAGGCAGGCCCATGCACTACATAGTTGAAAGCAAATCTAAAGAAAATTGGATAAGAAAATTATAGAATGTATGGCCGGTGGTCATTTGCCCATTTTATTGTTATCTTGCAGATCACAGAGTCAGGGGAAGCCATGCTGTGTCTGTTGTTAAAGGGATTGTAAAGTCTCAGTTTTTCACCTTAATGCATTATGCATTAACCACTTCAGATCCGCGCTATTGCCAAAATACGGCTCCAGCGCGGATCCGAAATGCCGGGAGGACGTCCATGGACGTCCTCCACTGCGCATGCCCCAGCGCGCCCCCTGGCGGCAGCGGCGGCGGCGCGCGCGCCGCACGCTGCGCGAGCGTGCCCGCGGGTCGGGCGGACTCGATGTCTGCCCGAGACCCGCCGATCACATTTAGGAGCCTCAGAACGGGGAACCGCCGTTGTAAACACGGCGGTTCCCTGTTCTGTGACAGGGGACATGCCAGATCTACTGATCCCTGTCACTGGGATCAGTTAGATCTGTTATGTCCCGGCCAGCCCCGCCCCCCCACAGTTAGAACACAGCCAGGGAACATTTATTAACCCCTTCACTGCCCCCTGCTGGTTAACCCCTTCACTGCCAATGACATTTATACAGTAATCAGTGGACATTTAAATATCTGATCGCTGTATAAATGTCATTGGTCCCAAAAATGTGTCAAAAATGTCCGACATGTCCCCCCCAATATCGCAGTCCCGATAAAAAAAAAAAAAAAAAAAAAAAAAAAATCGCAGATCGCCGCCATTACTAGTAAAAAAAAATAAAAATAATAAAAACGCCAGAAATCAATTCCCAATTTGTAGACGCGATAACTTTTGCGCAAACCAATCAATATACGCCGATTGCGATTTTATTTTTACCAAAAATATGTAGAAGAATATATATCGGCCAAAACTGATGAATAATTTTTTTAATGGATTTGTACTTTAGCAAAAAGTAAAAAATATTGTTCTTTTTTGCAAAATTGTCGCTCATTTTTTGTTTATAGCGGCGATCAGAAATGACGCAGAGGGGATCAAATACCACCAAAAGAAAGCTCTATTTGTGGGAAAAAAAGGACGCAAATTTTATTTGGGTACAACGTCGCATGACCACGCAATTGTCATTCAAAATGCGACAGCGCTGAAAGCCAAAAATTGGTCTGGGCAGGAGGGGGGGGGGGGTTTAAGTGCCCGGTAAGGAAGGGGTTAAGGTGAAAAACCTTTGTTGCAGCTGCCCACCAGAACCTCCTTTTCCAAACCTGAGCCCATCCGATCCAGCACCATGGATGAGTCCAGAGACTGCAGCCGCTGGCTCTCATCTCATTGGACAGATTAATAGCAGCAGGAGCCATTGGCTCCCGCTGCTGTCAATCAAATCCAGTGACACGGAAACGCGGGGGCGAGTCCCACTGTCTGTGTCAATGGACGCAGCAGGGCTCAGGAGTGAGACTGCCCCCAGGTAAAGTGGCTGAAGAGCAAGAGCCAGGAGCGCCGGCAGGGCACCCCAGAAGAGGAGGATCAGGGTTGCTCTGTGCAAAACCCTCTTTGCACAGAGCAGGCAAGTATAACATGTTTGTTATTTTTATTTTCAAAAATCTGAACCTTTAAAACCACTTTAAACCTGCATGATATTTAGGACGGAAAACTCTTACTTGTTCATTGTAACACGGTTTTGTTGTTCCCAAGACCGGGTACACCACTGCATTCAAACCAGCAGGTTGAATAAAAAAAAAACAAAAACTGAGATCACCGTACTAACACAAGCAATGTTGGTGCGGCGATCTCCCCCATTGTGCCTCTGTGTACTGACCCCTCCCCTCTCCAGAACATTCTGATCAACGTTTGCAGCCATTGGCTGCCCGCGCACGTCGGACGCTAGGTCTCCAGGATGCCCGTTCAACAGAAGCCAATCATAAGACTGGCTTCTGTAGAGCAGGCAGCTGTACACACAGGCTGAAAGTTGGCCGGTTTCTACCAAACCAACTGTTTTTTGCTGATTTTTGGCCCATATGTACCCAGCTTTATTCAGCACACTGAAGAGGAACAATGGCTACAAGGCAGCTAAAACTAAATGGCCAAAAAAAAAAAAAACAAACAAAAAAAACACACACCACACACAATAGCCAACAAATTATTTTTAGCTCATTCAGTATATGAACAAAACACTCCCACCCAGTATGTTTATTTAACTTACCTTTTCCATACTTTGACACAGACCAGAATCAAAAGCGGTGTTACCAGGAATAGAGCTCCAGCAAAAGTAATCATTAGATACCTAACCCAGGAACGTTGCTCCTGTGCCTCATATACTTCTGGGTCATCTGCAACAATATAAATATATAGAAGGCTATACCTATGAATCAAACCAGTCAGCCTACATGGATAGGATTAGGTAAAGGTCAATATATCCAAACAGTTCTTCATCAGAATTAAAGCCCAGCTTTGGGCCCTTGCAGTTCTGAAGTCAGCTGATCGGCTGTGGTCAATCACACACAGAGTTCTGATTTTACAAAAACATAGTAGTAGTAGTAGTAGTAGTAGTAGTAGTAGTGTGAACAGCAATCTGGCTATTTTTGCAGGGAGAAAAAAAAAAAAAAAAACACCAGCCAGATAGTGAAGTAAAAGCAGCGCACATTACACATTGCTAGGCACACAGTTAACCCCTGAATTGCCCCTAGATGTTAACCCCTTTCCAGTCAGTGTATAGTACTAGCACTGATCCCTGTATTAGGGTCTCTAACGATGTCATTGTCAGTTAGTGACCCTCCCAGATGGGGTCTTTTTTTTTTTTTAGTAGCTCTATAGGCAAAACTTTAAAAAAAAAAAAAATTTGGATAGAGCAAGGGAGAGTTATAACCCCTGTTAGATTTTCTTTTGCAATCTGTGTCCCATTTCGGGGATTTTCCTTCACTTCCTGTCTCATAGCCACAGAGGACATGAGGAAATCCCAGCAAATTAAGGGAATTCCCTGGGGACCCCCAGGTCACCAGAACTAGTGTGCCCATTGGAGGATTTCCCCTCTTAATTTTCTGGGGAGAACCCACAATTTTAGATTTTCTTTTAACTTTTAATGATATTGGTAAACAGGACAAATAGAGAGGGTGAATCTCCCTAATGGAAGACAGCAATAAAAACTGATTTCTGGGTTCTCATCAGCTCTCCACTATCCAAAATGTAAAAAAAAACCCAAAACAAACAACTTTTTGCCCTTAGTTGTACTTTAAAGTGGATGTAAAACCACCACTCATGATTACAAACTATTGCCATCAGACACATGTATATAGGTCTTCTGCATGCATTCCCTGTTAAAGGTCACCCCCTTCTGTACACGGAGCCCCGCAAAACTCCGGAATCCATGGGCAGGTCTATGTTGCTATTCCCTCTCAAATACTACGCTCACCCTATGACTCTATCCTGCACTCTCTAACTCACATCTTCAACCTCTCCCTCTCTTCTGGCATCTTCCCCAATGCTCTAAAATATGCATTGGTCACCCCCATACTCAAAAAGCCATCCCTGGACCCTACTGATCTTAACAATCTGCGCCCCATCTCCTTGCTCCCCTTTTCCGCTAAACTCCTCAAACGCCTAGTCTACAACCAACTGAGTGACCACCTTGTTAAGAATAACCTCCTTGACCCCCTTCAATCTGGATTCCGCCCACAACACTCCACAGAAACTGCCTTTCTTAAACTCACAAATGACCTACTAACCGCAAAAACCAATGGACACTTCTCTGTACTCCTGGACCTTTCAGCTGCCTTTGATACTGTCGACCACCCCCTCCTCCTCAAAAAAAACTTTACTCCCTCGGTCTTTGTGACTGTTCAGTGGTTCTCGTCCTACCTATCCCATCGCACCTTCAGTGTCACGTACAATTCTACCTCCTCCTTTCTCTGTGGGGTCCCCCAAGGTTCTGTTCTGGGACCTCTTATTTTCAATCTACACCTCTTCCCTCGGTCGGCTGACAGCTTCCCATGGCGTTCAATATCATTTCTACGCTGACGATACCCAAATCTACCTCTCCACCCCCCAACTCACTCCATCAGTCTCCTTACGTATCACTAACTTATTAACAGACATGCCTGCCTGGATGTCTCACCACTTCCTCAAACTCAACTTGTCCAAAACTGAACTCATAATATTTCCTCCCCCACGTGCCGTTTCCCCCAACTTCTCTGTCAAGAGCAATGACACAACCATCCACCCATCCCCACATGTCAGGGTGCTTGGTGTTATCCTGGATTCTGAACTCTCCTTTTGGCCCCACATACAATCACTTTCTAAGGCTTGCTGCCTCAATCACCGCAACATCTCTAAAATACGTCCCTTCCTAACCAATGAAACCACAAAGCTCCTGATTCACTCCCTGGTCATCTCTCGTCTCGACTACAGCAACTCCCTCCTCATTGGCTCACCTTTACACAGACTATCCCCCCTTCAGTCCCCCATGAATGCCACTGCCAGACTCATCCACCTTACAAACCGTTCAGCGTCTGCCACCCCTCTCTGCCAATCCAACCGTCCTCTTTGCTCCTCCCAAGACCTCCTGCTCTCCAGCTCCCTCATCACCTCCTCTCATACTCGCCTCCAAGACTTCTCCCGAGCCTCTCCCATCCTCTGGAACTCCATACCCCAATCTGTCAGACTATCCCCAAATCTATCCACCTTTAGGCGATCCCTGAAAACGTTTCTCTTCAGGGAAGCCTATCCTGCCACCACCTAACTACTACACTTCTTATTTTCTCAATCAGCTCATCCCCGACAGTTATTGCCCTTGCGTATCATTTAAACCTTCCTCCTAGATTGTAAGCTCTAACGAGCAGGGCCCTCTGATTCCTCCTCTATTGAATTGTATTGAAATGTCTGCCCTAATATTGTAAAGCGCTGCTCAAACTGTCGGTGCTATATACTGTATAATAATAATAATAATGTTGCGGCGATCGGTGGGCGGAGCCGTGACATCGACCCACTACTGGCAGGTCACTGTACTTAAGGAGGCCTGCCCCCTGCCAATCCAGGTTGGGGATTGGTCAGGGCTCCTTAACATACATTAGAAAGTGACACCTCCTCATCTATCCCCTTTTACAGGACCTTCTAGCACAAAAAGGGAGGAGTATCCAAGGGGTGTTCCTCCCTGCAATCTCCAACCCTCCCTGAGCCACTCCCCAGGACAGATCAAAAACACTCAGGCCTGCACTCACTTTTAGGCTTCACTAAATTTTACCTCTCCTAACAAAAACCCACTACAAAAAGCACCTATCACTATGGGGGCGCGACACGCATCACATGGTTTGGACTGCTGGGGTGCCATTTATTTTGAATGGTATCTAAATGCATCTTTCCCAACGCGCAGGCACAGCAGTGCAACTTTGGTTAGTCAGCTAACTCAAATAAATGGGTATCACACTCACCTTTAATATCATTCCCCAGGGTCACCTTGTCGCTAAGTGCGGCTTTTACAGGATCTGCCTCCAGAGTTAGACCTACCAAGATTAAAAATGTTCCATAAGACAATACCTATAATATTAACTGCAACCTTCAAACTCCTCCTAGTCCCCTGTATAAATCAAACACCCTAGAAAAATCAATTTCACTACATGCAATTATGTGGAATAGGTATTGCTGGCTGTGGAAAGGGGGTTGAGCCCCATCCTTTTTAAGATGGCACATGTCCTAAACATTAGGGCTGGTATCTCAGTGTGCAGACCCCTATTGGCATGCTGATATCAGACCACTGCCATCAAGTAACATTTATTTGGCAGCTCACAAAAAATAAATAGTGCAAATAAATAGATTTATATATTTATTTAAGACTGCCCTTGCTATAGCAGTTAAAAAAGTGTTACTAAACCCACAACAGTAAAATCAGTCTGTGTATGCAGTAAAGCATGCTCGTTATACTCACTGTGGAACCCAAGGGGTTAATCCTGCGCACTGTGTAAAAAGGCAGTTTGATCCTGTCTTCTCTGATCCTCCCATTTCTTAGACTGTCCCCAATTCATCTCCTGATGGTACAGAGCTTTGGGGAGAACTCTGCACATGCTCAATTTGGTGTGTATTGCTGTTTTTTTTTTTCTTGGGAAGGTGCATGTGATCAGCACAGGGCCAATCAGCACTGTCCAGACAGAGGGTCAGGGGTCATACAGCCTAATAAGACAGTCAAAGAATGAAAACTCCTCCTACAAGCTTTAACCACTTGCCGACCACCCGCCGCAACGTGACGGCGACAAGGTGGTTCGTTATCGCGAACCGCCGTCACAGGACAGCGGCCGCGATAACTAGCATTGTGAGCGCGCGCGCCCACTGTGTTCGGGGGGAGCCAGGGAGGGGGTAGGGCGGACTCGATCGCCGCCGGCTACCCGCGATGGCTCCCCCGCACTGAAAGAACGGAGGTCCGTGTATGTAAACAAGGACCTCCGTTCTGTTGAAGGGGGAAGGGCGACGATCACAGCCTTCCTGTAAATGGAAGCTGTGATCATCCCCTTTCCCCAGCCAGGGCAGTCCCCACACAGTAAGAACACGCCCAGGGAACACATTTAACCCTTAGAGCGCCCCCTGCAGGTTAACCCCTTCACTGCCAATGGCATTTACACAGTAATCAGTGCATTTTTATAGCACTGATCGCTGTATAAATGCCAATGGTGCCAAAAAAGTGTCAAAATGGTCCGACATGTCCGCTGCAATATCGCAGTACCGCTAAAAATCGCAGATCGCCATTACTAGTAAAAAAAATAAAAACCCAAGAAATTAATTCTCATCATCCGTAAACGCGGCAACTTTTGCGCCAACCAATCAAACGCCGATTGCAATTTTTTTTTACCAAAAATATGAGGAAGAATATAAATCGAACAAAACCGATACAAAAAAACATTTTTTTCTATATTTTTTTTGGATTTGTATTTTAGCAAAAAGTAAGAAATTTGGGGTTTTTTGCAAAATTGTCGCTCTTCTTTTGTTTATAGCGCCGATCAGAAATGACGCAGAGGTGATCAAATACCACCAAAAGAAAGCTCTATTTGTGGGGGAAAAAGGACGCAAATTTTGTTTGGGTACAACGTCGCACGACCGCGCAATTGTCAGTTAAAGCAACGCAATGCCGAATCGCAAAAAGTGCTCTGGACCCAAAGTGGGAAATCCTTCCGGGGCTGAAGTGGTTAACCAGACACTGATAGAAGTCACACGACTGCTATATACTGCTGATAAAAAAAAAAAAAAAAAAAAAAAAAAAAAAAAAAAAAGGTATTTAGCAGTCTATATTTACTAAAATAATTGCATTTCCATGTTCTGTGTGGGAGCAGATATAGGGACTGCAGGGTCCTGGGTTTAGTAACACTTTAATGCCTTTTGACATGCTTGAGGTAATTGTATTAGTGCACCTGCAACAAGAAAAAAACAGTACTGTCCGTCATACTTTTTTATTTGCACCAACATCCAAAGTTACAGAGCAAGCTTTCAGGGTTTGCGCGGTTCTGTATTAGTACTGCCTAGACCTTGAAGAGGAGGTGTGCCCCGAAAGCTTGTCTTGAAAATGTGGATGTTGGCGCAAATAAAAAAAAATAAAAAATAAAAAAAGCACATCACGGACAGTACTAGCGATGTAGTCTACCCTTTGACACTGCTCCCTTCCACCAAATTGGCCCACCAGGGTGTCCGATTGCTGCTTGTGAAGCCTCCAGTGTTCTGTGTGCATTCAAAAAAAGGCTGAGTTTCTCTGCCTGTGTGATCAGCAAACTCGCTGCAGTCTCTGATAATGCGCAAGCGCTCTCCCGTACACAACTGTATCTTTGGAAGCTTGACTGGCAGCAGCCAATCACCCTGGAGAAGTCAGGGGAAGTACAGAGTCTCAGACACTCCGTGTGGAAGAGTGACGAGAACTACAGGGCTATTACTGATAAATGGCACAATGAACTGCTATAGAAAAAGGACATCAAACATTTTATGTTACGTGAGCAGCCTGAAAGGTTTTACCTGGTTCATAGGGTCTCCAAGTAGCTGCTACAAATCTAGAGGCATTATTCCTAGCCACAAAGCAATTGCTTGTAGTCCAGGTCATCTATAGGATTTCACCCTGACCAGGTGTTGCATAGGTAATGGCAGTAAGGTATCAAAACCTTAACTTAGAGCGAAGCCCTCTCAGTGGCGCCCGCACACCGCTGACATTTTCCCTGGTGTTTCTTCTGGGTTTGCGGGCTCCAGCGCTGTGAATGGCCGGAGCAGCAATGATGCATGCATGCGGGAGCCAACGGTCACGACACAAGGCCCCCGAAGAAACGGCACGGGCTCCTTCAGAGGGCATACGCCGATGATGTAATCGGCACAGTATATAGTAAATATCTCCTACACGGTGCAAGTTTAGGAGAGATTTACAGTACCTATAGGTAAGCCTTATTCTAGACCCACCTATAGATACAAACATACAAGAGGAGTTTACTTCCTCTTTAAAGGATACGTTCACCTTTGGGAACATGTTCCACCCGTTTTTAGGTTGGAACATGTTCCCATTGCTGGAGCATCTCCCCAATCCACCGTCTGTAGCGACAGGAAGCGGGGGATCTTCTCCCAAATCTTGCAGTCACACCCTCCTGGCCGCGTCATTTATTCACAGAATCTGCGAATGGGAAAAGTACCAGCAGCCTTTAGTTCACAATGTGAGGTACGAGCTAGACCGCTTACAGTCTGCTAGAGACCTGCATGGCACACCCGTGATCTGCAATGCTTCACAGGCTCCTAATAAAAAAATGATTATATATTTATTAAATGCACTTTTTTTTTTTACCTGCAAAAAAAAGCTTAACCACTTGCCGACCACCCGCCGCAGCGTGACGGCGGCAAGATGGCTCGTTAATCGCGAAACGCCGTCACCTGTGGTGCGCTCACTGTGTTGGGGGGGGGGGGGGGGCGCCAGGGAGCGGGTAGAGCGGACTCAATCGCAGCCGGCTACCCACGAAAGCCCCCCCGCAGTGAGAACGGAGGTCCGTGTATGTAAACACGGATCTCCGTTCTCATAGAGGGGGAAGGGCGGTGATCACAGGCTTCCTCTATATGGAAGCTGTGATCATTCCCTTTCCCCAGCCAGGGCAGCCCACACACAGTTAGAACACGCCCAGGGAACACAGTTAGCCCTTAGAGCGCCCCCTCCAGGTTAACCCCTTGACTGCCAATGGCATTTACACAGTAATCAGTGCATTTTTATAGCACTGATCGCTGTATAAATGCCAATGGTCCCAAAAAAGTGTCAAAATGATCCGGCATGTCCGCCCCAATATCACAGTGGCGCTAAAAATCGCAGATCGCCGACATTACTAGTAAAAAGATAAAAACCACAGAAATTAATTCTCATCATCCGTAAACGCGGCAACTTTTGCGCAAACCAATCAATAAACGCTGATTGCGATTTTTTTTTTACCAAAAATATGAGGAAGAATATAAAATCGGCCAAAACCGATGGAAAAAATTTTTTTTTATATATTTTTTTGGATTTGTATTTTAGCAAAAAGTTTATTTGTTTATAGCGGTGATCAGAAATGACGCAGCGATGATCAAATACCACCAAAAGAAAGCTCTATTTGTGGGAAAAAAGGGACGCAAATTTCGTTTGGGTACGTCGTCGCACGACCGCACAATTGTCAGTTAAAGCGACGCAGTGCCGAATTGCAAAAAGTGCTGTGGTCCTAAAGTGGGAAATCCTTCCGGGGCTGAAGTGGTTAAATGGAAAATTCTGAAGTTAGAAGCCGATTGGCTACCATGCACAGGTGCACCAAATTCTTTTTTTGTAAATCAACCCCTACGTGTCACTAGTGGAACTACACTACAGCATGCAGTAATTTGGGTGTGCCTTACACACTTAAACTGCAGTGGTGGGGTGTGGTCTTCTGTACTGATCTTTACTTTGAGGTGAATGAGCAGGCATCCCCAGAAATGTGCTTAGGTTTATGGTTTATGTAGTTAATATTTGGCCTTTACTAAGTCAACTGCCAAGGGTTCAACACAATATTGGCCCACAGTGTTTCCCGGGGGAGACCTGATCATGCGATTATATATGGCAGGCACTAACTCCACAAGTGCACTAAAACAAAGCTATAATGACATTTTCTAACTTTCCCATTATGTGTATAACTGACCAGGACAAAAAAAAAAAAAAAAAACCCAGAAAAAAAAAAAATATAGAAATGTCACCCCTTATATACTCACCGGGTGTTATGGTGCAAATTATTCTGTGGTCAGCAGGTAATGAAGACACGGTGTGATGCAGTGTACTTGTCACCGTGATTATGTTTCCAGTTGTGTTCTTTGTGTCTTCCCGACTCTCGGGTTGTCCTTCGTTGTTCCAGGTGATCACAAATTCCTTATTGCTGGAGGCACTGCACTGGATGAAAACAAACGTATCTGCTTCTTTTGGTGGATTGTTTTGATCCGCTGATATGAAGAGAAATAAAAAGAATGCAAATGTAGCAAAAATAAAATACATTGTATGAAAAAAAAAAAAAAGATACATAAGCATCACTTTAATAAAAAAAGAAAAAACAAAAAAAACCTGTGTTGGATAGTACAATAATCATGCAGCATTAAAGTGATATTAGCCCTGGTTCACAATGCGGCAACTTTGAATCTGACAAGCAAAGTCAAAGCAAGCCGTGCTGAAGTCCCACCAAAAGTAGTACAGGAAACTGAGTCGCACCACAAGTCACGGCAGTGTGAACCAGGGCTAAAAGGATATTTTTTTTTTTTTTTTTTTTTTTTTAAAACAAGGATGTTATACTTACCTGCTTTGTGCAGTTGTTTTGCACAGAGAAGCCCAGATCCTCCTCTTCTCGGGTCCCACGCTGGTGCTCCTGGGCCCTTCAGTGTTAATTTCATTGAAGGAAATATTTTCGTCAGTGTCCTTTTTACAGTGACGAAAAACGGAACAAAACTACACATTTTTGTCCTGACGAAAATTAATTTAGCGTTTGTTAAGGAATGAAACGGAAATGTGAGGGAGGGACGTGTACCCTCATGAATTTCCGGTTTCCATGGAGCTCTGCAAGCAAGCGAGTTTGTATCATGCTTACTACTTAGTAGTTAGCACTGTGCAGCCTTACAGGCCTCCTGAGGAGAGTCCTGACACACGACCGTCCAGAGCAAAGCACTGTGTACATTATGGGCCTCCCTTCTGGACACCGTCCAGAGCACTGTGTGCATTACAGGCCTCCTCTGACCACCATCCAGAGCACTGTGTGCATTACAGGCCTCCTCTGACCACCATCCAGAGCACTGTGTGCATTACAGGCCTCCACAAGACCACCGTCCAGATGACTGTGTGCATTGCAGTCCTCCACAAGACCACCGTCCAGAGCACTGTGCAGTAGAGGTAGACCGATACGGGGTTTTCTTTGGTCGATGCCGATATTTAGAAATCAGGGCGGTCGATATATGATGCCGATTATTCTTTTTTTTTTCCCCCCTTCATCTCATAAAATCTAACAGTTAATAAGTGATACAGAAAATTGCTTAAACTAAACACCACAACAAGCCTCCAATCAATGCACATGTATAATTTAGATTTAAAAAAAAAAAAAAAAAAACCAAAACACACGATGCATCTTAAATACAAAAAAAACAGGTAATCAAAACTTTTGGATGAAAAAAAAAAAAAAAAAAAAAAAAA
>BLSH010531532.1:235508-251634 GCA_018402905.1 Glandirana rugosa
AGAGAGAGAGAGAGAGAGAGAGAGAGAGAGAGAGAGAGAGAGAGAGAGAGAGAGAGAGAGAGAGAGAGAGAGAGGGAGAGAGGGAGAGAGGGAGAGATTCTGAAAAACGAGCAGTAAAGCTAGTACCGACGCCAGGAAGAAAAAAAACCATGTTTAAAAACTTTTGCATTGGCGACAATGCACATTTTTCCAGAGCTAGCCTTCAGCGGCATTTCTCTAAGTGACAAATTTAAAAAACTCACGCTGATAAATAATATGCCAGGGGAACAAACACTCTGCAGCTGCTGCGTGTTAAGTGTAAACACTCCCAAATATAACCAAACTAGTGTGTCACAGTGCTAACAATCCCCCGCTAGATTCCAAATTCACTATAAAAACCACATACATACTCATATAATTGCATTAAAGTGCGGGTGTGCAAAAACAATCTTATGTGAACAGTTCATGTGCCATATATTAGTCCATATTCTTAAATCCAACTGGTATATAAAGTGCACACATGAAAAAAAACCAGTTTCTATAGTGCTCAGTCCTCTATTCAAAATCAATGGTTTCCTATGGGAGCCCATTGATTTGAATAGAAGTCGTACCAGAAGTTGGATCATGATGGCAAGGAAAGGGGGTGGGGACGAGCGAGCGCCCCCTCCTGGACCATACCAGGCTGCATGCCCTCAACATGGGGGGTTGTGCACCCCCCACCACAAAGCACCTTGTCCCCATGTTGATGAGGACAAGGGCCGCTTCCCCACAACCCTGGCCGTTGGTTGTCGGGTTCTGCGGGCGGGGGCTTATTGGAATCTGGAAGCCCCTTTTAACAAGGGGGCCCCCACCCCCCCCCCGCATCACATTCCGAGGCAGGATGGTATGTGACGTCATAGGGGACGGGGCCTCCGTATGGCGTCACATAGGGTGGGGGCCGGGATCTGGGGGCCCCCCTTGTTAAAGGGGGCTTCCAGATTCCGCTAAACCCCTCGCCCGCAGACCCCGACAACCAAGGGCCAGGGTTGTCGGGAAGAGGCCCTTGTCCTTCTCAACATGGGGACAAGGTGCATTGGGGTGGGTGGCGCAGGGCCACTCCTGCCCCAAAGCACCCCCCCATGTTGAGGACATGCGGCCTGGTATGGTCCGGGGGGGGGTCGGCTCGCTCGTCCCCAACTCCCTGAGGATAAGGGTCTGGTATGGATTTTGGAGGGGGACCCCACGCCATTTTTTTTTGCCGTGGGGGTTCCCCTTAAAACCCACATCGTACCTTCTGGTACCTCTTGGGGGGGGGGGGGGGCTACACGCAACTTTATTTTTTTTTTTTGCGGGGATTCCCCTTCAAGATCCTCAGCACACAAGTCGCACCCCCAAATCGGATCATCATGATCAGACTTCTGGTGCGACTTCTATTCAAATCAGTGGGAACCATTGATTTTGAACAGAGGCAGAGAAATGCCTGATGAGGCTCAACGCTGTGTATAAGCCGCATGTTTGAAATTTTACAGGCGTCAGCATCAAAATCGCTCTAGCGCTGCAGCCTCAGAACGCGCTGGTCCTGCTATTTTTTTTTTTTACAGCTTAAATACGCCTATGCCATTTACAGCTCAAAAACATCAGTGTGTGTATGCGGCCATTGAATAACATGGAGATGCATTTTTAACCACTTCCCTCCCGGCTTATTGACAAATGACGGCAGAGCGATGGCTTTGTTATCCCGACTGGACGTCTATTGACATCCTCAGGATAACCCGCGATCAGTGGTGCTATGGGTCAATCTGACCCACCGCATTACCAATCGAGGTAAAAGGCTTCCATCGGATTGGTCATGGCTGATCACAGTGTAAACAGGAAGAGCCGTTTATCGGCTTTTCCTCTACTCAGGTCTGCAGGGGGGGCTGCAGTGATAAATGTTCAGTGCAGCCCCCCTGCAGGATCACCACAATGGACCACCAGGGAGCCCCCCCCAGGGACAACATAAGGAGGCCGCCCAGGACCACCAGGGAGAAGATCTGGAGGCCGCCCAGGGACCACCAGGGAGCCCACACTAGACCACCAGGTAAGGGGCGTACAGTGCACTGTAGGGATGGCACTGTGTCCATATGTGATGCCTGCCAGTGCCATCCCTAACAGCACTATATGCACCAGTGCCACCTATGTGTGCCCAGCAGTGCCCCCTATCAGTGCTGCATATATGTGCATCATCAGTGCCACCTCATCAGTGTCAATCTGTACTGCCTCATCAGTGCCTGTCAGTGTAGCAACATCAGTGCCAGTCAGTGAGGGAGAAAATGTACTTATGCAAAGTTTTGTGACAGAAACAAAGAAAAACATAGGGGTTAACTGTGTTCCCTAGGTGTGTTCTAACTGTGGGGGGGCTGGGCTGTTATGGGCATAAGATCTAACTGATCCCAGTGACAGAGATCAGTAGATCTCTCATGTCCCCGCTGACAGAGCGGGGAACCGCAGTGTTTACATCGGCGGTTCCCTGTTCTTATGCTGTGGCCACTTATCGCGACTCACCGGCGGACATCGGGTCCGCCCGAGCCGCGGGCACACTCCTCCGGAGTACGGCGGGCGCACGCGGTGTGGAAGGGGTTAAGAAATGCCAAAAAAAAAAAAAAATCGGCCTGATGTATCGGTCTACCTCTACTGTGCAGCATTACAGGCCTCCTCAGACCGCCCAGAGCGGCTAAATCTGTATCGAATAGTTTGTTTAAACCTTAATACCATGAATAACATTCGATTTTTTTTTTACTCCAGGAGTATATAATGAGTTTGGAAATTCTAAAGAAATGCTTAACCACTTCAATACTATGCATTTAGAAAACTTTCCTACCAGACCAATTTTCAGCTTTCAGTGCTGTTGCGTTTTGAATGAGAATTGCGCGGTCGTGCAACGTTGTACCCAAACAAAGTTTTTATCATTTTGTTCCCACAAATAGAGCTTTCTTTTGGTGGTATTTGATCACCTCTGCAGTTTTTATTTTTTGCGCTATAAACAAAAAAAGACCGAATATTTTGAAAAAAAAAAAAAAAAAAAATCTCCATTTCTGTCACAAAACTTTGTAAATAAGTAAATTTTCTCCATCACTGATGGGCACTGATGAGGCTACACTGATGGGCACTGATGATGAGGCACTTATATGCAGCAATGAGCACTGTTAGGCGGCACTGATAAGCAGCACTGACGGGCACTGATATGAAACACTGACGGACACTGATGGGCACTCATAGGCAGCACTGGGCACTAGTAGGTGGCACTGGTGGGCACGGATATGTGGCACTGGTACACACTGATAGGGGCACTGGTGGGCATATATATAGAAAGGGGCCCATTCCCTGGTGGTCTGGGGTGGCATCTAAAGGTGGCACTAAGTGCCATTCATATTGGGCACTATGCCCCTTACCTGGTAGTCTAGGGTGGTCTCCTTGGTGGTTCAGATCGGCTCCCTGGTGGTCCTGGGTGGGGACATTGTTGATGGTCCCTGGTGGTCTAGTGTGGCGATCCGAGGGGGTGCTGTGCTGATAAATCATCAGCACAAACCCTCTCCGTCAGGAATGCAGCCGATTGGCTCTCCACTCCTCAGGTCTGCAGACCTGAGTACAGGAAAGCCGATAAACGGCTTTCCTGTCTTACACTGTGACCAGCCGTGATTGGTCACGGCTGATCACATGGTAAAGTGCTTCGGATGGAAGCACTTTACCAAGATCGGTATTGCAGGGGGGGGGGTCAGACTGACCTCCCACATCACAGTGATGCGCGCGCAGCGGCTTGTTATCCTGAGGATGTCATATGACGTCCAGTCAGGATAACTAAACCACTTCCCGGCCGTCATTTTGCATACGGCGGTCGGGAAGTGGTTAAATAATGCATTACAATTTAACTAAAAATAGATTTTAGTCAACTAAATACGACAAACAATTGAAGATAACTAAAATGGGACTAAAACGGCATTTTAGTTAACTAAACTAAATTAAAATTTGATGCCAAAATTAACACTGGTGCCCCCAGAGAAAGCAGCTTGCAATGGGGACACCCAAGTAGGTGCACTCCCGGGCTGCTGCTTTGCATGTCCATTCAGACACGGAGTCGCAGCTTGGCCCCGCCCCTCATCTATCCTCATTGGCTCACTGGCTGCGATTAATAGCACAGGGAGCCAATGGCTGAACTGCTGCTATGATTGTTCCTGCAGTGCAAGGAATCACCGGCTGAAAGATTATATCTGAAAGATGCCTGCAGAAGCAGGCATCATTTAGATATCCCCACCCAAAGTCCAGGAGGTCATATGACATACATCTAGGGGGAAGTAGTTAGACAACCTATTACCATTCAGGGCAGAGAAACAGGCTCTCTTGAGGTACCCCTTCCTCAGCTCTAACATTGTACAACAAAGCTTACATAGAGCCTAGACCCTCAGCTCTAACAGACCCCCAAGAGCACAGGGGATTGAAGCTGTGAGCTTGCAAGAGAAACTGCCACTTTACACTAAATAAGCAAAGTGACAGATCCATGTAAAATATTCAACTGTAAAAAATACCTACTGTCTGATTCTACTGTAGTCTTTCCCTTAAAGCTGACTTTTCCTTGTTCATTGTACTTTCAGCCATTCCCTCCCTCCTACCTAGGTCATGTTCTGTGACCTTTAAATAACTTGCCATTTCCTAACTACACTCTGACTTCTTCATTTTCACCAAGGCGAGAGGGACGTATCATCAGCCACCCACAGCATCCCGGGATAGTTACATCACATCCTAGGAGGCTGCAGGTCAGCAAGCATTAAAATATCGTAATAATTTGGCACTCACTGACCTGCAGCCTCCTGAGAGGTTTGATGTGAATGTCCTAAGAGGATGCGAGAAGCTAAAAAAAAAAAAAAAAAAAAAGGGATTTTATTAAAACTTACCGTAAAATCCTTTTCTCCGAGTTCACTGAC
This sequence comes from Glandirana rugosa, assembly GCA_018402905.1. NCBI lineage: Eukaryota > Metazoa > Chordata > Amphibia > Anura > Ranidae > Glandirana > Glandirana rugosa. The sequence goes on from BLSH010531532.1 coordinate 240,425, forward strand.
AGACGCAGCTCTTCATGACATGTGGGGTTTATGCTTGTCCCACTAGGAGTTAACTAGGCAGGGAAAAGAACAGCTGGCCCCTCCCATGGGGCCGTCCTCTCTTCCCACATAAACCCTCCACATAGCATAGCTCAGCAGTTCATATACAAGCCGTACCGAAACAGAGCACAGAGGGGTGGGTGCTGCGTCTGTCAATGAACTCGGAGAAAAGGATTTTACGGTAAGTTTTAATAAAATCCCTTTTTCTCCTATCGTTCTCTGACAGACGCAGCTGTTCATGACATGTGGGGATGTCCCAAAGCTGTGTCAAAAAGAGGGGTGGGTAAACGACAACAAGTGTACCCAACAGAACCTCTAAGGAGGCGCCAGATGCGCCTACACTGCCGCCTGCAAAACTTTGCGGCCAAAGGCAGCATCCGAAGATGCTAACACATCAATCTTATAAAACTTAGTGAAAGTGTGTACCGAGGCCCAAGTGGCCGCCTTGCACACCTGTGACACCGAGACCTCGTGTCTGAAAGCCCAGGAAGTGCTAACAGCCTGGGTAGAATGAGCCGTGACCGGAAAAGGGGGAAGCTTGCCCCGAACAGAATATGCATGGGTTACGGTCTAATCCAACGGGAGACAGTAGCCGCCGAGGCCGCCAAACCTTTGCGCGGACCCTCTGTCAGTACAAATAGAGTATCAGACTTCCGAAAAGAAGCTGTAGCAGCTAAATACACTCGTAAGGCCCTCACTACGTCCAAGGCATGCAACTCAAATTCTTTTGGGTGCGATGGACGTGGGCACAATGAAGGAAGAACAATATCTTCGTTAATATGGAAGGAAGAAAAAAACCTTCGGAAGGAAAAAAGGAGAGGGTCGCAAGACCGCCTTGTCCTTGTGCAGGACCAGGTAGGGAGACTTGCACGATAGTGCTGCCAACTCAGACACCCGTCTGGTGGAAGTGATGGCTACCAAAAAAGCCACCTTCTGCGACAGCGGTTGTAAGGAAATCTCCCTGATATTTTCATAGGGCGGTTTCTGAAGTACAGAAAGCACCAAATTCAGATCCCACGGGGCCATCGGGGCCTTCACCCGAGATGCCATATGTCGCACACCTTGTACAAAGGTACGAATCAACCAATATCTGGCCCTTGAGAGTACTCAAAGCCAGTTTTTTGTCCAGGCCTTGCTGCAAAAAAGTCAGGACCCTGGACACCACATAAGAGTGAGGGTTATGACCCTCTGCCTCGCACAAAGCTATATAAGCCTTCCAGGAGCAGTGGTAAGTCTTGCGAGAAGTACACTTGCGAGCCTTCAACAAGGTAGGGATCACGGAGTCAGCGACTCCCCTGTCTCTTAGCACCTGGGACTCAATAGCCAGGCCGTCAAAGCCAGCGAGGGTAAAGCAGGGTGCAAGATGGGCCCCTGAGAGAGTTGATCTCTCGCAGAGGGAGCGTCTGCCACCATTTGCACCACGTCGGCATACCAAGTGCGCCGAGGCCAATCTGGAGCCACCAGGATTATTAGTATTCCCTCCGCCACTATCCTGCGTATCAATCGCGGTAGAAGTTTTATCGGAGGGAAGGCATACAGAAGGCGATAACGGCCCCAGGGGGCCACCAGAGCGTGCGTGGCCACTGCCAACGGATCCTTTGTTCTGGACACAAAGGTCTTCACCTTGTGATTGAACTGAGACGCCATGAGATCCACGTCCGGCATCCCCCATCTGCGGCAAATCTGGGTGAATACCTCCGGATGGAGAGACCACTCTCCCTGGTCCAGGGTCTGGCGACTGAGAAAGTCCGCCTGCCAGTTTTCCACACCTGGAATGTATAGGGCGGAGATTGCCGGAACGTGCCGCCCAGCACACTATCAGAGCTACCTCCGCCGCCGCTGGACTCCTCGTGCCGCCCTGATGGTTCACATATGCCACTGCCGTGGCATTGTCCGACTGAATCCGAATCGGATGACCCTGCAACCTCACTGTCCAGTGAGATAGGCACAATCTGATTGCTCTCAGTTCCAGCACATTGATGGGGAGGCGAGCCTCCTGTGCCGACCAACGGCCCTGGGCAGACAGCTGTCCCAGGATCCCGCCCCAGCCTGAAAGACTGGCATCCGTGGTGATGATCACCCACTGAAGGGGCAGGAACGACTTCCCCTGAATCAACGCCGAGTCCCGAAACCACCAGGTCAGAGACGCCCTGGTCTGGGAGCTCAGACGGATCAGAAGATCCAAGGACCGAGGGGACCTGTCCCACCGAGCCAGGATTGCTCGCTGAAGAAGAGTGTGCTCGCAGGAGCAGGTCGTCTAGGTAGGCTACTACCGCAATGCCTCTCTTGGCAGCAACGCCAATACCAGAGCTACCAGTTTTGTGAAAACTCGAGGGGCTGAGGCCAGACCAAAAGGGAGTGCCACAAATTGATAACGGAGGTCTCCCACTGCAAAGCGAAGGAAGTGCTGATGCCGTGGACAATTAGGTACGCATCCCTGATGTCCAGAGACGCCAGAAATTCCCCCTGATGGAGGGCGGCCACAGCCGAGCGGATAGATTCCATCCGGAATTTCCGCGCCTTCACATAACGGTTCAGGGCCTTCAGGTCCAATACTGGCCGGACCCCCCCCCCCCCTTTTTTGGGGACCACAAACAGCTTTGAGTAAAAACCTCGAAACCTCTCCGCAATGGCACGATCACCCCTTGGTCCGAGAGTACAGCCCCGAAGAGGGCCTCCCGGCGTGCCTGCGGGAGCCCTAAGTTCGATGGATAGAACCTGTCTGGGGGTAGAGTGTTGAACTCTATCCTGTACCCAGTGGACACCACTTCCCGGACCCACCAGTCTGCGAACCCCAGAAGACGTCCTCCCCACCCGAAGCCCGGATGGGGGCAACCCATCAGGCTGAGGAGGGCTTATCTTCTGCCTTCTCGGTTTTGCGCTGCCACTGCCGTTTTCCGGCCCCTGCAGCGACCTTACTGGGACGGGTCCCTTTACCTGCTGCGCCCGGGGCGCGAAAAAACCTTTTCTGACCCGAGGTAGGGGGCCCCTGTCTACGGTTAAACTCACGCCTCCGGGGCTCCGGGAGGAAAGTGCTCTTACCTCCTGTGAAACCCTTAATGATCTCATCCAGCCGTGGACCGAATAGACGTCCACCCTGAAAGGGAAGGTCTGCGAGACCTTTCTTGGAAGCATGGTCACCGGACCAAGAACGTAACCAGAGTACCAGTCTGAGGATAACGGCAAACACCGCTATTCTGGATAACATAGGCAGTAAATAAACTGCCGCATCACAAGGGTTCTTGAAACCTTGGTGCAAAAAAAAAAAAAAAAAAAAATCAGCCCTCTGCGGCGCATCCATTAGGCGGCCGCAGTCCAGATCATTCTGAAGCTCCGCCATACGCTCAGACAGATACTGCGCCGCCATGGCAGACGCCAGGGCTGGCCGCAGAGCCTGCCACCAGGTAGAGCGACTTTAACAGTGCCTGTCTGTCAGCGGGGTCCTTGAAGGAAGGAGCCCCTTCCAGAGGAATGGTCGTCGCCTTATTAAGGTGAGCTATCGGCGGGTCCACCACAGGTGACTCCCATTTTTTCAAAAAGCTTTCCTCAAAAAGGGATAGGGAGCAGCGAACCATTTGGACAGCAAAAAAAAGAGAGTGCCGTGGACGCTGCCATTCACGATAAATAAAGTTATCAAAAAAATTGATCATAGGGGTAAGCCTTGGGGGCCCTAGAGGGCCTGGAGGACCCAAACACATACGCAGAGGTCTGCGCTTCGCCATCCTGGCTCAATCGCAGTGATGTGCGAATTCCAGCGATAATGGCGGAAACCAGCGCTTTTTCACGCCCAGCCGCTGCTCCCTGATCCTCTCTTCTCTGTCCGAGGGACCCAGTTCACCATCAGATAGGTCCACTGGGGTCCATGTGACCCCAGAGGCCACTTCCGGATCAGAATCCTGCCCTGAAGAACAAGGGGGAGGACAACGCTTCTTGGGGGCCTGTTGGGCGACATCCGCCCAGGGGGAGAAATTCACTAAAGACCGCCCGCAGCTGGTCCAAAATAGCCCCTTGCGCAGATTGCGCCGCCGCTGATTCCTCCTCAGCAGGTTCAGCAGTATAGTCTTCGTTCTTCCCCTTAAATCACTCTTAGTAACACACAGGTGAATACCAAAACTTGAGGCACCCCCACAGAGCCGCACACCACCGCCCCACAGCGCACCAGGGAAACCCAGGAGGACTGCACCCGCTGCCACCAGCACCCACAGGAGAACCCAGCTATACTTGCTGTTTGCTGCCTGTAACTTTTGAGGATCGTCAGAAGAGCAGCACCATCAGGAGCGCACACCGTTCCAAAGAGAAAGCAAAACGTTTTAAACACGTTTTTGCAGTAGCAGGGGACACCAAGATGGCCACCGATGAACACTAGAGGCCGAAACCCACCTGCAGGGAATGTGCAGTACCGCAAATGGCCGCTCTGAGCGCCAGAGGGAAAGCCCCATAGGCCCAGCATGTCCGCGGCTACGGCAAAATGGCGGCGAAAATTCACAAGGACGGTGCCAACGATTGGGTGCGGTGGGGGTGAAAAGGAGCCCACGCGCCCCTGGCAGCGGCTACCCCAAAAAAAAAAAAAAAAAAAAAAAAAAAAAAAAAAAATATCGCAAATCGCCGCCATTTTTAGTTAAAAAAAAAAAATAAAAACCCCAAAAATGAATTCTCATCGTCCGTAAATGCGACCACTTTTGCGCAAACCAATCAATAAACGCCGATTGCGGATTTTTTTATCGCAAATATGAGGAAGAATATAAATCGGCCAAAAACGGTGAAAAAAAATTTTTTATATTTTTTTTTTGGATTTGTATTTTAGCAAAAAGTAAGAAATTTGGGTTTTTTGCAAAATTGTCGCTATTCTTTTGTTTATAGCGGCGATCAGAAATGACGCAGAGGGGATCAAATACCACCAAAAGAAAGCTCTGTTTGTGGGAAAAAAAGGACGCAAATTTCGTTTGGGTGCAACGTCGCACGACCGCGCAATTGTCAGTTAAAGCGACGCAGCGCCGAATCGCAAAAAGTGCTCCGGTCCTAAAGCTGGAAATCCTTCCGGGGCTGAAGTGGTTAATAGTCGGTCCCCCCTCCGCCCCTGAAAAGGGGGGGAAGGGAGGAACTCTCACTCACCACTCCTGACGAGCGCAGTGGTTAGCCACCCATTCGCAGCCCTTCCGCCCCTGCTTGGACGGTTGCTGCCGGACAGAAATCGCCCTACCCAAATCGCAATCCAAGATTGGGCTCAGATGGGGGTCACCCCAGGCCGCCCGCACGGAACGGGCACAATGCGGCGGGTGCCCATACCGCGGGACTGGCTCGCATCGGTCGGACAGGCCGGGGACAGTGCAGAGTCCGTGCGACTCTCTATGCCCTGGCCGGCTTCTTGATAGCAGATCAATTGCTTGATAGAAGTAGTAAAAATAAAAATAAGAAAAAAAGACGGTCATAATCAATACCGCAATTCCCCTAAAGGGAAGCCAGGTCAACTCCTTGCAAACTAGGCAATGAAACCTCTGAGCTAGGCTATGTGGAGGGTTTATGTGGGAAGAGAGGACGGCCCCATGGGAGGGGCCAGCTGTTCTTTTCCGCCTAGTTAACTCCTAGTGGGACAAGCATAAACCCCACATGTCATGAAGAGCTTGCCTCTGTCGGTGAACGTAGGTGAAAGGTACATTACCAGGAGGACGGAGGAGCAATATTAAATGATTTACAGGTCACAATATATGAAAATTCTTGGCAATTGTGTAACAGAAAGATCGAAGAGAGGGAATGACAGAAGTACAATGAATAGTAAAAGGTCTTACTCCAATACTGCAATAAAACCCTATAGAAAAAGGCCACCTTAGCTGAGTTCATTGATTTCCTTTGTACCCGATAACCAGATCTTCTAAAGCCAAGTAACACCTATATTAACTAACCTGTGTAAAAAAAGGTTGGATATACTTACCTTTTTTCAGCTCTGACTCCCCTGTGTCAAGCAGTGGCAGCCGCAGGGGAGAGGAGGGACGGCCGACAACCGGTACACCATAGGAGCCTATGGGCGATGCCTTCGTTCTTGGGGGAGGACGCCTCTCCTCTCCCCCTACAGCCACCGCTGGCTGACACAGGGGATCACGTGACTGGAATAGAGTGGGCTAACTGTAGGGAAGTATATACACATCTTTTTTTTTGTACGGGTTAGACAGTATAAGTATTAGGAGGGGGGTGGGAGTACTTAGGCCTTAGCTGGAGTTCCGCTTTAACCCTTTCGTTGCCTGGGCCTTTTTTTTTTGCGCATGTTTAAAAAATAATTTTAGGCCTAAAGATTACATAAACAAACCCCCCCCCACCATTTATTTTACTACATACTGACCCTATAGGTCAGTTTAGTGATAGGCAGGAGGACTGGTGCTAGAATTATTGCTCTCACTTCATTGTGTGTGGTGTGATATGTAACATTTGTATTGCAATCAGCATTTTTATGCAAATGAGTGTATGTGTGGGTGGGGGGGGGCTCAAAAAAAAAAAAAAAAAAAAAAAAATTTGGGGAGGATTTTATGTGCTTGGGTGTAACTAATTTTTTACCCTTAAAATTTTTTTTTTGCTTATTACATTAGGTGATAAAAAGTCCCCTTTGTGATGATTTTATGGTAATGGGTTCTCTGCAAATGAGACACGCAGGGTCTAAAAGCCCCCCGGATGTCTCTCCTGTACTCCACTGAATGTAATGAATATCGCACTGTATTACATTTTTTTCCTAGGTATGCTGGCCGGTGACACCAAGAGGCAGACCCAGAAGTGTAGCCAAACAAGTCGCTTTATAGGTCTGGAAGATGGAGGGGTGAAAATAGGATTTTTTTAACTTACCGTAAAATCCTTTTCTCTGAGTTCACTGACAGACGCAGCCCTCTCATTGACAAGTGGGGTTTATGCACATCCTACTAGGAGTAGACTAGGCAAAAAAGAAAGGCAAGCTGACCCCTCCCAGGGGGCCTCACTCCAGCATATAACCCCCCAGCTCTGCATAGCATATCAGTTTGTAACAAGCCATACAAATGCAACACAGAGGGGTGGGTGCTGCATCTGTCAGTGAACTCAGAGAAAAGGATTTTACGGTAAGTTAAAAAATCCTATTTTCTCTTACGTTCACTGACAGACGCAGCCCTCTCATTGACAAGTGGGGATGTCCCAAAGCAGTGTCATTCAAGAGGGGTGGGTAAATAACAACTGTACCCAACAGAATCCTCTCAGGAGGCGCCTGCAAAACTTTGCGGCCAAAAGCAGCATCCGCGGATGCTGACACATCAACTTTGTAAGATTTAACAAAAGTGTGCACCGAGGCCCATGTAGCCGCCTTACACACCTGAGATACCGAGGCTTGGTGTCTGAAGGCCCAGGAAGTGCTAATCGCCCTGGTGGAATGAGTAGTGACCGGAAAAGGGGGTTCTTGGCCCCGAACCGTATACGCATGGGTCACCATCTGTCTGATCCAAGGGGAAAAAGTAGTCGACGAGGCCGCCAAACCCTTTTGCGGCCCTTCCGTCAGTACAAACAAAGCAACAGACTTCCGAAAAGAAGCTGTAGCCGTCAAATACACCTGCAAAGCCCTTACGACATCCAAAGAATGCAAAGCAAACTCCTTGGGATGCGACGGGTGCGGACACAATGAAGGGAGAACAATGTCCTCATTAATGTGAAAAGAGGACACCACCTTCGGTAGGAACGAAGGAGAAGGGTGCAGCACCGCCTTATCCTTATGAAGGACCAAGTAGGGAGACCTACATGACAAATCCGCCAACTCAGACACCCGCCTAACGGATGTAATGGCCACCTTTTGAGACAGCAATTGTAAGGGAATATCCCTGATCTTCTCATATAGCGGTTTCTGCAGTACAGAAAGTACTAAATTTAAATCCCATGGTGCCAAAGGAGACCATACCTGAGGAGCCACATGACGTACACCCTGTACAAATGTACGAATCAAAGAATGCGTCGCTAAAGGACGTTGAAAAAGAATCGCCAGAGCTGAAATCTGACCTTTGAGTGTACTCAAAGCCAATTTGTTATCCAGGCCTTGCTGCAAGAAAGCCAGCACCGGGGATATAGAGAAAGAGCGGGGGTTCCAATCCCCCGCCTCACACCAGGCAATATAAGCCTTCCAGGTACGAGGATATATCTTGCGCGAAGAACACTTGCGTGCCTTAAGCATGGTAGGGATCACGGAGTCAGAGACACCCCTATCCCTCAGCACCTGGGACTCAATAGCCAAGCCGTCAATGCCAGCGAAGGTAAAGCAGGGTGCATGATGGGTCCCTGTGACAGCAGATCTTCGCGAAGCGGGAGCCGCCAGGGAACATCTGTTACCATCTGCACCACGTCGGCGTACCAAGGGCGCCGAGGCCAATCCGAAGCCACCAGGATTGTCGGGATCCCCTCCACTTCTATCCTGTGCAGTAGCCGTGGTAGTAGCTTGAGGGGAGGGAAGGCATACAGAAGCCGGTACCGAACCCAAGGTGCTACCAGTGCGTCCGTGGTGGCCACCAACGGATCCCTTGTTCTGCACACGAAAGTCTGCACCTTGTGATTGAACCTGGACGCCATTAGGTCCACGTCTGACGTGCCCCACCTGTGGCAAATCTGGCGGAACACCTCTGGATGTAGAGACCATTCCCACTGATCCAGTGTCTGGCGACTGAGAAAGTCCGCCTGCCAGTTTTCTACGCCCGAAATGTAAATGGCGGAGATTGCCGGCACGTGAAGTTCTGCCCATGTCAGAATGTGGGCCGCTTCCGCAGCTGCTGCCGGGCTCCTTGTTCCGCCCTGATGGTTCACGTACGCCACTCCCGTGGCGTTGTCCGACTGAACCCGAACCAGGAGGCCTCACAGCCTTGCCGACCAGTGGGAGAGACAGAGCCTGATTGCCCTCAGCTCCAGCACATTTATTGGAAGGCAAGATTCCTGCGCCGACCAACGGCCCTGAGAAGACAACTGCCCCAGGTCCCCTCCCCAGCCCGATTGGTCAATAGTCACGACGAACGCCAGCCTATTTAGGGGGAGAAACGACTTCCAACGTCAAAGCCGGGGGCCGGAGCCACGAGGTCAACGACCCCCTGGTCTGATGATGCAATTTGACCAGCTGGTCCAGGGACAACAGAGACTTGTCCTACCGTAACAGGATTGCTTGCGGCATGAGCCGATTGTGATTCTGGGCATAAGGTATCGCCTCGAAGGCCGAGATCATGAGCCCTAACACCTGCATACAGAACCGACGTGACAGCAGGGTTCGCACTGCTGCTTGTAGTGTCAGCAACTTGGCCGGAGGTAAGAACACCTTCGCCTGCACCGTGTCCAGTATTAGACCCAGATATTCCAGTCGACAGGACGGGGTCAATGTCGACTTCTGCAGGTTGATCAGCCAGCCGAAGTCTCTCATTGAGGCCATGGTGATAGCAACATTGTGCTCCAGAGCTGAGGCAAACTCCGCTCGCAGGAGTAGGTCGTCGAGGTATGCTACCACAGCAATGCCTCTCTGCCTCAATAGAGTCAGCCCCGGAGCCAACAGCTTGGTTAAGACCCAAGGAGCCGAGGCCAGACCGAAGGGAAGTGCCACAAATTTGTAATGTAATGTAGGTCTTCTACCACAAAGCGCAGGAAGCGCTGATGCCGGAGACAAATGGGAACATGCAGATAAGCGTCCCTGATATCCAGAGACGCCATGAACCCCTTGGAGAAGGGCGGCCATGACCGAGCGGACCAATTCCATCCTGAATTTTCACGCTTTCACAAAGTGATTTAGCGCTTTTAGATCCAGAACTGGCCTGCCCCACCCTTTTTGGGCACCACAAAGGTTTGAACAGAAGCCGCAAAACCTTTCTAAGGGAGGTACCGGCACAATCACCCCTTGTTCGGACAGCATCTGAACAGCCCCTAAAAGAGCTTCTTGACGCCACTGCGGAACCTCAAGTTCGATGGGAAGAACCTGTCTGGGGGTAGAGTGCTAACCTCTATCCTGTACCCGGAAGACACCACTTCCCGCACCCACCGGTCGGAAATGCGGGCAGTCCACCTGTCTGCGAACCCCAGAAGTCGGCCCCCCACCCGAGAGTTGGGCGGGGGCAACCCATCATGCGGAGGAGGACTTTACCTCTGTCTTTTCGGGCTTGCGCTGCCAGGGCAGCTTACCGGACCCCGAGGCAGACTTGCCGGGCCTTGAGCCCTTGCCCGCTGAACCGGGCGCACGAAAAAAACGCTTCTGGCCCGATGATGAAGGACCCTGCTTACGCCGGAAATCCCGCTGCTTGGGTTCTGGGAGAAAAGGTACTCTTCCCCCCCCCGGTGAAATCCTTAATGATTTCATCCAATTGCGCCCCAAAAAGCCGACCACCCTGAAAAGGAAGGTCCGTGAGGCCCTTTTTGGACGCGTGGCCACCCGACCAACACCACAACCACAGCACCCGTCTGATAATGACTGCAAAAACAGACATCTTCGACAGCATGGGGAGCAGGTCCAAGGCCGCGTCACAAAAGTACCGGAGACCCTGTATCAGATGGTCAGCCTGCTGCCAAGCCTCAGGTGAACACCTGCAGCCCAACGCATTGTGCAATTCTGTCGCACATTCCGTAAGTGACTGCGCTAACCATGGCCGACGCCAGAGCTGGTCTCATTGCCGCTCCCCCACCAAGAATAATGCCTTGGAAACTGCCTCCGTTCGCCTATCGGCCGGATCCTTAAAGGATGGAGACCCTTCCAAGGAAATGGTCGTCGTCTTATTCAGGCGAGCCACCGGAGGGTCCACTGCGGGGGATGCCCACTTCTGCAAAAATCTGTCCTCAAAGGGATAGCGCACAGAGAAACGTTTGGGCAGTGAAAAGGAATTCTGCGGACGCTGCCATTCCTTATACACAAACTGGTCAAAAAATTGGGCATAAGGATATGCCTTAGGGGTCCGTGACGGCTTAAAGGACCCACAAACGTAGGCAGTCTCCTGCGACTGCCCGGCCTGGTCCAGCCGTAAAGACTCACGGATATCGGTGATCAGGGAGGCCACCAGCGCCCTTTTGCGCGCCACCGAGGCCCCCTGGTCTTCCTCAACGTCCGAGGGCTCCAGTTCACCATCTGAGAGCTCCACGGGGGTCCCTGTGACCACTGAGGCCCCTTTCGGTTCAGAATCCTCCTCAGAAGATGGGGGGGGGGGGGGGGGGGGCTTTTT
>BLSH010531532.1:263270-282713 GCA_018402905.1 Glandirana rugosa
GGGGGGGGGGGGGGGGGGGGGTGAGCACAGTACAGGGTGGGCAGGAGAGGTGTTGAAAATAATTGTGTAATCAATAAATCGCAATGCAGCCTCCCCCTCCATGCCTAAATGTACTATATACATGTGATCACACACAGCTGGGATTTCCCACTGTGACAATGACCTTGGATCTGAAACTCCCGGCGGACGGGGGCTGCTGTAACAAAGTCCTGCCTCCTAGACCACCTGTTAGCATAGAGAGCACACTGATCCAATGCCAGAAAATGTAATCAGTGTGACGTGCATCATAGGAGCTGGTCTAGGAGGCGGGACTTTGTTGACAACAGCCACTGGGCAATTCAAATCCAAGCTCTGTGTAAGGGCCAGTTCACACCATAGAAACGCAGTCCGGATGCGTTCCGGATGCTTTTCGGCATACGCGTTTTTGATGCAGTCCAGTGCAGTTTTCCCCCCCTTTTTTTCTTAGGACATGTGCGTTCCAGTCCGTTTTTGCTGCATGTAGGTGCGTTCCAGCGCGTAATAGTGCGTTCTGGTGCGTTTTTGATGCGTTGTACCGCGTTCCAGTACAGTTCAGTGCATGAAAAATGCAGCATGTTCTACTTTTTTTTCTGGAGCTGGAACGCACTGGAACTGACTGCACTGGTGTGAACTAAGCCATTGAAAGCCATATAAACCTACTTTCCATGCGTTTTTTGATCCAGAAAAAAAACGCACTGGACTGCATGTGGTGTGAACTGGCCCCAACAGCGGGAGATCCGCGCTCTGAGTGATCCGGGCACTGGTAGGCTGCACTGATGGCCACTGGTTGGCTGCACCGATATGCTGCACCGATGGCCACTGATACTGCTGCACTGATGGCCACATATAAGACTGCATTGATGAGGCTGCAATGATGGGTTTTTGATGAAAACCATGGGCAGTAATCGTGATGCATTGCGGAATTGAAGACAGGATAATCGTAATCGAATCGAGAGACCAGTAAAGATGCGCACCTCTAGTGGGCAGGAGGGCACAGTTGGATATGAACACAGTCACTAGGATCTTCTGCTCCCCACACACACCACAATGGAGCTGAAATCTGATCCCCCTTACACATACAGTAGCTAGGATGTGCACAGTGTAAAGCTGGCTACTGGGTTTAGTTCTGACCTGTGTAAATCTACAGTCAGAACGGTAGCCGAGTGGCAACAGCCAGCACTACACTGTGCACACGGTAGCTGTGTGTAATGGAATTGGATGGGGAGGAGCTCTCTGTGCCTGTGCTCAAGCTGTGTGCCGTGCAGGGATGGGAGACACGGACATGCGGTTCCTTCAGCGCTCATGCGCCGGTGACGTCGCCGGCCCATTCAAAAGTAAATGTCTTCTAAACTGTGCAAGTTTAGGAGATATATACTGTACCTTTAGGTGAGCCTCATTATAGCCTTACCTATACGTAAATATCAACCATGGGCGTCCACTCCCACTTTAACATCATTAAAAGAAAATCCCAAATTTTGTGTTGCCACCAGAGGGGAAATTTTGCAATGGGGAAACTAGTTCAGGGATTCCCTCAATATGAAGACATTCCCTCTCACTTCAGGTTTTGGCTATGGGACAGGAAGTGAAGGGAAATCTCCCCAATGGGACTCAGATAGCAAAAAAAAAAAAAAAAAACCCTACAGGAGGTTATAACTGTCCATTGCTCTACACAAAATGAAAAAAAGTTTTGGACTTTAGTTCTACCTTAACCACTTACCGCCAAATCACATACCTGTACGTATCTTGTCGTCAAGTGGTTGTACTGGAGTGATACTTGCAGCTGCAGGCATCACCCCTGTATCATTTTTTTTTTTTTTAGAACCAACGGTCTGCTCTAGTAAGAACAACCGGGGCTGTTATTTCAAGCAGCAGGAGGGGACGTCTCCCCCCCCCCAACCCAAGCAACCAGCCAGCTGGCCGCAGACCGAACAATGCCGAAATCGGCTTCAATCGGGTCTTGGATGTAGTAACCTGGAAGCAACGTCATGACATCACTTCCGATTCAAAAACGCAGATATTGGCGTGCAGAGGAGGGATTTGAGGTCTTATAAACCACCGATTCCTCCATAAAGAGGACCTGTCACTGCCTATTACTGTCACAAGGGAGGTTTATGCTCCTTGTGGCAGCAAGAAAAAAAAAAAAAATGTAAAAAGCGTCCCATCCCTTCGAGCTCGCGCGTGAACACATACGCAAGTCGCACTCACAAATGTATAAACGGTGTTCAAACGACACATGAGGTATCGCTCGAGCCATAGCAATAATTCTAGCACTAGATCTCCTCTAACTCAAAACTGGTAACCATTAAAATATTTTAAAGCGTCGCTGGTGGGGATTTTTAAAGCGGTTGTATAGCTTCCTATATTATTTGTACCTATAGGGAAGCCTAGAATAATGCTTCCCTATAGGTACTATAAATATCTCCTAAATATGCACCGTTTAGGATATATTAAGGCTCCATGCACACTGGACGATAAAAAAAAAAAAAAAAAAAGAGGATCTAAAAACTTCTGTAGCTTTGTAGTGAGTCTTTCAGCTTTCATCAGCATTGATGCACCAGCGTATTGGAGCGTTTTTTTTTTTCCCTTTTTCAATGGATCCAAAACAACCAAAACCGCTGGTGAACGACGTTTATGAGTGTTTTAAGCTTTCAACGTTTTTGTGGTCAGAAGAACGACTCTTGAATGGGATTTTAGGGCGTTCTGACAACAGCCCATAAACTCCACTGCTGATAAACGACCATAAATGTCCACGTGTGCATGGACACATAGGATAACATAGAGGGGAGTTTATGGGCTGTTAAAAAAAAAAAAACGCCCAAAAACGATGTGTGCATGGAGCCTTACTGTACACCAGCCTTTCTCAACTTTTTGAACACAGAGGAACCTTTGAAATAATTCTCCGGTCTCGGGGAACCCCTGCTAAAAATTAAAAATCTTCAACTCATGATACATCAGTGTGATGGTCAATGGGAAGAATGCTCCTTACACTTGTGGTCATTGGGAAGAATTACCCCCCTTACAGATAGCTAAAAAGATCAATGATGTCATTGGGAATTTATCTGAGGGGTAGAAATTTACCATTGCTCAAGGAACCCCTAGCAACCTCTGGAGGAACCCTAGTTGAGAAACCCTGCTGTATACTGTGTCGCATGCACTCTAAAGGAATGGCCGCCACCTGTGCCGTTTCTTCAGCAGCGTGTGCCATGACCAGCGGCTCCTACGCAGGAAGGGACGGCACGCAGCTCCGGCCAGTCACGCAGTCAGAGGCTGCGGCCCGGAAAGAAGACAGGCAAAGATGGATGCGACCTCCAGCGGTGAAGATGCAGGCTTTGTTTACAGGTGTCACATAATGTGCTAGTATGCGATGCATACTAGCACATTATGCCTTTACTTTACAGGGAAGAAATGCAAAAAACATCACAGTTGACTTCCTCTTTAAGTACCGTAGTATTTCACCATTCCACGAGTGTGCACAATTTTAATGCGTGACATGTTGGGTATCTGTTACTCGGTATTACATCATCTTTCAAACAAGAGGGGCGCACCAACCTAGTGCAATACCATTAAAAATATAAGATAAAATCCATATACTCACAAGCGGAGCAGATAGCAAGGCATTTAAAATTTATACACCTCCAGGGGAGTAAACAGACAACACCTCAGCAAAGGGACCGGACGGTGACCGTATGGCCAGGCTAAAGCGTTTCCAGGGCGAACCCTCTTCATCAGAGGCTCTGATGAAGAGGGTTCGCCCTGGAAACGCATTAGCCTGGCCATACGGTCACCGTCCGGTCCCTTTGCTGAGGTGTTGTCTGTTTACTCCCCTGGAGGTGTATAAATTTTAAATGCCTTGCTATCTGCTCCGCTTGTGAGTATATGGATTTTATCTTATATTTTTAATAAATATTTTTAATGGTATTGCACTAGGTTGGTGCGCCCCTCTTGTTTGTGTTTTCTTTGTAGTATATTTGGATTCCCATGATCCTGAAGAGGGTAGCAAGACCATTAGTGCTGACTAACCACTACGTTCTTAGAGACTCCATGTTGGATTAAATACCCCCGCTACATGGTTTGACATCTGATAGAGGAATTGGAGCGCAGGAGTTTATTGGTTTTTGTTTTTTTTTTAGAACATCATCTTTCACATTATACAAAAAATTGGGGTAACTTTACTATTTTGCTTATTTAAATTCATTGAAGTATTTCTTCCAAATAAAAATTGTGTTTTGAAGACCGCTGTGGCCTAGGATCTTTGCTAATATATATATTTATTTATTTATTTATTTATTTATTATGTTTGGGGGTTCCAAGTAATTTTCTAGCAAAAAAATACTGATTTTTAACTTGTAAGCAACAAGTGTCAGAAATAGGCCTGATCTTCAAGGGGTTTATGGCACCCCCAATGCATCTTGGTAATTTACACCACAAAATGTACAGTAACAAAGTACCATGCGTTTTGGTGCAATGCGATTTTGCTTCCAGACCGCCCACCGCACATTTACTTCGGCAGCATGGCCCAGCTGCGTGAAGCAACGTACCTATAATGGCCGCTGGGACCCGCCGATCGATCACTGGAAAGGCAGACCACCATTCTGTCAGAGATCTTGTGCTCCTGCTAATCAGGAACACAGATCTCTCTCTTCCTCCAATCAGTCCATCCCCCACACAGTTAGCAAGCACTCCTTAGGAGCACACTTAAAGAGGAAGTAAACCTTCTTGTATACTTTGTACCTATAGATAAGCTTTATTCTAAGCTTACCTATAAGTACTGTAGATATCTCCTAAATGTGCACTGTTTAGGAGATATTTACTATATACTGCGCTGATGATGTCATTGTCACATGCGATCTGAAGGAACGGCTCCCTGTGCTCTTACTTCAGAAGCATGGAATATGGGAAATGATTGACCTATACACAGGTTGAACTGGATGGACCGTTGTCTTTATTCAACCTTACCTACTATGTAACTATGTGTCACTACTGGTGGCTCCCATACGCATGCGCGGGAGTGACGTCAAAACAGCTCTGCCCAGTTACACAGCCAGAGTCCAAAGGAAGATGGGCAAAGATGGATGCGTCCTCCAGCGGGGACAGTGCAGGCTTCGTTTGCAGGTAACTGTCACATAATGTGCTAGTATGCGATGCATACTAGCACATTATGCCTTTACTTTGCAGGGAATGAAGAAAAAAATAAATCAGAGTTTACTCCCTCTTTAAATTATAACTAAAGGAAACTTTTTTCTGTTTAGTTTTGGATAGAGTGGAGAGAGATTAGATCCCCGGTCAGGTTTTATTGCTGTCTGTGCCCCCGTTAGGGAGATTCCCCCTCTCTATTTGTCCTGTTTACCATTAAAAGTGAAAGAAAATCCCAAGTTTTGGGTTGTCCCCAGAAAAGTAAGAGGGGAAATCTTCCAATGGGGACCCTGGTTCTGGTGAGCTGGGGGTCCCTAAAGAATTCCCTTAATTTGCAGAGATTTCCTCTCACTTCCTGTTTGGCTATGAGACAGGAAGTGAAGAGAAATCTTCGCAATTGGACACAGATGGTGAAAAACAAATCAAATGGGCGTTATTATAAACCTCCCTCCTTACTCTATCCAAAAAAAAAAAAAAAAAGTTTTGCCTATAGTTCTACTTTAACCCCTCGATTGTCCCTGATATTAACCCCTTCCCTGCCAGTGTCATTAGTACAGTAAGAGTGCATATTTTTAGCACTGGTGTCACTGGTCCCCAAAAAAGTGTCAGTGTCTGATTTGTCCACTGCATTTATGCAGTCCCGCCATAAGTCACTGATCGCCACCATTGCTTGTAAAAAAAAAAAAAAAAAAAAAAAAAAAAAAAAAAATCCCATAGTTTGTAGATGCTATAAGGGTACTTTCACATTGGGGTGGGTGGGCGATAGCAGCGATTTTCCGCTCTTATAGCTAAGCTATGCGGGCAGAAGCGTGGCGCTTTTAATCCCCCCCCCCCCCCACAAGGGGTTAAATGTGCCAGTGTGCCACGCTACCGAGGCAGTGTGCAGCCCACTTTGGAAGCACTTGCCATGGATTTCAATGGCAGGAGTGGTGTAAACACTGCTCAGCACACCGCCCCAAAAATGCTGCTTGCAGGACATTTTGAAACGTCCTGCAAGCGCACCACCCCAGTGTGACAGCACTCAGGGGTGGGAGGTTTTTCAGGCACTATTTTTAGCCCAAAAGTGCCTGAAAAACACCCCATCGTGAAAGGTGCCTAACTTTTGCGCAAACCAATCAATAGACACTTATTGGGATTTTTTTTTTTACCAACAATATCTAGCAGAATACAGATTGACCTAAATTGATGACGAAATTTGAACAACATTTATTATTGGATGTGTATTACAGCAGAAAGTAAAAAAAAAGACAATGCTTTTTTTTTTATTATTATTAAATTGTCTGTCTTTTTTGTTTATAGTTTAACCACTTCACCCCCGGAAGGATTTCCCACTTTAGGACCAGAGCACTTTTTGCGATTGTGCACTGCGTCGCTTTAACTGACAATTGTGCGGCCGTGCGACGTTGTACCCAAACTAAATTGGCCTCTTTTTCCCCCCACAAATAGAGCTTTCTTTTGGTGGCATTTGATTCTCTCTGTGACAATTTTGCAAAAAAAAAAAAAAAAAAAGCAATATTCCTTATTTTTTTGCTAAAATACAAATCCAAAATATATATATATAAAAAGTATTCACCGGTTTTGGCCAATTTATATTTTTCCTCATATTTTTGTAGGGGAAAAAAAAAATTGCAATCAGCGTTTGATTGGTTTGCGCAAAAGTTGCCGCGTTTACGGATGATGAGAATTAATTTCTGGCTTTTTTTTTTTTTACTAGTAATGGCGGCGATTTGCAATTTTTATGGGGACTGCGATATTGGGTCAGAGATTTTTGACACTTTGTTGGGACCAATGACATTTATACAGCGATCAGAAATTGAAATATCCACTGATTACTGTATAAATGTCATTGGTAGTGAAGGGGTTAACCTGCAGGGGGAGATCTAGGGGGTAACTGTGTTCCCTGGGTGTGTTCTAACTGTGATGGGGCTGGGCTGCCATGGGCATGAGAGATCTAACTGATCCCTGTCACTGGGATCAGTAGATCTCTCACATGCCGCCTGATAGAGCAGGGAACCGCCGTGTTTACATTGGCGGTTCCCCGTTTTTCTTCTCTGCCAGCCAATCGCGGGTAGCCGATGGACATTAAGTCCGCCCGAGCCATGGAAAACAGTCCTGCAGAGTGCAGCAGGCACGAGAGTGTGCTGCCAGTGGGGCGCTCCCGCCCTGGATTAAAGGGATAAGGTGGCAACCCTAAAGACTGTAATTGTCAGTTAAAGTAACGCAGAGCTGTAGTGCAACAAAATGGCCTGGCCATGAAGGGGGGTAAATCTCCCTGAGCTGCAGTGGTAAAGAAAAAATCAAAAGGGGGGGTGAGGTGCTACTTTTGCACTTTTCTCACACAGAACTGTCCAATAAGAATGAGTGGACGGCCCAGAACACGCGAAGAAAGCATGCGCTCCACCGCTGCTGAACATCCAGCCGCCGCCCCCCCCCATAAATAAAAGCTGCTGACTGGTAGGGTTGCCACATCATCCCTTTAATCCAGGACACATTAATTACACAGGGTCTGTGGCTAATTAACCACTTGGCGACCGTCAACCGCAGGTTGACGGCGACAAGGTGGCTCTCCTAGGCAAAACGCCGTCATCTGATGGCGGTTGCCAGATTGTGCACTGTGAACGCGCGCACGCCGCCGGAGGCGCGCGCGCCTGCGCGCTCACTGTGTTCGGGGGGGGGGGGCCAGGGAGCGGCGGACTCGATCACCGCCGGCTACCCGCGATCTGTGTAAGTAAACACGGACCTCCGTTCTGTGAGAGGGGGGGGGGGGAGGGCTGTGATCACTTCCCTTCCCTTCCCCTGCCAGCCCAGCCCCCACACAGTAAGAACACGCCCAGGGAACACAGTTAACCCTTAGAGCGCCCCCTGCAGGTTAACCCCTTCACTGCCAATGACATTTACACAGTAATCCTTGCATTTTTATAGCACTGATCGCTGTATAAATGCCAATGGTCCCAAAAAAAGTGTCAAAAATGTTCCGATCTGTCCGCCCCAATATTGCAGTACCGCTAAAAATCGCAGATCGCCGCCATTACTAGTAAAAAAAATAATACTAAAAAAAAACCTCAGAAATGAATTCTCACCATCCGTAAACGCGGCCACTTTTGCGCAAACCGATCAATAAACGCCGATTGCAATTTTTTTTATCGCAAATATGATGAAGAATATAAATCGGCCAAAACTGATGGAAAAAAAATGTTTATATTTTTTTTTGGATTTGTATTTTAGCAAAAAGTAAGAAATTTGGGTTTTTTTGCAAAATTGTCGCTCTTCTTTTGTTTATAGCGGCGATCAGAAATGACGCAGCGGTGATCAAATACCACCAAAAGAAAGCTCTATTTGTGGGAAAAAAAGGACGCCAATTTTGTTTGGGTACAACGCCGCACGACCGCGCAATTGTCAGTTAAAGCGACGCAGTGCAGAATCGCAAAAAGTGCTCTGGTCCTAAAGGGGGAAATCCTTCCGGGGCTGAAGTGGTTAAGGTGGTAATTAAACTCACTTGGTGCCTCATCTGCATTAAATCAGCCTCAGAACAACCTGTGTAATTCATATGTGTCCTGGATTAAAGGGATGAGGTGGCAACCCTACTGACCGGTGCACAGACAGGACGAGAAGAGAGGCTCAGATATACACACGGTACACAGGCTCGCCATATGCAGAAGTCCCCCCACACTCCTCTATAACACACAGCCGACACCACCACGTGTATAAAGTGTCACTTTGACCGGAAGTAAATCGTCCCACACCCCCAGGGGGTCCCTCCTTACCCACAGCGGCCGACACCGCCCCCAACAGGACGACCAGCAATCCCCTCATTCCCTGGCTCTGCGCTGGCGGGCAATTCAATGGATTTGAATTCGGCGCGCTCCCGCTTTGTCAGTCGCGTATTGGCTGCTCAGGGATCCAATCATGGGCGGGGACACGCCCCCTCTATGGCGTCAACACGTATTTTCTGTTGTCGGAGCACGTTTGTACGTGACTCCCCTCCCCGTACAGAGCGGGGGAGGGGTGATAACATGCTGATCTCCCGACATTGCAGCGCCGCAGTAACGCTGTAAAGTCCGGGTGTCGCGGTGTCACTTTTGATGCTGCGTGGGCGGAGCTTATCTGCAGCCAATGGGGTAGCTGTGTGACTGACACCCCCCCTCAGTTTTGGATGTTTCCTTTGTTGTGTGGAGAAGGGGCGCTCTGTAGGTGCGGGGCGCACATAGGGGGAGATTTACTAAAGCTGGAGAGTGCAAAATTTAGTGCAACGCCACACAGAGACCAATCAGCTTCCAGGTTTTATTGTCAAAGCTTGATTGGACAAGCTGTGGTTAGAGGCTGATTGGCTGCCATGCACACCGTTTTTTGCACTCTCCAGCTTTAGTAAATCAACCCCAGAGTCTGCGTCCCGCACCCTTGTTTAGTGACGTTGTTCTGTTAATAGCAAACACTCAATGGCATGCGCAGCTACGAGCGGCGTGTAAACGAAAAGCCGCTTTTCTGTACTTGTGCTATTGAAGAGCGAGCGTTCTATATCCACAGAACACACAACTATCTCCGGGAGGTTGTGCATGCGCAGCGTGCGAGCATCCCATGGGCGTTGTCCCCTTTCCATCATGACAAACCCCAACACGTTAGCGGCGCACTGCAATATTTTTTTTTTTTTTTTGCAGTGTACCATACACTGCGAGATTTGTAATAACCACACACTCACCTGTCCAGCTGCCTCGTTCCCCTCCTCCTCCTCCTCCGTGCATTGCAACTGCAGCGCTGTGAATGGCCGGCCAATTTTCTGGGACCGGTGATGTCCTAGAAGATCGCCGGAGGGGAGAGGTGAACCTCCTTGCAGGAGAAGAAGGGGGAGCTGAATACCTGTAAAAACCCCGCCCCCCCCAAAAAAAAATGACATGCCAATTGTGTCATGTCGGTGTCACCTTCACTTAAAGCGGAAGTTCCACTCTCTCTCCCTCCCCCCTCTATCTCCATCCCCCCTCTCTCTCTCTCCCTCCCCCTCTCTCTCCCTCCCCCCTCTCTCTCTCTCCCTCCCCCATCCAAGAACATAGTAACCCCCCTCTAGTTAAATAAGACCCCAGCTGGGAGGACTGCAGGGGGGTGATAAGAGGGGACCCCCGTCCAAGAACATAGGAACCCCCGTCCAAGAACATAGGAACCCCCCTCCAGTTAAAGAGGACCCCAGCTAGGAGGACTAATGGAGGGGGGGGGGGTGATAAGAGGGAACCCCCATCCAGGAACATTGGAACCCCATTTACTGTTAAAAAAATAACCCCAGTTGGGGGGACTGCAGAGGGGTGATAGGAGGGACCTTGCCCATCCCCTGACCACTGGCCAGGAAGACTGCAGGCAGCTGCCCCCTCCTCCCTCTGGAGAAGGTGAATGGTATGTAGTGAGTGAAGACATCCAGAGCCATACACACACATGGACAGTGCATGGTTTAGGGGTGCGCTATGTCCAGAGTATAGGGTTTAGGAGTGTGCTAGGTACAGAGTGCAGGGTTTATAGGTGCGCTATGTACAGAATGCAGGGTTCAAGATTGTGTTATGTACAGAGTCCTGGGGTGTGTTGTGGACAAAGTGCATTGTTTAGGGGTGCGCTATGTCCAGAGTGTAGGGTTTAGGAGTGTGCTAGGTACAGAGTGCAGGGTTTATAGGTGCGCTATGTACAGAATGCAGGGTTCAAGATTGTGTTATGTACAGAGTCCTAAGGTGTGTTGTGGACAAAGTGCATTGTTTAGGGGTGCGCTATGTCCAGAGTGTAGGGTTTAGGGGTGTGCTGTATCTAGAGTGCAGGGTTTAGGGGTGCACTGTGTAAAGAGTGCAGGCTTTAGGAGTGAGCTATGTACAGAGTGTGGGGTTCAGGGGTGTGCTATGTACAGAGTGCAGGGTTCATGGTGTGCTATGTACAGAGTGCAGGGTTTAGAGTTGCGCTAAGTGCAGGGTTCAGGGGTGTGCTATGTCCAGAGTGCAGTTCAGGGATGTGCTATGTCTAGAGTGCAGGGTTCAGGGGTGCACTATGTCCAGAGTGCAGGTTTTAGGGGTGTCCCGTGTCCAGAGTGCAGGGTTTAGGAGTGTGTTATGTCCAGAGTGCAGGTTTTAGGGGTGTGCTGTGTCCAGAGTGCAGGGTTTAGGAGTGTGTTATGTCCAGAGTGCAGGGTTTAGGGGTGCGCTGTGTACAGAGTGCAGGGTTTGGGAGTGTGCTATGTCCAGAGTGCAGGGTTTAGGGGTGGGCTGTGTACAGAGTGCAGGATTTAGGGATGCATTATGCCCGGAGTATAGGGTTTAGAGGTGCAATATGTACAGAGTGCAGGGTTCAGGCATGCGCTATGTACAGAGTCCAGGCGTGTGTTGTGGACAGTGCATGGTTTAGGGGAGCACTAGGTCCAGAGTTTAGGGGTGTGCTATGTACAGAGTTCATGGATGCGCTATGTACAGAGTGCAGGGTTTAGGGGTGCTCTATGTACAGAGTTCAGGGTTTAGGGGTGTGCTATGTACAGAGTGTAGGGTTCAGGGGTGCACTCTGTCCAGAGGGCAGGGTTTAGGAGTGTGCTGTGTCCAGAGTGCAGGGTTTAGGAGAGTGCTATGTACTGAGTGCAGGGTTCAGAGGTGTGCTATGTACAGAGTTCAGGGGGGAGCTATGTTCAGGGAAGCAAAACCCAAACCTCCTGCATTCGGGTTCATCAACCAAGAGTCATGCAATATGGCGAAGAAATAGAAAATCTCTATAGATGTGAGTATCCCTCCACACTCAATGGTCTTGCAGCCCTCCTTAGGATCATGGGCATCCAAAAGCACTAGGGAAGAAACACAAGAGAGGGGTGCACCGACCTAGTGCAATACCGTTTAAAAGATTTATTAAAAATAATATAATTAAAATATACTCACAAATAGAGCAATGTAAAAGACAAAACAAGATGAAAAGTGGTCGCTATGCCTCCAAGGCACCTATGGATCTCCACCTCAGCAGGGGGACCGAACGGTGTCTGTCTGGCCAGGCTGACGCGTTTCCAGGGCGAACCCTCTTCCTCAGAGCCACAGGCTATGAGGCTCTGAGGAAGGGGGTTCGCCCTGGAAACACGTCATCCTGGCCACACGGACACTGTCCGGTCCCCCTGCTGAGGTGCACCCCTCTCTTGTGTTTCTTCGCTATGTGCAGGGCTCAGCGGTGTTCTTTGTCCAAAGTGCAGGGATTAGGGGTGCACAATTTCCAAAGTGCAGGGTTTAGGGGTGCGCTATATCCAGAGTGTAGGGATCAGGGTTGCGCTATGTCCAGAGTGCAGGGTATAGGGGTGCACTGTGTACAGATTGCAGGGTTTACCAGATGCCCAGAGTATAGGGTTTACAGATGCGCTATGTACAGAGTGCAGGGTTTACAGGTGCGCTATGTACAGGATTTCGGGGATGCGCTATGTATAGAGTGCAGAGTTCAGGGGTGCACTATGTACAGAGTGCACGGTTTAGGAGTGCCCTATGTATGGAGTGCAGGGTTTAGGGGTGTGCTATGACAGAGTGCAGGGGTGTGCTATGTGTACAGTTCAGGGGTGCGTTATGTACAGAGTGCAGGATTTAGGTGTGTGCTATGTCCAGAGTGTAGGGTTCAGGAGTGTGCTATGTACAGAGTGTAAGGTTCAGAGGTGTGCTGTGTCCAGAGTGCAGCATTTAGGGGTGCACTGTGTACAGAGTGCGGGTTTATGGGTGCGTTATGCCCAGAGTATAGGGTTTACAGGTGCGCTATGTACAGAGTGCAGGGTTTATGGGTGCGCTATGTACAGAGTGCAGGATTCAGGAGTGCGCTATGTACAGAGTCCAGGGGTGTGTTGTTGACAGTGCATGGTTTAGGGGTGTGCTATGCCCAGAGTGCAAGGTTTGCGGGTGCCCTATGTACAGAATGCAGGGTTCAGGAGTGCGTTATGTACATAGTCCTGGGGTGCGCTATGTCCAGAGTGTAGAGCTTAGGGGTGCACTATATCCAGAGTGCAGGGTTTAGGGGTATGCCGTGTCCAGGGTGCAGGGTTTAGGAGTGTGCTATGTACAGAATGCAGGGTTCAGGAGTGTGCTATGTACAGAGTGCAGGGTTTAGGGGTGTGCTATGCCCAGAGTTTAGGGTTTAGGAGTGAGCTATGCCCAGAGTGAAGAGTTTAGGAGTGCGCTATGTACAGAGTGCAGGGTTCAGTAGTGTGCTATGTCCAGAGTCCAGGGGTGTGTTGTTGACAGAGTGCATGGTTTAGGGGTGTGCTATGCACAGTGTGTAACCTCAACCCCCCCACCCCGGTCTCTCTGTAGTGTGGCTCCTGTGGTTCCCTGTGGCTCCCCACATTGAGGAATGTCCTCTCTCTACCTTTCCTCCTTCAGGACTGGTCAGGTCATTCACAGATTCTATTTCGGCGCCTAGGCTGGGAGAGGATGAGGGAGAGCTCTCCAATCAGTGGCCAATAATACGCTGCATCTCACCAATCTCACAGCAGTACTGCTAGGGCTGAAGCGATTGCCTTCCTGAAGAATCCTCCAATGGGCTGCACACACTTCTCTGACTGGTGACCAATTGTAGTGAAGCTGCACCCGGACCTCAGCTATCCACCAATGAACACTGATCTCCACCCAACAACAGCGCAGCTCCACTGTAGACTTCACCAATGAACCATCAATGTTAGCGCACTAATTACACTCGGGCTAAGGGGAGCAGAGGGTGAGGACCAGAGTTGGCGGGCCTTGGGTTTGACACATGTGTGGGCCCTTACTACCATATAGGCAATCCAGTGTGCCTATCCAGTGTGGTATCTAAGGCTGTCACAGCTTCAGGTAGACATTTGCCATTCGTTTCATTATGAATCGAAATTTGGAGGAAATTTTCATTATTCAGAGATTCAGATGTATCCCAATCTCCAAATACAAAAGTCATGAATTTCAATGAATCCAAAATAAATTATAACAAAACAACAAATGAATTTGTATTTATTCGGATGACATGATGTGCGATAGTTTGGGCCTTTTGTTAATGTTTGAAGCATCTGAAGTAACGCAGCGACAATGAATGATCCGAATTGATTCCGATCCATTTTGTTTTTATTTTGCATGAACAATTTTTATTATTATATGCACTACATATGAAACAGAAACCTATTACTATAAATACAGGAAGGTATAAAAGTGAAATAAGATTGTTGTGTTTGGGTAAGATGCAGTGGCGGCTGCTGCTCCATCGGTTGGGGGGGGGAGTCGGCAGACAGACCTGACCCCCACCCCCCCTTATCGCTCCAGCCTGCACCGCGCACCATAACATCCCCCCATCGCCGGCTCACTTAACCCTTCAGGGAGAGATCAGTCTGAGGGGGCAGGGGGATGTCTGGTGTCCATGCACACGGTGTGGACTCGCCGCTGTGGTATTCTGCTGGCGGGGATCTTCTGCCTCTGATCACATTGTCACCCTGGAGCAGCGCTCATACGAATGCTCTGATAGAGAGGAGGAGGGGGCAGCGAGGCTGAGAACCGCGTGTTCCCAGAGAGCACCGACTGCATCACGGCGGACGTGTGTCTCCTCCCTCCCCCTACTCTTAGGCCAATGGGATCGCGTCTCCTTTGGGCCAATCGGTAAACGGGTCTCAGGACTCACTTCCTGATTGGCCAGGAGGAGAATCAGTGTGACAATAGCGAATATTCATGTGCTATTGTCACACAACTGGGTGGGATCGGGGCACAGTGCTCTGAGCCCCGAGTCCACCCTTTTTTTTGGAGCCAATTAGAGCCTCAGGCTCTAATCACGTGCTTCAAAAAAAAAAAAAAAGCCCCATTGGAATCCATGCATCCGGTGCCCTGCATGTAGATTAGGGGGCCGGACAAATGGCTAGGTGGGCGGTGCCCCTGCAGCCCTAATGGAGAGGCCGTCACTGGTTGGATCGCAGGGGATTCATCAGAATCTCGGTATCATAACATAACGAATGAATCCAAAATAAACTCTGTTCCATTCGTTATGTTATGATCTGGAGATTTGGATTGATCCACCTCCATCCAAAGCAATGGGGTGCATAAGTAATCTCCCAAAATAACAAATTAACACATGGGGGAGCGTTAGTGGTAGTAAAGTCATTGTTTAACTTTTACCTACAGGTAAACCTATAATAAGGCTTATCTGTAGGTACAGAGAATATTTCCTAAGCTTGCGGTGTTTAGGAGATATTCACACTGCATGTAGTCGGTGACATCACCGGCGCATGCACTCTGAAAGTCCGGCATATTGTGCTGAACCTTCAGAGGAGGCACTCAGCAGGAGGGAGGCGCCGGCAGGGGACAGGAGAAGAGGAGGTCCGGGGGCTGCTCTGTGCATAACCGCTGCACAGAGCAGGTAAGTATAACATGTTTGTTCTTAACCACTTCAATACTATGCACTTAGAACACTTTACTACCAGACCAATTTTCAGTTTTCAGTGCTGTTGCGCTTTGAATGACAATTGCGCAGACATGCGACGTTGTACCCAAACAGATTTTTTATAATTTTGTTCCCACAAATAGAGCTTTCTTTTGGTGGTATTTGATCACCCCTGCGGTTTTTATTTTTTGCACTACAAATAAAAAAAGACCCAAAGGTTTGAAAAAAAAAAAATTCTCTATTTTTGTCACAAAACTTTGTAAATAAGTAAATTTTCCCCATCACTGGTGGGCACTGATGAGGCTACACTGACGGGCACTGATGTGGCAGTACTGATTGGCACTGATGAGGCGGCACTGATGAGGTGGCACTGATGATGAGGCACTTATATGCAGCAATGATGAGCACTGTAAGGCGGCACTGATAAGCAGCACTGACGGGTACTGAGAGGTGGCACTGATATACAGCACTGATATGCAGCACTGACGGACACTGCTAAGTGGCACTGATGGGCACTGGTAGGTGGCAATGGTGGGCACTGATATGTGGCACTGGTATGCATTGATAGGGGCACTGGTGGGCACTGATAGGGGCACTGGTGGGCATATACACTGATAGGGGCTCATTCCCTGGTGGTCTAGGGTGGCATCTGAAGGGGGCACTGAGTGCCATCCACACTGAGCATTATGTCACTTACCTGGTGGTCTAGGGGGTTCTCCCTGGTGGTCCAGATCGGCTCCCTGGTGGTCCCTGGTCGGCTCCCTGCTGGTCCTGGGTGGGCACATCCCTGGTGGTCCCTGGGCAGGCTACCTGGTGGTCTAGGGTGGCGATCCAAGGGAGGGCTGTGCTGATAAATCATCATCACAAACCCTCCCTGTCAGGGATGCAGCCGATCGGCTCTCCACTCCTCAGGTCTGCAGACTGTATTACACTGTGACCAGCCATGATTGGTCACGGCTGGTCACATGGTAAAGTGCTTCGGATCGAAGCGCTTTACCGAGATCGGCATTGCGGGGGGTCAGACTGACCTCCCACACCACCGATCGCCGCGATGCGTGCCCCCCCGGGCGCGTGGCGGCTTGTTATCCTGAGGACGTCATTTTGCATACGGCGGTCGGGAAGTGGTTAAAAAAAAACTGAACCTTTAGTATTACAGTACTTTAAAGCAGACCTAATGTATTCAATTAAAAAAAATGCAAGTAGGCAGGCTCTTTATGATGGAAGACACATGCAATGTATTTTTTGCAATAAAATGCATCTACCTTCCTGTTCACTGTCTTCTACAGAATGTACACTGAGCTGCGCATGCACAGCTTAGTTCATATTCCAGCAGAGATTCTGCTGAAATGACTGAACTCCTGCACATGCATAGGAGTGACGTCACCCTGCACCAGTCACTGAAGACTGGCACCCAGAAGAAGCCTGGGAGGCCAGCACTGGTGAGGGACTGTAGAAGCAAAAGTAAGTTTTGCAGACTGTAATTCTGCTTTAACTCTCAAAAGGAGGTTTTTTTCTAATGATTCTTTTACAGCCTAGGCCAGGATGACATGTCCTTGGTCCCACTGTACCTATTTTGCAAGCAGGTTAACTGGGACTGTCATTAAGCACACCAACCCTCTTAAAGGGCCTCGACGATAGCCGGCAGATGGCGGGACAAGAGCATGACGGGACAAGTGCAGCTTACTAGAATCTGTGACAGTTGGCAAGTATGGGCAGTGTGGGCTCAAGGGGCAGCTACTTTGGGCCCTACAACAATCACTGGCCCAGGGCAGCTGCCACTTTTGCCCCATGTTAAATACGAACCCTGCTACAACAAGATAAACGCTTTACTGTACATATAGAGCAGGGGTCTCCAAACTGCAGCCGAGGGCCAGATGTGGCCCTTTGCTAGCCTTTATCTGGCCCTTGGGCACTATTCCTCCACTGATATGAGGCACTATTCCTCCCACTGACACCGACAATGGGGCACCATTTCTTCCACCGATACCAATGATGGGATACTAATCCTCCTACTAAGAGGGGTACTACTCCTCCTATTGACCACCAACCCTGAGGCCATGTTTGTTATCACTGATGCCAGGCCCGGGCCTTCCTATAGTCTGAAGGATAATAAACTGGCCCTTTGTTTGAAAAGTTTGGAGACCCCTGATTTAGAGTGACATAACTTCCAACATCTACAAAGGCATCTGTTACTTTTCACTTACCTCTGCAACACAACCATTTTTGTAAAGTTCCAAACAACTAAAGTTGGCCATACATGGAATATTTTGTCAAACAATCCTTTCGTGCCATCATTAACTCAACTAATTTAATTTGATAGTTCTAAAAATGTTATCGATGTTGACTCGATGTCCGCTGGTGACCCGCGATTGCCTGTTGGAGAGGCAGAACGGGGTACCGCCAATGTAAACGCAGCGGTTCCCTGTTCTGACAGGGGACATAACACTGATCTACTGATCCCTGTAATCGGATCAGTTAGATCTGTCATGCCCCTGGCAGCCCAGCCCCCACACAGTTAGAACACACCTAGGGAACACAGTTAACCCCTAGATCGCCCCTACAGGTTAACCCCTTCCCTGCCAGTAACATTCATACAGTAATCAGTGGCAATTTTTAGCTCTGATCGCTGTATTAATGTCATTGGTCCCAAACAAAGTGTCAAAAGTGTCCGATCTGTCCGCCGCAATATCGATAAAAATCACAGATCTCCACCATTACTAGTAAAAATTTCATAAATCAATTCTCATAGTTTGTAAACCCGGCAACTTTTGCACAAACCAATCAATATACACTTATTGCGATTTTTTTTTTTTTACCACGGATATGAAGAAGAATATATATCGGCCTAAACTGATGAATACATTTTTTTTTTTTTTTTTTTGGACATTTATTATAGCAAAAAGTAAGAAATATATATATTTTTTTTTTCAAAATTGTCCCTCTGTTTGTTTATAGCGCAAAAAAATAAAAACCGCAGAGGTGATCAAATACCACCAAAAGAAAGCTCTATTTGTGGGAAATAAAGGACTTAAATTTTGTTTGGGTACAACGTCGCACGTCCACGCAATTGTCGGTTAAAGCGACACAGTGCCGTATTGCAAAAAGTGACAGTGTATGGGTGTGTCCTCGCGCTACTACGGTTACACACTGGGGGTAGAGCAAGGCTGCAGCTGCACCTAATATCTGACAATACAATGCGATCTAAAGGAGCAATAGACGTAGTACTGCGCAACCTACTACAGTGTGCTATGATGTGAACCTTGCCCCTAGTGATTCTGGGGCGTAATACCATACAATTTATTCTTGTTATCAGTATTCACCTTCAATCATATATGATAAGGATAAAATCCACATAACATCCACGGTGAGCCTTACTGGCTTAAACTAGTGATATAAAACATGTATAAAATGCAAATGATAATAAGTGACATAGTGATAAAATGATAAAAAAATATAAAAAAATAAATAAATAAATATATAAAATCTAAAGACTTAGTATTACAATATAAATGCTGTCAAGTGCAAACATCAAGTGACAAGTACAAATGTCCTTTTTTCAATCAAGTGGTAAAGTGATAGATATATAAGTGACTTGTGCTCCAAAAGTTCATAAAACGATTCGTGCTCCAAAACTGGTGTGGGAAGCCTCTTTGTGCAGGGGGGTAGTTGATAACCCCAAAAAGGTTTCTTTCTTTAGGTGCTTCGACTGGGTAAGTGCTCACAGAACTCTCACCTGAGCAGGTTAGGACCTGTACGCATCAAGGTTTCTTTGCGGGTTCCGTTCTTCCAATAGGGGTGCGTTTTTTCCTCCAATCGCGATCTTTCCGTATAAGTAAGCGGTACGACCCACCGGTCGTTCGACTCCTTCTATGTGCTCCTTGCTCCAAACATTATGCATGCGGGAAGAGACAAGCGAATCCCATAGTGTAGTAT